>LR999964.1:10832500-11332500 GCA_905220375.1 Tachina fera
GAACGTTGTCGACATCGTGGAACAGGCCTTTAGGCTTTAGCTTTGAAGGAAACACGCACATGAAAGTTCATAAATTTTATGAAGACGAAAAAAAGTACGGGAACAAAAAATATTTAAAACAGGGGCAGGGTAGGTAGAGGGTAGGTAGAGGCATTACAAAACTATTTATTGATCTTTGAAACTTTTATTTGACCTTTAATTTTAAAAATAGTAAATATTTTATTAAGCTTGAGGTCTTTTAAATAAAATTAACAATTTAAATTTATTATTCGATATATTGTCATAATTATATTTTAATTTGAAATTTATTTGCGGGTGCTTCAGCTTGGTCTATATGCATTTCATTGTTGCTGTAACAAATCATCAGTAGACTTCAAACAGACATTTTGAATAGTCACAAACCTCTTATCTTATGCACAGACTTTCAAGAACTATTTGATAATAGTAATAATAAGTAAGTAATAATATTTTTGAAAATAACAAAAGAAAAATAAGCATAGTAGGCTTAGAAAGTTATACAAAACCCAGCAAATATTTTATATTCGATACGAATCTATTTTATTTTTCTACACCTTTAAAATTAACAATGTTTATTTTACAATATTTTGACACGCCTTTGTGTTTCTTCTTCAGGTAAAAATTTAATAAATTCAGTGAAGTGCGACTTTGACCAGCGCACTAGGGGTTCCGTACGGACACCAAACATGTATTTCAATACGAACTTTAGGCTATATAAAATATAGTTTTGGCATTTTTTGTTGTTTGGGTTTTTTTCGGTTTTAAACTATTTTTTGCGTTTTTTCTGTTTTGGCGCTTTTCTTAGTTTTTATACTTTTTTCTCGTTTTGGCGATTTTTTCGGTTTTAAGCGTTTTATTCATTTTGCCGATTTTTTATTTTAGCGATTTTTTATTTTGGCGATTTTGTTTTTAATTTTTGCATCTTTTTTTTATATAGGCGATTTTTTAGTTTTGGCGAATTTTTCTGTTTTTGGCGTTTGTTTTTTAATTTTGGCGATTTTTTAGTTTTGACACGTTTTTTCTCGTTTTTTTAAATTTTTGGCGATTTTTTTTATATAGGCGATGATGTTTTGGCGACTTTTTTCATTTCGGCGGTTTTTTCAGTTTTGACATTTTCTTTCTTGTTTTGGCGATTTTTTTAGATTTTTGGCGTTTTTTAATTTTGACGATTTTTTTTCATTTTGGCAATTTTTCCATATAAACAATTTTTTAGTTTTGGCGCCCTTTTCACGTTTTGGCGATTTTTTTACGGTTTTTGGCGTTTTTTCATTTTGGCGTTTTTTTTCTTTTGTGCGACTTCTTTGAATTTGGCGATTTATTTTAGTTTTACAACTTTTTTTAATTGTGGCGCCTTTTTCACGTTTTGGCGATTTTTTTACGGTTTTTGTCGTTTTTTTCATTTTGGCGTTTCTTTTCTTTTGTGCGATTTTTTCGAATTTGGCGATTTTTTTTTAAATTTTTGGCAATTTTATAAAACGGGAAGTTTCATTCATGTTCTTCAAAATCAACTGATTTATATATTAATTATTATTATTTTTTGGATAAATCGACTTAAGCTAATTTTTAAATAAAAGGCTCTTTTGCACATGTTTAAACTTTTACTAGTCACACAAAATGTGTGCATTTGCATTTAAAAGCTTTTTGCTGTTGGTTGTTTTATCTAGAAATATGTATGTATGTATGTATGTGTGTTCTCATGATTTATTTGAATTAAAATGTGTTTGGATTGTTTCATTTAAAATTCCTTTTGATTCTACATTTTTCCAACTAAATTTAATTTTGTGCTTATTCTTTGTCCAGATGTTGCTCGCATTCATAAGTGACATGTGCTAGGAAATTGTTTTTTTTAATTACTTGTTTTTTTTTAATTTCTAATATAATCCAAATAGTTGTGATGTGTCATTTATAATGGATTTTATAGTAAAAAATTACTACATAGAAGGCGAAACATTTTTTTTTTAGTTAATAACTTTGAAATATAAATATTGGTTTTGAACTTGTTATTCATCCTCTATGTTATACTTAAAATTGCAAAAAACTTAAGTCTTTATATAAGAAGTTTTTTCTTTTACTACGGGCACTGCAACAGCTAATGGATCTGTTGTGCCATTTTTTTCACTTACTCGATCATAGCTATTTTCGCTTTGTGGTTCTATTATTTATTTAAATATAATTTTTACCAATTGTATTTTTTTATTGTTTTTACCGCTTTTCTTATTTTAAATATCTTTTGGAATTTCCTTCTTTTCAGTTTAATGAAAAAGTTATAAAAAAACAACATTTGGACACATTATTTGTAACGATAAAAACTTTCTGATCAGAAAGAATGATGTCATCCAGCAAAATTATTTGCTTTGTTTATTTCATAAAAACAAAAATAAAAAATTTTAAATTTTAAAAATTTTTTATAAAAAATTTATAATTTATTATTAATTTATCTACAATACAAAACAAATTTTTTCTAAAAAGTACTTTTTTAAAAGGGGCTAAAAAGTACTTTTTTCTAAAAAGTACATTTTCCTTTTTTCTAATAAGTACCTTTTCATAAAACGTACTTTTTTCTTAATAAGTACATTTTCTAAATAGTACCTTTTCTTAAAAAAATATACATATACAGGAAATACATTTTCCTCAAAATCATTTTTTTAAAGTATCTTTTCCTAAGAAGTACTTTTTTCTAAAAAGTACCACTATTAAAAAAAATTACCTCTTCTTCGATCAAAAGTAAGTTTTTCTAAAAAAAACCTTTTTAAAAACATGTTTTTTAATAAGTAAAATTTTTTTGTGTCAGTGCCTTTGCTAAAGATATATTTAACTAAAAATTACCAGTTTAAAACAATTACCATTCGCCAAAAAGTACCTTTTTTCTTGCGCATTTTGTTAGTAAGCACTTTTTGCTAAAACGAACTTTCTCTAAAAAAGTGCTTGTTCTGACACTAACTTGTTCCACGAAGTACATTTTCCGAAAAGTACGTTGTTCTAAAAAGTACATTTTCCCTCAAAAAATCCGTGAAAGAATTTTTTTGTAAAAAGTATCTTTTTGTAAAAAGTACCTTTTTGTAAAAGCTACATTTTTGTAATAATTATGTTTTTTTTAAAGTACTTTTTTGTAAACAGTACCTTTTTGTAAAAAGAGCTTTTGTAAAAGGTACATTTTTGAAAAAAATACAGTTATATACCTTATAGAAAAAAAATTCCTTTTGGTTGAAAATACCTTTTGGTAAATAGTATCTTTTGGTAAAAAGTACTCTTTGGTAAAAACTACTTTATGGTAAAAAGTACCTTGTGGGAAAATGTACCTTTCTGTAAGAAGTACCTTTTCTAACAAGTACCTTTTCCTAAAAAGTATTTTTTTTTTTCTAAAATTTTTCTAAAAAGTACGTTCTTCAGAAAAGTACTTTTTTGTGAAAAGGACATTTCTGCAAAAATTTCCTTTTCATAAGAAGTACATTTTTGTAAAAATATTTAATGTCTTTTCTAAGAAATACTTCTTTGAAGTATCTCTTTCTAATATCGTCGGCTTAGAGTGTAGACTAGCAACAAAATTTGACAGGCAAGAATTGTTAAAATATTTTAGACAAAATTTAAGATATTAGGGAATTGGCTTTTTTCGACATATAGAGTTCCAAATTCAAGTAAATATTTTAGTCGTCTCTTTCTCTTTCGAACGACCTTAAAATGTCATATGTTATAAAAAGTGGATTTACCAGGTTTACACTGTAAGCTGTTCATATGATGATATGTATGTATGTACATATGTACATACTCGTAGATATGTATCTTAGCTAAACAAATATTTTTTTGCTCACAAATATCTTATTTTAAAAAATGTGTTTCCTGAAAGAATTTGTTTTTTTTTAATTACGAAAAATATAAAGAAATATTTAACAAAAATATAATTTGTTTTGGTTTAATTTTTTTTCAAGAAATTCATTTAATCTTGCATATTGTATTTATTTAATTTTCAGTAATTTCTTTTTCATCATTTTATCAGTACATCTGGCAAAATAGAACAAACAACCAGCAAGTTAATACAAAACTAAAAGATTCCATTTAAATCATTTTAAATGTGAGAAACTGGACCAGTGCAACGAGTGTGAGTGGAGGTGGGGATGGATGGACAGTGCAAAAATAATTTTCTTCCCTGCGCTTAATAAATTTTATTTTCGTACACAAAAAGCCAGCAACACAAACAAAATGCGGTTTCCAGCTTCATTATCATCATAATTATTTCAAAGTCCCCCCCCCCTCCGTCATTCACAATCATTCTCTTCTAGTTGTCCAATTTCAGAGTTACTCTCGGTTGCTGTAAATTTAGTGTTTAGTTTTACACTGCATTTGTCAGTTTTTAGTTTATTTTTATTTATTTTTTGTTGCATTTACTTGCACATTTACTATACATATTATCTCTGGCACTCTTGAACAAAAATGTTAAATATGTATATTTTTTTTATTTTTTGTTTAATTTAAATGAAATTGTTTGTACTCATAAGAAAGCATTTTTGGCATGCCTTTTTTCTTTAAATGTTATTAACTTTAAATGTTGCACGTAAATGTAGCAGCATTATTTGTTGAGGTAATTCAGAATGTTAAACAGAGAACAAAGTCGATCAGCTGTGAGTCGGCCAACAGATGTCGCCGGCAAATATTTAACGAGAAGCAGACGCCGGCCACCTTTACGGCTAATTTCGGCTCCGGCTTAGAGAAGTTTTTAAAGACCCCTTTTTTAAATCAAAGAGAAAGTATGTGCCCGCTTTTGACTAGAGAAATAAGCCCTCGCAAAAAGACTGCGGCGGCGGCTTAAAGATAGAGTAGTCGGCTACGCCTCATAGCCGGGTTTTTTTCCGTTTGGAGAAATCGAAGTGCTGTCAAAATTTTTTTATTTTTTTGTGTTTGGTTTTGTTATGTCGATCTTTATGTTCGTAAGCAACATGTAATCGAAAATTGATTTTATTGAAATTAAAATTTTAAAGGCCTACCCATAGTTTAGAAAAATTGTTAACAACTTTTAAAACACAGGCTGTAAAATTTTATCGTACCCGAAAATTTACGTACAAAAACGTATTTAAATACTTAAAAAAACACCTTCTTCCGAAAACCTTAATTTTTGTTGTTTTCGATAAAATCGAAAATATGGCTCAAATTTTTTTAATACAGTAAAGTTAGTGTTTGAAAAATTGTATATAAAAATTCGTTTGAAAAACATATCGTTACCTTAATATAGAAAGGCCCTAGCTCTTTATTTTTTTGAAATCGAGATTTTTGAATTTTTTTAATACATTAAATATTCTTCTATCGAAATATAAAGGTTGTTTTTTTTAGAGTGTCACAACTTTGAGTTGGCATCACTGCTTTATTTGAGCACTCATTTAACAGCTGATAATTGCTTTTTTATTTAGTTTACTTTGAAATTTCATTATGATTCAACTTACACCAGAGCAACGCGTGCAAATTGTTGAAATTTGTAATCAATATAATTTTTCTATTCGTCAAACTCATCGCGTACTTCTTCCATTTCCGATTAAGTCCATTCCTGTTCGAATGGGTACGTAAATAAGCAGAACTGTCGCATTTGGAGTGAGAAGAATCTATCAGCTATTGTCGAAACACCATTACATGGCACAATTATTGGTCCATATGTCTTTAAAAACGATGATGGTCAGAAGGTTACTGTCAATGATGAACGGTATAGAAAGATGATTCGAAATTTTTTAGTACCTCAATGACGTGGCATTAATTTTGCTGATATGTGGTTTCAACAGGATGAAGCCACTGGCTACACAGCGAGCGCTATACTTAATTTACTCAAAGAAACTTTTGATGAAAAAATAATTTCACTTGATGGCCTAATTAATTGGCCACCAAGATCGTGTGATTTAACACCATTGAATTATTTTCTTTTTATGCTAAGTCACTTCAGTCGATAAACCACAAATAATTGAAAACCTGGAAATAAATATTCGAAAAATTATCGGCGAAATACGGCCGCGAATTCTGCGAAAAGTTGTTGAAAATTGGTGTTCCAGATTGCACCTTCTACGCGCCAACCGTGGCGGCCACATGGCAGAAATCATATTTAAATATTAATTTCATAATTTGAAATTTATTTGCTGGTGGTTCAGCTTGGTCTATATGCATTTCATTGTTACTGTAACAAATCATCAGTAGACTTCAACCAGACATTTTGAATAGTCACAAACCTCTTATCTTATGCACAGACTTTCAAGAACTATTTGAGAATTCACAAATAATAATATTTTTGAAAATCACAAAAGAAAAACAAGCGTAGTAGGCTTTCAAATAAATACAAAACTCAGCAAATAATTTATATTGGATATGAATCTATTTTATTTTTCTAAACCTTTATACAATTAGAAATCCATCGCATAACTGATGATTTGTTACAGCAACAATGAAATGCATATAGACCAAACTGAACCACCAGCAAATAAATTTCAAATTAAAATATAATTATGACAATATGTCGAATAATAAATTTCTTAAATATTAATTTCACAACATTTTCTTTTCAATAAAGCCCGTGTCATTGATATTAAAAATATATTTATTTATTTTATTATGATTTAAACTTGCGCCACTCTATAAAAAAAACCCTTTACAAAAAAAATCGATTTAAAAAAATGATTTAGGGCCTTTCTATATTAAGGTAACGATATAAAAAGATATTATAATAGTAATAAAAAAGTTCAACATTGATTGTAAACATTTTATTGCGACATTTTGAGCCGAAGCTAGTCGTATGGATTGGCGGCGGTCCTGGAAACGGCTGTGAGCCGATCGACTGGTTTCTTTGCTTTCGAAATTAATGCTGGCTAAGAAATTTTATTGACACTAAACGACGTTTAGCCGACATATACTAGCCGCCCATGGATTTATTTGTCGGCAGCCGCCGCCGAGTTTTCTACAGTACAAGTATACTTTAAGTTGACACTGTAGAAGTCATCGGCTTTGTTCTCTGATATTGGGGTATTTCGCAAGGAAAATGTCGAATCAACTATCTGGAATTACGAGTTCCATGTATGTAAAAGCATGTTACGAAAATAGAGGGGAACCTCTTCAAATTATATTTTAGTTTAAGTGCAGAAAATGTTTCTGCATTCATATGAATAAGAAATTTTTAACAAGACTAAATGTTTTATATTATTAAACTCATTGTAGTTTTATGTGTGCTGTAGCATATTTTCATCTAATTGGATAGATTTTCAGTTGCATTAAATATTTGAGCTTGTTCTTTCCTTTCAAATCCTAAATGAAATGTTGTTAAACATTTTCTTTGACATATTACGACCATTTTATTTAAAATCATAAACATTTTACTATCTTAAGGGATACTTGTGCTCTGCTAATAACACTGTGCTACAGCTAATAAAAGCTAGTTTTTTGAGATGTGGTTAATTTGTATGTCTATGATAACATAGATTTTCGGTTTGATTTAACAAAATAATTAATACAAGTAGTAATTAAAGAAATAAAAAAACGACTGCGACCAACTTTGAAGCGTTATATATCCTAAAGGGTCATTCGGAATGAAAAATCATAAGGGAAATGATACCCATGTTGATATAGTTCGCCTACTTTTTATTTTTTTCATATTTACAAAATGGCGTCTGTTGGCAGCCATATTGAGGATTAAGACAAATCGATTGATGTATAGGTCTTTTCACACTGACATTGTTTTAATAAAAGTTGGTTTTAACGTTAAAACCAACCTGGTTTTACCATACACATTGTTTTCGTTAAAACCAAGTTGTTTTTATGAAATGCAACCTTGTTTTCGCTGTGATAAATTTAGTGCTGCCAAGTCAAAATTACCAGAAGCAGCTGATAATGTTTATCCCCAGTGAATAACAATAAATGTCGCTTGAAAAATTGTAAACTTTAAAATGGATGCAGCAGCCACAATAATGAAAAAACTATGGAAAAATTAGTTTTTTTGGAAGAAAAAGAACGAAAATATTTTCATTGACCTCTGGGAAGTGAAAATAGACTATAGGGCTAACATCGATTCGCCGATAAAAAAGTTTTGTACAATACAATAACTTGATTTTCAAGCAGTTCTTTACTTTGTTTAAATAGTTCAATTTAATTTTAAAATATTTGTTTAAAAAAAATATTAAATAATTTCCATTTTACAGTACGATGATGACGTCAAATTGCTTGTGTTCAACAATGTATCTAGAGGTGGCGAACACGTACATTCAAATATATTTGTATTTTTATGCATACAATTACTTAAATTATCTTTTATTAAATCTTTTGCTAATTGCAAATGGAAATTCTATTTATTTTATTAATTTAAAATAGTTTTTCTTGCTGTTTCGTTAAAAAAGAATTGATATTATTTTAATTTGACAGAATGTATTAAGAGACTATTGCTCAGCAATGTATTTTAACATTTGTTGCTTAATATATATTCGAACACATATTCATACGGTCTACACACTAATATCTTGTGTCGGCAATCGAATTTGACAATTGCCAAGGAAATAATTGCCGAGGTTATTGCTCCTGTGGACGGTTAGTTACAACGCATTGAAAGATTTCCAAATTTTTCATACAAACAGAAACAGTTGTTACACAGTTTGTCAAATAATTGTTATAAAAAGCAGAAAAAATACAACAACAAACACACGCATTTCTGCCAGAGATTTATTTTATTTTTGAGCAAAGTTATTAGACAGTCTGTGAGTTAAAACCTGAATTTAACAAACTTGCAGTGTGAATGCAAAATCAGTTGTTTATGGTTTTAACGTTAAAACCAGGTTTTAACTTTCAGTGTGAAAACACTGTAAGAATCATCAAAATCGGTTTACAAGTTCGGTATGTAGTGCCGCAAAGGAACAGACATACATACATGGACTGATAAACACAATAGACTTCTTTGCGTCGCGCAGTCGGGTAAAAATAGCCTTCGAATGTCATGGGATTTTGATAAACCACTTTGAATGCTTTTTTATATTTTTTCATTACAAATTTATAAAATCCCTCGATTTGAATATATTTTATTTCAAAATAAAAAACCACCTATGTATATAAAAAATACTCGAGTGCCCGTTCTCGGGCCAATGTATTTATGTAAATAATATGTAAATATGTATACTATTGTTTATTATGGTGTAAGCATATTATAAGTTGTAAATAAATAAACGAACTTAAAAAAAAACTACTTTGAATGATGCAGAGCCTACTACATGCCAATTATTTTTCTTTGAGAAAAATCCTAATAATAAAAACAAATTTTTAAATACTCATACTCCTACACTGAGATAAAAAAAAAATTCCTTTAACTAATGAATAATTATTCATGTATGATTGCAACTTTTTATTAGTTTATTGAAAGTTTTCATTATATGTATGAATGAAATTTCTTAATAACAAGAAACTCCACAAATTATTCTTCATCAATACAATGACAAAATTGATTAAATCCAATGAAGGTTTTCCTTTCAGTGTATTACCCTTTTAATCAATGTTATAGTTTGGTTTTCAGCAAAACTTTGTAGCACCGTGTAATTGGTGTTGAAACTAGCTGTGACATTTATTATCTCTATTTGAAAAAGATTGCAAACTATATATCAACTGTCTGTTAAAATATGCACAAACCATGAAATGTATGCGTGTATGTGTAAGAAAATTCCAAATGTGTTCAAACTCAAATGTATTCGTAGCTATATGGCTATATGGATGGATAAATGTTCCTTTGTACTAGTTAATACATTGTTATGTCTCATAATGAAATGTTGCATCAATGGCATTTTGTAGTTTGGAATTTGTTCTTTTTTTCATTACAGCTTCCTCATCATATTACCTAAAGCCCTTTTGCAAAACTTATGCATAATTATTTGCATTGTAAAATATGTACGAGTAATGTACAAAATATTTGATGAAATTTTTTTTAAAAATTCTAAAGAAAATTATACTTAGAATATGTAGTTTTGAATATCAAAAGAAAGAACAACTAAATAAATATTTAGAGGGGTGGTATAATTAGTATGGCGGTATTCGGTGTTTGATGCAAATGATCTTGCGTAATGATCGACGTAGCTCTCCTTTTTGTATTGTTGTTGGGCTTTAAAGAAAATCTTTATATATATAAGAAGAGCTTTTTATATAAATTTTCTAATCAGGTCGATCGTCTATCTGGATTGTAAAAACACGAAATTAGTTAATAACGTATAAACATTGCAAATATATTAAATTTACTTCTTAAGTTATGTAAGCATTTTTATGTTCAAATGTTGCTATAATAATCCTATATAAATCCTAGTTTCTGTGACAGTGATTGAATTGGGCCATTGCCTTTGTTAGTCACGTCGCTGTTTCTAAAGGGTAACAACAACAATTGTGTCAAAAGTCCATTACAATTTTCATGAAACAACACATCTTTCATATGCATTGTCAATTATCGTTTTACTCTAAAGATTTAAACTGATACACAAATATTTTGACACGCAAAAGGCCAATTGATTTTTATGTGTATGAGTGCGTATGTATGTGTAAGGTAATCATTTAATTGGTTATTTGCTGCACACAAGGATAAACATGAACAGAGTTTTACACATACATACATACGAGTACATGCAATATGTAACTTGTCTTTCAATAGTTACTTTCAAACTTTGACAGCTGATAGCGGCCATTTTGTTGAAACTAAATTTATCGAGTAGCCTGTCATTTATTCAGTATGTTTTGCCAAATCATTATGGATGCAGAGTTGCAGTTCAACAACTTGTGCAAATTATAAAATTGTTTTATCAAACTGGATGTTCTTTTTCTTAATTTTGTTTAGTAAATGTTTAATAAGAGATGTGAGGAAAGAAAAAAGTTTACTTAACAAACTAAACTAAATTATTAACAATGTTTTATTTATTATTAACTATAACGCTTCTCCGCACATGCCCAACTATCAAGGCATATAAACAAACACAAGACAACAGCATGAACTAAGGTGCCACTAAATGTATTAGAATTTTCAGGATGTTGCTAACATTTTTCTAGAAGCGTTATGTTAAGTAAAGAAAGGGTTATGTAACAGCTAAACAGTCAATTTTGTGTTAACAACAGTGAAGTTAACATAGTGTTATTTCAGCAGTGTTATTTAACATTGTATGTTGTAGTATTTGTATTGAGTGTATAAAACGTTTAGTTCTTAAAAGTTTTTATATAATTGCAATTACGAATCAACCAATCTAAAGACTCAGTTAACCGACTGTAATGTAAAGTAACTGCAACAGCGGGAAACAGCTGATCGATATTGTTATGGGAAAAGTATTGAAAATAGTTATAGAGATGTAATGTACCGTAACCTACTTTTCATATAAAAATATCGATCATCTATTGTTTCCTGCGTTGCAGTTACATTACATTACAGTCGGCTAACTGAGCATTAACGCTTTTTTAAGGTAGGAACGTAACAATGTGTACGTTGAAAAACAAGAAATTATTTCACCATAATTTTACAAGAGTATATTAGCAGCACAAGCATTCACATATTTTTACATTCACTTACCAAATTTTTTTAGCACTGACTGCACTGTGTGTCCATTTCCAAATTTAGCTGAAATTTGAAGTTAAAATTCAGCTTTTTCGGTATTTTTACAGCTTAGTTTCTAACGCTTCGGGAAGCTTAGTCCTCATCTCATTTTTCTCTGACTACCTGCAAAGAAAAGAATACATTATTTAAGTTTTTTTAGAAACTTTTTTCGAGTCCATATCAAAGCACACATTCCACACTAGCTCAAGCAAAGTATCTTTATAAAACATTAATCATGCACTTTAACTTACAAGTATCGCTAGTTTAATTAAATTTTTTTTATATTATTATATTGCAAAATTTTAAGCCACATTATCCTTTAAAATTTTACCTTCTTCAAACACAATTAAAATTATAACTCTCAAAAACAACCACCAGTACTCAAATTTATTTACGCATTATAATGCTCTAGTTAATATAATCTAGTTATTGTAAATAAAGCTAACTTTTTATTTTTAATATAAAAAAATAATATAAAAATATTATGCAAGAACATTAAAATTCTGGTAAGTAAAAACCTCAAATACTCGTAACATAATCTTATTATAAAGTATGCATACAAAAAAACTATAAAAACTTCTCCTTGTTTTCTTAATTCTCATGCAATCTTATACAAAAAAAAAAGAACTTATTGTTAAGTAAAAAACAATTTGTATCTTCTACTTCTACTTCTACTCTGTTGTTTTGTTAAAAAGTAATAATAAGTACGTATACAAAATAATGATAGGAATAAAGAATAATAAAAAAAACTAGACTAAAAAATATGATTGAAGCAAAATTTGTTTTATGCATATCATCAACATAAGAACTACTTCCTTATGCACTCGACATGAAGATTAAAATTTGAAAAATAAAAGGAAGAACAAAAAAGTTTACATACAATACCAGGCAGTAGTTGTGGCAATAACAAATAATATTCAATAAAATGGAAATGATTAAAGGAAACAAGAGTATTACCTAAAATATTAAAAAAAATATTAACTGCTTAAATTTTCTCTATGTAAAAATAGAAAATTGGCTGTAAGGCTGCACACAAAACATCTAAAAGATTTAAAAAAAAATATTGTAACTGATTTAATTTTTCTCTGTATAAAAATGTTTATACTGCACAAGAAACATGAACAAGATATGTGTGTAAAAATGTTATAACTGATTAAATTTTTCTCTGTGTGAAAATAGAAAATTGGCTGTAAGGCTGCACACGAAACATTGACAAGAAATATGTAAAAATAGTGCAACTGATAAAATTTTTCTCTGTGTAAAAGTACAAAATGAAATGTAAGTAAGGCTGCTCACAAAACATCTATAAGATGTCTGTAAAAATCTTATGACTGATTAAAGTTTGACTGTATAAAAATACAAAATTGGCCATAAGGCATCACATGAAACATGTAAAAGATATTTGTGTAAAAATATTATAACTGATTAAATTTGTCTCTCTGTAAAAACAGAAAATGGGCTGTAATTCTGCACACGAAACCTCTACAAGATGTGTATTAAAATATTATAACTGATTAAAGTTTTTTCGGTGTAAAAATATTTTAGCTGACTAAATTTTCTTTGTGTAAAAATACAAAATTGGATGTAAGGATGATGACAAAATATCTACAAGATGTGTGCAAAAATATTAAAACTGAATAAATTGTTTCTCAAATTTAAGCAAAAATATTATAACTGATTAAATTTTTTTTTGGTGTAAAAATATTATAACCGATTAAATTTTTCTCTATGTAAAAACAGAGAAATGACTGTAAGGCTGCACAGAAACATGTGTAAGGTGTGTGTGAATAAAAATGTTGAAACACATTACCACAGTAATGTTGCGTGATGTGTTCTCTGTATATATTAGAACAAGCATACATATTCTTAATTGATTAAGAAAGAAAAAGCCAAAATCATCGACTTTGAAAGACAATTTATTTCATAACTTATTCATTCATATTTTACTGGAATAAATTCTGGTTCAGATTAGTCAAAGACTGAAATATTCTTTTTAGTAGTTTATTTTATAACATCTTCATTCATATTTTACTAGAATAAATTCTGATTCAGATTAGTCAAACACTGAAATATGTTTAGTAACCAATTATTGAACAAAAGGTGAACCTGCTAAAACTTTAAGCCAAAGCAAACACAACAACAAACAAGAACTTACAACTTTATTGTACATACACTATATGTAAAAAAAAGCAACATACACTCAAGTTTTAAACAAGAGCAAAAAGATTATTAATTCAAATTAGAGAAACCAAATACAAACAAGAAATTTTCTTTTTCTTTCTTGTTTTAAAAAAGCAAATTATTACAAGTTGTACAAGTTAAGGCAACATGTGTTGAATTTATCGAAGCTCAAATATTAACAAAATAGTCAAACATAAAAAAATTGTTGTTTGTACGAGCAAATACAAACAAAACACACTCGCACACACACACACACACCATACACATGCACGTAAAGGAAGTGATTTTACAATCCTGTTTACATTTATCGTAGATACGAGGTAAAAGTAATAAGTTTTTTTTTCAAAGTATGTAGAACAGAGTTACGTTCAGAAGGAAACGATTATCTCAACCATTCGATTACGGAAATTGAAATTCGTTTACACTTTATATAACACGTGAAATTTTGCAAAGCACGAATGAAATGCATATATACATGCTTAACCACCAGCAAATAAATTTCACTTAAAATATTATTATTATTATTACTCATTTATTTAATCTGCAGAATAAATTCTAAGACTAAATTTATATATGGGCATTGGCTACTGTGGCCATCAGCCCCACTTAAAATAATATTATGACAATATATCAAATAATATATTTCTTAAAGCTTTATATAACACGATATCAACTGCCATAATTGGCCCCTTTTAATTGTGTATATTCTTAAGATATGAATTTTTTTTTAATTTTTTTTCTTGGTGCTTTTTACTTGGTAGAGACTTATGGACCACCCCTCGTGGATATACACATACACATGTATGTGCTTGTAAATATTCTTTCTTATAGCTTTTGTTTTACAGATTGTACTTTCTCACAGACAAAGACTTATAGCAAGTTTACATGTAAATAATGGAATATGATTATGGCTGCAACAAATCGCACAATGGGGCCGACTCTAGACCACTTTTTTCACATTGTATGGGGGTTACTAATAAAAGTGGGCGGAGCATGCCCATTTTTTCACCAATGCTTTGTTATGCATAGAAATTATTCATATCCTACTTAATTCCAATATGTACCCCGGAACGAGAGTTATTAATTTTGGCTACTTAAAATTGCCACAAAAGTCACACGGTGCACTGGCGGGTTAATCTTTTCAATAATCATAAGCTTAGACAATCGACAAAATACATCTGTATAAAATGTTAACAAGAATGATACCTAAAGTTGCAAGTTTACGAACGAATGCAGGTCATATACATATAAACACACACACACATATATACACACGTGCGCTTATAACAATAGGGATAGATTTGTCTTAAGAAACAATTTTGGGGCCTGAACTTTGGGGCCTTTCAATGAAAATATTTCAGGATCATTTACATTTTACCACAAATATTTCACGTATTTATCATGACAACAAGACGATGATGGATTATAAAATCTCAAGAGATATGTCAGTGTATAATTGGATTCGAAAAGAATATGGAGAAGAAAATTTAATTTATTTCTTTCAAAAAACTAAAAAAAAATAAACACAATTTTTAACTAAAAAACGTAATGTTTTGCACAAATTGTTAAACCTTGACTTCATTCACTTGTCATAACTAAACAAATAGAGATAACTATAAATAAGATACGTAATATTTTTTTTTTAGTTGAAATGTAAAATTTTCGCCTTTCAAAAATCAAAAAAATCTTTCAAATAGGTCCAGATTTGTAAGAGTTATGAACTTTGACAGGTTTCCGAGGTGGTCAACTTTTACACCCTGTATTATGTTACAACAAGGTGCCCGAAAAAATATATTTACAAAAAGCTTAGGCCCTCTTCTACCTTCCTGATATGCATTATTTTGCATTTGAACCGATAGTTCAGAAGATATATCGTCGCCCCAGAATAGTTTTGTTCCACCGACCATTCTTAAAAAAATTAGTTAGGTATGGAATAAGTGTATTTTGAACACCCTCTTTCCGAATCAAAAACGCATTTTTCACGAAATTTACTATGGATTATGAGATATTAATCATTCATTTTTCTATATATGTACTATTTTTGGGATTAATAAGTATTGTTTTGCTGTACACGTCACTCTTTGGCGATAGCATGAAATTCTTCATACATACGAAGTAAAGTTAACACTTGTTTTGCTTCATTTCTATAAGAAAATAATAAAAAAAAGGAGGTGCCGTAAGAAAAATTCAACGCCGACTCTTAAGCATAAACACCATTACCCAGACGCAGCCGCCGATTACATGTTTTAATATAAACTTATTAAATAGTAAAATAAAATATAATAATCCTTAATAATTCATATTTGTGTATAACATTTAATTTTATTCTTTATATTAAATACACTTCAATTATTTATTTTTCTTGTGTAAGTGTGGAAGCGGAACGATAGTTAAAAATATTACGGCAGCAACGTCTTGGTCGGCGTTAAACGATCGACTTATTTCTATGGACAGGAAGAAAAATAAATAAAACTGCAATTCACAGCAGTTAAAGTTAATTTTTGAAAATAAATTAAGAAAATTGGTGTATGCGGCACAAAACGTGGTTTTACTTTTACAATAAAGTAATATTAACTTCTAAAATAATTCATGAAAGTTCACAAAAATTTAAATTTTTTTCTTCAAATACAAAAGAAATCCATCGGGAATATTTTGAGAAAACTTCATGTAAACCTTTTTTGTCGTTTTTCTCCACTCCAACTTTGTGCCTTATGAGCTAAACCAATTCTGTGGCGATGATATATATATATATATATATTTATACTTTTTTTTGGCATGGTAACCACTGAGTGGCGCTTTAATTTTATATATGTCGCTTATTTACTCAAACAACGTCATAACTCAAATAAACTAGTTTGGCAGAAAAAGAAGTTTTCAATTTACCCACAACTTTAAGGAAAAATAAAATATTTTTTTTCTTGCAAGAGTTGAGTTAACAAGATAGTTTAATGAAATTTTTACACAATATGAAGAACAATATGATGAGTATTTCTGCATCATTACTTCAAACTTTCCGTTTTTGAGTTATGTCGTTGTTTGAGTAAATATGTACAAATATTTGGCAGCATACTTAAAATGTTTAGACAGGAGGCCCTGCATCATTCTCTTATAGGCTCTTATATACAATTGCTACGCTTGTACCTCTCGCAAATATTCCTTTTGTACGTGTAAATTCAATAAAAATTCTTTTCCAGCAAACATTACACCAACATTCAATAAAGATTGAATTTGAAATTATGAATTTTTAGTTCAAAGCGCATGAGATGAACAAAAAACTCGCACTCAAACACACAAGACTGCTTGCTGCGAGTGAAAGAAATTGTTTGAAAGAACTATACTACAATATTTATCATACGCATCGATGATTTAATTCGATTTTATGTGAATTTATGAATATATGTAAATACGAGTATGTATGTATGTATGTATATTTTTTCCTTTCTTGCTCCATAATAGCAGTTATTGTTTTTTTATATCACCAGCTGTATTTTATTTATTTCTGACATTTGTGCTTTACAAATATTTATTTATTCATGCCATGAAATATTTTCCAAACGGAAACAAATAAGCAACAAATTTCTTTTTGTGCAATAGATTTTTATTGTACATAAATACATACATTTCAGTTTGCAATTTAACACAGATCATTGCATTCGAAAAATAATAATAATACTATTATGTTGTATGGAATAATAAAATTTGTATTACAGTTTTCCTTTATTATTATTATTATTATTGTGGTTTGTGGTTTGCGACCCTAATGGCTCGATTATGGATGGCAACTGAACTTCAGTTGCGTTGCCAATTCACATGTAAAATTTACACTATTTATGGCAACTTTTAATTCATTTTAATTTGTAAATTTTATTAATTTGCCCTTAAAATTATGCAGCAAATAAAAATGTTTTGATTGCCAATACTATTGAAATTTTACAACTAAAATTAACAGGTAATAATAACGTTGTGAAAACTGGCAACGCAACTGAAGTTTAGTTGCCTTCGATAATCGAGCCAAAATAAAATTCAACAAAATTACCTTAATTTGTTTAAGCATTTTTAGTGCTCCGTACTATTGTTTTCGTTATGATGTCCGTATGTGTGTCTATCTATCTGTTTGTCTGTCTGTCCGTCACAGAATGTTTCCTCGAGAACCGTAAGAGCTACAAACTTGAAAATTTTACAGAATATGTAAAACTTAGGCCGCTGCAAGAACAAATATATGTTTGTTAAAAATTAAAGGGTGTTCTAAAACGAGCAACAAAAAATATTATATAGACACTTGAATTTTTCAAAGTAAATGTATTTTTAAGCAGAAATTTAAAAAAAATTAATATAATGTTATTTTAACTATGCAATTTTGGCAACTTGCTGTATCTTAGAAACCGTAGAGAATAACCTTAAAAAATTTTCAAAATCTTCAATTGCCAAAACAAAAAAATCGTCAAAACCCGAAAAATAATCGAAAAAACTAAAAAAAATCGCTAAGATTAAAATAAATGTCCAGAACAATCCAAAAACAATAAATCTCCGAAAAAATCGCCAAAACGAAAAAAAAATCGCTAAGATTTAAATAAATCCCCAGAACAGAAAAATTGCCAAATACCAACAAAAAAACCGCCAAAACGAAAAAAGAGCCAAGAATAAAAAAATCGCTAAAACTAAACTACATGAGCAAAAACCAAAATAATCACCATACTAAGAAAAAAATCGCTTAAACTTAAAAAATCGACAAAACGAACAAATTACCCAAAACTGAAAAAACAAAAAACTAAAAAATCTCTAAAACTAAAATAAATCGCCAAAACAAAAGAAGGACGAAAACTAAAAAGTAGCCAAAACGAAAAAAAGCGCCAAAACAAAAAAAAATATTTGCTAAAACTAAAATTAATCTACAAAACCGAAAAAAATCGCCAAGTACCAAAAAAGTCGCCAAAACAATAAAAACGCCAAAAAAGGCCGAAAAAATCGCCAAAATCGAAAAAAACGCCAAAACTAAAAAAACCAAAACGAAAATAAAACGCCAAACTAAAAAAACGCTAAAATTAAAATAAATCTCCAAAACGATAAAAACGCCAAAAAAACTGAAAAAATCCCAAAAACGAAAGAAAAGCGCCAATACTAAATTACAAATGACAAAACGAAAAAAAACGCCAAAACAAAAAAATCTTAGTTAATTTTGATTATTATTTTTGGAACTTAATTTGATTGTATATTAATGATTTGAACGGGCTAAAGTTCGTATCACTTTTTTAAACCAAATTACATGATATAATAAATGGAATAATCCATTTGCAGGAAAGTTTCGTATATAAGGCAGAAATCTACATCAAGTGACACCACACACAGTGGACCAAAAACAGAAGAACGCTGATGATGAAGGTTTAGTGGCCTTCGAAAACGGCTGGCTGTTCCGTTCAACTATGTGTTGTCAGAATATTTACAACAGCTTAGATGTTATTTGTTCATTAATAATTATCACATGTAATTTGGCTTAAAAAGCGTTACGAACTTAAGCCCGTTCAAATCATTAATATGCAAAAAAAAATCGCTAAAACTAAAATAGATCGCCAAAAATCGAATTAAATCGCCAAAGCCAAAACAAACGCTTAAAATGAAAAAAGGGCTAAGGCAAGGAAAAAATCTCTAAAATCTAAACAAAGTTTACCGGCTACTTAATTTTTTTGAACTTTCTACATTACGTAAGGTATTAGATTATATGTATAGGCTAAAGTTCGTAAAGAATTCCATATCGCTCATTTACTCAAAGAACACCATAGCTCAAAAAATGGAATTTTTGAGTTAATGATTCAGAATTAATTCTCACATAGATCTTCATATTTTGTAAAAATTTCATTAAAATATCTTGTTTACTTAACTCTTGAAAGCAAAATAAATTTTTTTTGTCTCAATAAGTTGTGTTTGAATTGAAAACTTTAGACTCGTTTTCTGGCAAACCAGTTTATTTGAGTTATGACCTTGTTTGAGTAAATGGGCGGTATGTAGTGTTCGTAGGAGTCAAAGCCTCACTTTCCTGAATTTATTTAATATTATTTCTTTTTTAACTGCCAATTTATAGAAGACAAGTAAAAGCTCTCGTCTGCCCACGAGTGTTTACATGTATTGAAAACAAAAACACGTTTGAGTGCTTTGTTTTTGTTTTCAATACAAAGAAACACTCGAGAATTTTGAAATAAATATTTATGTATGAACATATTGAAATGTTTTATTTTAGTTGCAGAAAATATTGCAATGATTTTAAACTAAACAAAAGATATTAAATAAAATTTAGTTTTCTTTAATATCTTTTGTTTAGCATAAGCTCAAAAAATCTATTTTTCTTTTCTTTATTTGCACACAAATTGTTTGCAAATTTGTGGCATGAGTGTTTGTTTATTGGAACCATTTTTAAAAAAATTCAAGCAAACATATAAAAATTTATTATATTTGAGAGCATTAAGATATAAAAAATTATGCCAGACATGTTCATATCGAGCCATAACAGCCAAAAAATATCTTAAACAACACATTTTTTGGACTTCGTTTCTTTTTTTTTTCTTTTTTTTATCAAAATTGACTATTTACGATCGCAAAAAATTGATTTCGGTAAAAAAAATGCAGTTAGAAAATTATGTAAGTCGCTTAAGGACGTTAAAAATCAAGTAAAATTACGTAAGTTTCATCTCTAAAGGTTCGTTCGCACTTGTGCAAACATTTGCACAAAAAAGCTTAACTACTAAATACTAATGTAAAACTTTTTGATTCAGATACCTTTCAGTCAATTTAACAGGAAAAAAAACTTTTTTGCACAGAAATTTTTTAGCAAAACTGTCGGAATACCGATTAAAATACTGTTTTTTATTTATAAAATTATACTTCAAATTCCCAACATTAAAGTAAGAATTGAAAAAAAAACCTCTCGTCATTATTGTTTAAACAATTTAAAATACTTTTTTCCATTTAATGGTTGATGAGTGCAAACCAATCATGCTGATAAGCATTTTCTTTATGGCTTATTAATTAATTTTGTTCAGACTTTATGCAACAGCGCTTGCATGCTTCATTTCATAGTCGCTTTAATTGTTAAAATTTATTACTTGCAATATAATAAAAATGTATGAAAAAAATAATAAAAAAGTTGTACATTAAGTTTCTGGTGAAAATCCTTAAAATTACACGTTTTCTCTTTTTTCACTCTATATTTAAAGTTTTGTTTGGTTTGTGAGTCAAAAGGTTTAATTCCCCAAAAATTTTGTAAGCCCTATTAAAACATGTATTATTAACAGAGATCTTAACACCTGCTTTGAACAAAATTTCTTAAATCCATTTACTGCTGCTGCTGGTGCATGTGCATTTTTAAATGCCTGCATGAAAATATGGAGAATTGGAGAATTTTTTTCATTTTTATTGTTTAAACTAACGTCACATGCCACCATCTCTGGTTTTTCTCTTTTTGTTTGCCTTCCTTTTCACTCACTGGTCACTCTGGTGTTGTGTGCTTTTGTACTCTTTCTTGTATAATAAATATTTCTGTGTTAAAACATGCTGGTTGGTGCTTAAGGATTTTATGCATCAATGGAGTGGTGACTGAGTGCTTGGACACACATACATACGAGTGCAAATACTTGCTTACCCAGCGGGAAAACTCACAAGACCGTCCTACTTCAGGCCTTATTAAAGGTATGCTTAGGAATTTTTCTTCTATTCAATTACTATTCTTATCTAACTGTTAAAGAATGCCTCGACTCTTTACACATAAAAGACAAGATACACATTCTACATTATCTTCTATGAGAATGGAGAAGGAATGAAGTAAATTTTTTTTTACCAAAGTAAAACCAAAATCCATTAATTTAAAGACCTTTGAGAATCAATGGGTATGGCATGCAGGGAACAGGCCTTGTGCATCGAAAAGAATGAGTAAAAAAGCATTTTTACTCCTTCTTTTTCCCGCTGGGTATGTACAAATGTTTATGTTAGGATGTACATGTGTATGTAATAGTGCGCACTTAGGAAATGTTTACAATCACTGCTTTAAAACACCATAAACTAAATGTATCAATGTAGACCAACAAGCAAAAATTTTATAACTTTAGAAATAACTTTTCAGCTGTTTCAAAAGTTTATAAAAAAAGCATAAAAAAGCACAAATAAACCTATTTTGAAATAGTACTTTTTTAAAGTTTTTAATAAATAAATCTTCTTTATCAAAATTTAAGTTTTCAAAAGATACTTTTCAAAGAGCAGTTTCTGAAAAAGTACTTCTTCAAAAGATAATTCTTCTTCTTCTTTTATTCTCCTCTTATTCTTCTTATTCTTCTTCTTCTTGAAAAAGTACTTTCCCAAAACGTAATTTTTCAAAGTGCACTCTTTCAAAATGTATTTTCTCAATAGGTACTTTTTCAAAAGGTTCTTTCTCAAAAGGTACTTTTTCAAACCGTACTATTTCAAAAAGTATCTAGTTTTTCAAAAGATACTTAATTAAAGGGTACTGTATCAAGAGGTACTTTTTGAAGGAGTACGTTTTTTGAAAAGTACTTTTTCAGAAGGTACCTTTTTTAATTTTTTATTGTATTATTAATAAAGCAGTGCACAAAAATGAATAATAGGAGTATCATCGACATTTAATTCATGTTATGTCATATATTTATATATAAAAATCTTAACGAAGAAGAGTTGGAGTTGGCTAAAATGCTCTTCGTCATGGAATTCTGCACAAAAACGTCAAACGCATCTGGAACTTAAAATAACTACAGGCCTGTACAAGTACACAATTATCTCTGAAATGTTTTTCTAGTTTTTGCAGATTTCTAATGGCCTAAGGTACACTTTTACGGGGAATATTTACTTGTATGTACGGTAATACCAGTACAGAGAAAAAGACTTAAAGCTTTAAGATATTCTACATAAATGTTCTTGGTAGCATCTTATCTCAAGAAACAAAGCAAATTCAATATCAGGTGGCCTTTTCCAACCAGCTGATTATCAGCTCTTGATGCCAAATTGAACAATTTGAACCAAAATGTCAAAATTTGCTTAGAAATCTTCTGACAGAGTGGTTTTGTAGCACAGCAAACTAGGTCGTTGTTTTTTGTGTAGTTGTATTGTTGTAGGGAAGAGGTCACCTGATACAGAATTCGCCTTGACCTAAAATTTATTTAAAATTGTAACCCAAACTTAAATGTGAAACTCTCAGCGTTGTACGCATTTCGACATATCCCTCGTAGTATAGTTTTGTTATTGTTGCCATGGTTAATTAATTGCATACATAAGTACATATATAGTTTTCATAACAAAACAAAAACAGAGTAAGAGAAATTATACACTCTCATGATTTTCCCGAATAAAGTTTATTATTTTCATATAAACCTTGTACAATTTATGCACATCTATTGTTTGTTATTGTTGCTGCTGTTGTTGTTTGTAATACGAGTATTACTTCATGCATGCACACATCCTTCCACACATACACTTACATACATACATACATATGCACGTAGATACGCATTTATGCACCTACGTAAAGTGTGTGTGTGCGTGTGTGCATGTGTGTGTGTGTAAAATAACAAGAGTTTATATTTATACTTCTTGCAACTCTTTGCAAATTACCTGGTTTTTCTACTCCACCCAAAGCCTCCATCCAATTAGGGTTTTTTTTTGTTTCAATGGGATGTTGTTTCCTACTTTAAATATTTTTTTCCTGTTTGTTTTATTGTTTATGGCTTTGTTTACACTTAGTTAAGTGAAACAAATTAATTTTTTTTTAAATATACACTACAAACAATATAACTTCCTGCCTGAAAGTCAGTAGATTCACACAAACAATACTAAAAGGATCTTGGCGACAACCCAAAATGAATTTATAAAATATGTATTTTATTTTTTTTTTTAAATTTTTTATTTACAAGCCCGCACAATGTATTATTTATTATATTGAGTGAAATTTTTTTTAAAGCTCATGTGCAGCCGAAAAATAGAAGGGACCGACCCTCAACGAATTAAAGTTTGTTAAAATCTTATTAAGCTGTTAATAATTTTAGAAATTAAGAAAATCATGAAATATTCAACGTTAAAGTTTTTAATCAACCAATTAACTAAATTTAATTTGTTAAAGTGCAGATTATAAATTCTTGAGAAAATCGAAAAAACACCTCTTATAATAAAAGTTATTTTTTAAAAGTACTTTTTTAAAAGTACTATTCAAACCAGGCATTTTTTTCAAATGTACTTTTATAAAATTTCCTTTCTCTTAAAGGTACGTTTTGCAAAAGATACGTTTTTAAACGGCTTATTATTGAAATGGTACTTTTTTAAATTAACTGTTTTTAAAAACTACTTTTACAAATATACTTTTTTTTAAAAGACACTTATTCTAAAAAACACTTTTTTTATTTGAAAATATATTTTTTAAAGGTTAGTCTTACTAAAATATACTTTTTAGGAGAGGTACTTTTTCTAAAAGGTACTTTTTCCATGAAAACCCTTGTCTAGAAAGTAATTAGTTTTTAAACTATTTTTTAAAATGTATTTTTTTAAAGTTAAATACTTGTAAATATGTAAAAAAAAATTTTTGAAAAGGTACAATTTTAATCTGGATTTATTAAGCAATAATTTTACAAGGTATTTGTTCTAAAAGGTGCTTTTCCAAAATACTCTGTCCTAAAGATAAATTTTTAAATACTTTTTATAAAATGTACATTTTCTAAAAGGTTATTTTTCTAAATTACTTTTATTTATAAGAAACTCTTCAAAAACGCAATTTTTGAATCTAGATTTTTTATAAAATACTTTTTTTTAAAGATATTTTTCCTAAAAGGTATCACTCTAAGACGTACTTTCTCTAAAAGATATTTTTTAAAAGGTACTTTTCTGAAAGGTGATTTTACAAAGGATTTTTTTTAATAGGGTTGTTTTCTAAAATGTACATCTTACAATATGTAGGTACTTTTTTGAAAAGGTACTTTTTTAATAAGGTTCTTCTTTGGAAAGCCACTTTTTTAAAAGGATAATTTTTTTAAAGTTACTTTTTTGAAAAAGTGCTTTTTTGGAAAGGTACTTTTTGAAATTTTAAAAGCTACTTTTTTGGAAAGGTACTTTTTATAAATGCACTTTTAGGAATGGTACTTTTTTAAAGAGGTATTTTTTTGAAAGGGTACTTTTTTAAAGGTACTTATTCTGAAAAGTACTTACTGTAAAGGGTCCTTTTTCTAACAGGTATTTACATACTTTTTCTAAAAGGTACATTAAATGTATTGTTTTCAAAAGGTACTTTTTTAAAAATGTACTTTTTATGGGTACTTTTTCAAAAGGTAATTTTCTCAAAAATTTATTAAAATGGTACTTTCTT
Source organism: Tachina fera (assembly GCA_905220375.1). Taxonomy (NCBI): domain Eukaryota; kingdom Metazoa; phylum Arthropoda; class Insecta; order Diptera; family Tachinidae; genus Tachina; species Tachina fera. The sequence goes on from LR999964.1 coordinate 10,857,598, forward strand.
AAAAGACTTTTTAAATGGTACTTTTAAGCGGACAGCTTTTTTTAAACGGCACTTTTTGGCAAGATACTTTTTCTTCCAGGTATTTTTTCTAAAAGATACTTTTCCTAATAGGTACTTTTTGTCAGAAAAAAACTTTTTAAAAGGATATTTTTTCTAAAATGTACTTTTCAAATAGATACTTTTTCGAAAATTACTTTTTGTAATAGATATTTTTTTATAAAAGGTACTTATATTAAAAAGTGCTTCCTTGAAAAGGTACTTCTTTCAAAAGGTATTTTTAAGATACTCTTTTCAAAAAGTACATTTTCAAAAGCCACTTTTTCAAAAAGCACTTTTTGTAAAAGGTCCTTTTTTCAAGAGGTACTTTTTAAAAAAGGTACTTTTATTAAAAAAGGTACTTTCTTAAAGGATGTTGTTTTTAAGATACTTTTTTAATCAGGTTTATATTGAAAGCGCAATTTTTTTTTTTAAAGAACAAACTTTTTGAAAACGTACTTTTTAAAAATTCATCATTATTCAAAACTATTTTTTTAACACGTTTTTATAATACTTTCTTCTTCTTTCTCAATTTTTACTTTACTACCAATTTCAAGTTCAAGTAATCAAAGAATATTAAAACTTTTATTACGATTTTAAATTTACGAAAGCTGTGTGTGGGCCTCCCTAATGATCCTGCTGGACTATGATTGCATACTCGTAAAATATAAAAAAAATTTATGGTTAAAAACATGAATTGTTAACAAAAAAAACATGAATAAGTAATTTAAAACTTATTCGCATGTATAAATTCATATGTTTTTGTTATGTTCGTTCTCGTTTTTATTACCATTTTATGTTTTAAAATGCATACTGCTAATCAACGTGGATTATGGGATAATATACATGTATGTGTGGATATAAAAGCATATAAATGGCAAATGCTTTTTGTTTTTAAGTAAAAAGTTTAATAAACATTTTCCTAAAAATGCTTTTAAGCTGAATTATTATTTTAAAGATTTATAACTGTTAGTATTTATGAATGGTATTTTAAAAATTTTGTCGCATTTGGGGAAGAATACTTTTTAAAAGACGATGGATAAAATAAACAGCAATATAATATTGAATTCGCTATAGACAGAAATTAAAGGAATTTTAAAAATTGGCGGTTTGCATATGATTTTGAATATTTATATCTACACCCAGGGAAAAAACATAAAAGCATAAAATTAATAAAAACCATATTGAATTAATAAGAAACATTAACGAAAGTCTAGTCATGTTGAAATTTTTTATTTCTATATGGAAAAATATTAATTTACAGTATTAATTTATTAATTTTAGTTATTTTTAAGTATCTCAACATACATTTTCTATTATATTGAAAATTATTAAATTAATGTGACGCGTTCTTATTTTTAAGTTGCAGCTTTTCCGTGAGTGTACTACTACGTTTATCCGTACGACTTATTTGCAAATAAAACTATTAACTGTTAACAAATAATTTTTTTATTGTGACTTACTAACTCAGAAATCTATTCACGATTAATGCACTATTTGCAAATGAATTACTATGCTTACAAATTTTTGCTAATAAAAAACAAAAAATAAATCGATAAGTATAGCAAAAAAAACATAGAAAGAGGGTAATAATAACAATAAAAAAACAAATAATTATTTTTTATTTTATTTATTTTTGCAAAATTTTATTATAAGCATAAGTAACTTTTCTATAGAAGGGCTACCAATTCTTTTTACATATGCTATGCCGTATAAACAGTGAGTTAAATTATTTGAAAATAATGCACGTATAAACGTAGTATATATCTATATGTTACATGTATTCATACTTTAGAAACGCACTTTTCAAATAAATCACCGCTCTCTCGACATTGTTCTGCTTTATAAAAATTTTTGTGGCCTTCTACATTTTTTAGTCTTTTCATCAAATTTTTTCATCCAAATTTATAAATTTTTTTGGTTGCTATTTATGTATGTGTTTTTCCCCTTTTTAAAAATGTACTACATAAATAAAAGCCACAGATTTCCTTAAGGCACATAAATGCTTAAACCAAGAGAAAGAAAAACTTTTGAAAATGTTCGACCGGTGGTTGCAACAACAAGAACAAAAGGCCCTAAATATAAAGCAAATTTTTTCATAATAAGAAATGAAATATCTTTTTGGCAGAATTTTTCTTCAACTATTATATGATAGAGAGATGCTGCTGACTTTTTTGTTAAATAAAAAGAAGAAGAAAAATTAAAAAAAAAGTTTGCAAATAAAGCAAGAGAAAATGCATTAAGGCAAAGTTTGCATGTCTTTAATTTGTGTTGTTCTTGCTTGCTCGTTATGGCCATAATGGTCTTAAGGGAATTAAAATAATTGTATACAGAGTTACAAACAAGCAGCAATTTATTTAATCTTAAAACAAAAATTAAATGACCGTAAATATACGACGAGTATATTTTATGATTTTTCTTAAATGAAAGTAAGATTGGCAGAGAATTGTATACGAATAGAATAAATAAACTTGTTAAGACTGTTTAAGTAAGGTTTTCTTTTTATTAAATTGCTCTTGCTTTAGTTTTAAACAATTAGACAAATTTAACTTTAGCTTTAGCAAAAACAAGCAAGCAACTTAAATTCTTGAACAAAAAATAAAAAAAGAGTTCATTAAACTCTGACTTATGGAGATGCAAGACTTTTTTTTGTGTTTTATTATTAATAAATATTGTAGTTATTAAAAATTCCATTAAGTTTACTTTGCCAAAAATTTATTCGTCTATCTTCCTTCTCATCTCCAACTGACACAGAAATGCTTTTTAGTTTTTGATGACAAAATCTCATTTTTATCATTTCAAGTGGAATTTTTTAGTTCGCTTTGTTGTTTTTATGCATCCATTCGTTTGTATTTGTGTAGATTTCCGGCGAAGCGAAACTATTTTGACAAATTTATTAGACAGTTGGCCAGTGTTGCCATACAGCATTGAATAATCTAAGATGGGCAGATATTTTTGATATTAAATTTATTTGATAGTTAATATGGAATTTTTAATAAAAATATTTCTTTAACTTTTACTCCATTATATTATAAAATACAAGGGCGTTTTTAAAGCTAGTTGGCCTGTGGTTTATTTCTCCAAATTTATAAGAGTTGCAATACAAGCAGAATAATTGTTAAAACATGTTCAGCCCAATTATGAATAACAATGCTATTGTTTTTTGGTCACCTTGAAGGTTTTTGAAAATATAATACGGCAACACTGTATAAAACGATAATTTTATACTGAAATGGTAATACGGTACTCAGTTAAAACAGTTAGGGTATTCACAATGAGTATTTTAAAAATTTTAATGTGGCAATATTGCGCCATCTTAATATTTCATTGTGAGCAGACAACGATATAAATAAATATTCTGTGTACATATATCAAAGTGAGGCAAACACACATACATCTTTATATTATTTATATATTGTGTATAATATGAGAAAAAGAGAATATTTTTAATCAACTAGTTTAACATTACCATATTGCCACATTAAGGATGGCATGCTTTTTATACTTTTAAATTTGTCATCTGGTAATTCATTTAATTTACACACAAACAAAGACCACAAACTTGCCAGACCATATAAAAGTATTAAAATTGAAACGTTGCAATATTAAGACACATTTTAAAACGCTATTGTGAACTCCCTAAGTGTCTTTTCAATGCAAAACTTTGGTTCCTGTTTGTTGTTTAAAACGATAAAGTCTAACGATTATTTATTGCGGTGCGGTTTTCCATACGGTTTTGAAGTAAAAATCCGCAGTGAGGAACGGAATAAAATTAAAATCTATTTTATTTTCATTGCAGACTTTTTTATTCTCTCAATTTTTGACACTCTTTCTCTTGCTGACCTTGCCGTAGTTTCTGATTAATTGGCTGTGTTCACATTTTCATTATTTTAAAAACAAACATGATTTTGAAGTTCAAACATTTTTGTCATAGATTACAAAAGTTTAAAATATATATCAAATATATCTGGGAATGTATAAAAAGTTAATAAAGGTATTCATTCAGTTTTTTTCCTCGTTGGAAAAATGCAATTTTTTACAACAAGCACAGGAAAAAAAATTTTAAAAAAATTTTTGAATTTTATTTTCCTGTGTTTGTTGTCAAAAAAATTACATTTTTCCATTTTTGCAACGAGAAAAACCTGAAATGAATACCTTTAATAATTTTTTGTTTGTAGTTATAAAAATGTATGCACAAAAAAATTAATAAAAATTTAAACAAGCAATGACAAGTATTGCCGGCGCCGACTTCCGTTGTATTATGTTTATTTTTCTCTCCCGCAACGAAAAATCGCAGCGCACCGCAAACATTGTGTTTAGACTCTAATACGGCAACACTTCACAAAACGATGATTTTATATTGAAATGGTAATACGGTAATAAGGTAAAACGGTGTGTATTCAATTCAAAACTCTGGTTATTATTTGTTGTTTTCAAAACGATACTCGGGCGAGAATAGACCCGATTATAAAAATAACCGGTTAGCAGACTATGCGTTTTTATTAAAATGCATAGGCCAATTTGTTTTCTTTAAAAAATGCAGTAAATTAGTAATTACGTAGTTAACTGAAAAATATACCTTCAAAACAGCTGCTGCCCAAAATTAAACGAACGGACAAATTTTAAAAATTATTAAAATTAACTAAAAACAATGGGGCAAAGTCATAGTCAAAACAAAGTATTTTGTATGAGAGTACTGGTTTTGCTTTCTTATAGTTTATTTTATTTTGACTATGACTTTGCCCCAATGTGTCATGACATGAGGGTAAGTATTGGCTTCTCTTAAAACCTAATGGCTACTCAATAAAAAAATATGGCTGAAAAATGCTTTAATATTATCAATATAAACGTTTTGTTCGATTCTTGAAAAATTAAATTTAAAAAAACGACCTCATCAAAAAGAAAAACTGCTTATGAAAAATCGAATGAAACCGTTCCATCCAAAGGGAAAAAATCTTTCAATCTCCCTAATCCTTAAGGCTTACATAACATGAGGCAATTTATTAAAAATTTTTATTAATTTTTTTTTCCTGCCTTAATAAACAGCCGGGTTGTCCTTGTAGTTGATTTTTTGTTTGAATTTATTATACTGGCGCAATAAATAAATTCTATGAAACCCAAACTTTTTCTGCTATAACTTCCGTTTGCTTCATTTACACCTGCAAGCAAACGCCATTTTCATATGTTTATATACATATTTTTTTTTAATTTAATGTAGTAGTGACTCCAAGTATTTGTAATGAAATGGTTTGTTTGCAGACTTAAATTGAAAAGGTACAAAAAAGTTCCGGATTTAAAGTTTATAAAATATCAAATGGCAACTGCAAAAACAAAACTATATTCAAATATGAAATGAAAAAAAAACATTGGATGTAAAAAAGTCTGGACTTTTTGGTTGTGTTTTTGAATGAATAATAAAAAAATATATTTCATTTAAAGTTCAAACAATATAAAATACTAAAGAAAATAAATTTGTACTTTAACACGTTGCAAATACAGTAGTGAGCATAAACGAAGCTTAAGTTATAATTATTTCAATATTTAGTCGATTATTATATATAAAATCATGTACAAAAATTTGTTAAAGCCATATATCTATTTAAATTGGGCTTTCTTTGATTCGAAATTAAGATCGAAATTTCGTAGATACTTTTAATTTAATCACTTCCTATTATAAGTTTTTTATTCGATATTAAGTTCGAAATTATTTAAAAAAGCATGAATTTTTGCTGAAATTTTATTTAAGCATTTTCTATCAATTATAGAAATACATCAATAAATTGCGACAATGCGCAATTTTAACCAAATGCAAGGAAATCCTTTCACGAATTTTAGCTGCCAATACTGACTTTTGACAAATTTCGATACCAAATTCGAATTTTTTCATACATCTACATATACATATGTATATATAAAACCTTTATAAACTTTTGCATAAGATGTTTGATTTTATTATGCAGTTTAAAATTATGTTTTTTTTTAATTGAAAATAAGTTCGAAATTGCGAACAATACGCATTTCGCGTATTTTGACAGGAATGTAATCTAAATATTTTCTATCAGTTACAGAAGTACACGAGCTAAATTGCGACAATTGTAAATTTCAGTTGCTTTTGCAAGTAAATAGTTGACAACAGCTTGCAGAAAGCTTGCAGCAGAGTTTGGACTTTTTTGGGGCTTTTTATTTTGTTCCTGATTAGAACCAATAAAGATAATGAAACGATTTTTTTTAGACAAGTCATGAAATTATGACATCTTGGTTAATACTAGACTATCAGCCTTACACTGCGTTTAGACGTGCAAGTACTTGCATGTAAGTTCTGCCTACGTATTATCAACGAAAATTTCCGATTGTCTTGCATTTTACATGTTTACTTTTTAGCGCAGAGTTGTCCATAACACAAAAAAATTTTAATTTGAAGGGATCCACATAGTATTGAACTTTATTTGTATTTTTTCAATGATATTTCCGTCTCAAAAATTCATTAACTGCTTGATTTATGAATATTTAAGAAAACAGATATCAAATTAGCTTCTAAATGTATTTAAAACTAGTAAAAATTTAAACAACATTATATTGCAATCCAGTTAATTTGCAGCTAAGTATTAATAGGGCAACAGTGTTAATTAACCTTTCATTTACTTGCTGCAAGTGAAAACCAATCACTGTCTTGTAAAATTCCTTGGCAGTTGACTTGGAAGTAGGCTGCAAGTGCCGAAAATGTAAATGTGTTAATAAAAGAATTTGAGTATATTGATAAGATAAGCTTCGAAAAATTCTATATTTTTTAGCTCTTGCAAATTTTAGGTCTCAATACTGACTTTGGACAAATTTCGATATTAAGTTCGAATTTTCTAACATAATTATGTACAAAATTTTTATAAATTTCTGCATAGAATACATATATGATTATTTTTTTAAGGAGCTTAAAATTATGTTTTTTTTTAATTCGAAATTAAGTTAAAAATTTCGAAAAAGCTTTTAAAATACTTATATTTGTATTTTTGCTGGTTTTAATTTAATTATTTCCTATCAATTTAGAAAATTCTCAAAAAAAATAGTTCTCTACAGATTTAGTTCTCGAAAACGTGGAATGAAATTTTTGCCTTGGTAATTTTTGCCTGTTTATAGAAATGTATACACATTTCGTTTTATTTTTTTATATATTTTTTTTGAAGAAAAATTTTTTTTATTAAATTTTTTTTTGTTATATTTAATTTTATTTTTGCTATTTTTTTTAGTTTTTGTTTTTTATATATTTTTATATTTACACAAAATATTACATATAACAGTGATTTCTAGCACATATATTTATATTCCACTCAAATTCGAAAAATCGAAATCACATTCGAAATTTAATATATAAACTAGAAGACAGTAACTTGGTTTTTCCGACTTATATAAATTATGTTAGTTCTTACATGAGATTTGAGGTTTTTGACTTTTAAAAATGTGTGGTTGAAGTCTACTGACGATTTGTTAAAGCCACAATGAAATGCATATAGACAATGCTTAACCACCAGCAAATTAATTTTACTTATAACAGAATTTTTTTAATTAAAAATAAAGTACTAGTTTATATATAAAAAAAAATAAATATGACTTTAAAAGTGTTAAGTATCTACCCACAATATATACAACACTAAGTAAAATTTTCATTGCAAAAACTAATTTAGCAGTAGCAGCAACTTGAACACTTTTCATTTTATTCCTTGGAATGCTTTAGAACACAAACAAAACTTCCTCGATGAACTAACTAGCTTTATATTCCCAAAGCAATAAATAAAATAAAAAATAAATAAATAAATAATAAAGTAACTCTATGAATGGACTTTTTATTTTCAAATTTGGTGACCATGTCATTTGTATGTGTATTTGCACAGTGTATGTATGTACATATTTCTGTGTGTGTGTTCATTTTAATGGCCGACTAAGTAAAGTGAATAAATAAATCGAAATAAGTCTACATTACAAATGGCTGGCTGGATTGTTTTTTTTATGAACTTAATTCATTGTACGCCATTTGACCATATGATTCTTTTCAATCCACACTCCAGCTCTCATCGCTCGCTCGACGTTCTACGCCATACAAGTTGTAAATAAAAACAAAAAGTTTCAAGGCTATAATGTATACAACAGTCGGACAATTTGCATGAATGCATTATACCTACATTTTTTTTAATAAATTTTTTACATAACCGAGATGTAGTTGTAGGAAGTTGTACTCGTATGTAGTTGTCGTTGTTGTGTTACATTTCTGTGGGTCTTTTCTGTTGACATTTCGTTATCCTTCTATTAGATGGAATGGAACAAATCAAAATTAATGAGTGCTAAAACTCTAGTCTAAGAAGCGGTATGAAAATATTTATGGCAATAATGTGACATGTGCCAACACAAGAGCCATTGTTATTTTATATTCGCTATATTTTAATTTTAGCTGATATTAGTGTTTAATGAACTGTTTAGAAAACAAAATAAGGGAAATATCAACAAAAAAAAAAATAGAAGTTGCTTTTCAATACCAAAAAAAGTTTCGATTTTCTAACCAGGGCACGGTATATTTTTTATTTAGTTTTTCTGATTTCTAACAATAATGGGTAGTATGAATAAAAAAAGTATTTGCTTTTTACTTAATAATTTGTTTTAAAACCAAAAATTTGTATGTGATTTTTAAGTAAAAAGCAAATACTTTTTTATATTCATGCTACCCATTGTGTTTCCTTGCCTTCATTATATTATTGTGTTTCCTTCCCTAATAATAAAAAAAAAATATGTATTTAATTAACTTGTTTATCTAATTTTTCGACCCATTATATATGTTCAATGAAACTATTTTTATAAAAAAAATTTTTCATTGAAAAGAAAAAAAAGACGAAAACTAATTATCAAAAAATAAAAACAAGAATAATCCTGAAGAAGTTAACCAAAGGTTAACGAAATATCGATATAAAAATAAAATATAAAGAAATTTATGAAATTTACTGACCTAAAGCTTAAAAAAATAGTTTCATTGAAAGTATTTAATTAACAAAAAAAATTGTTTTACTTAGTTATTTTTATGTACCAAAAATTTTTCAGTTTTCCGGATCTGGAGCTGTACTACTATTTTTCTAATTTTGTATAGCGAACTTTAGTTTCTAAAGCATGAATTATTTTTTATTTGTAAAGGAAAAGAAAAATATGACCTATATGACCTTCTCCGAGAGAAGGGATTGGACTTAACGAGTGGACTCAGGTACCTAAAAGAATGTAGAATAGGGCGGGTCAATTTAAAAATCGCACAAATTACAAGAATATAAATAAGTATTCTAGCGATCAAAATAAGAAACTTTACCGGAGGAACCATACGTTTTAAATGTATTTTGATGTCCCGACTTTTGATTCGAAGGGTAAAATTTTCTTGATATTTATCCGAAGGGTAAAATTTTGAAAAATCTCACTTTGACCCATTTAGAGGTCCTCAATTGAGCCAAAATGTGTGACCGACCTCCACTAATTTTGGAGGGCCGACCGACTTGTGCCAGTGGCACACCTCCTGGAACTACCCCTGAGGGATTCGCCATACAAAAATTTGTGATTTTTTTAAATATTTGTATGGGGAACATTTGTGATTTTCTGAAATGTTTGTATGGGGAACCCCCCATTATTTTGATTCCTAGAATATGGTTTTCCTTGTAATTTGAGCGATTTTTTTGCCTCCATACAAATCGACACGCCCTATTGTAGAATAAGATAAAATTAGTTTTTCTCAAAACTTCATTTTCACACATTGGGTCCCTTTTCTCGGAGAAGGTCACTTATACAAAAAAATTAATTTTCCAACCCTGGACTATTGTTTTAGTTTTTTTCTGACTTCTTTTAGCAAAATATGTATCTCTAAATATAAAATATGATCAATTTATAGAGATTCAATCTACTAATATACCAAAAAAAATTATTTTCCAACCACGAAATCGTCTTTTGATTTACCTTGGGGCAAATCGCGTCACTCGCTATCGAACGAAATTACGAAATATTTCCATGTATTATAAACTCTATTGAAGTATTTCATAATTCCGTTTAATAACGAGTGCCGCGATTTGCTCCTGGATTTTTAATACCATTTTAATTCTAACTGAAATATAAAATAGGTTTAAATTACAAAAAACAAAAATTAGTTTCAGCTAGTTACTTTTATATGTAAATAAAATGTTTAAACTTTCCAGCTCTGAAACCATATATTCGATTTTGCTGATTTTTAATAACAAACAGACCGAAGTCTTTAGCTTTTGTGGGAGCTTCGGAAAACCGATTTACAGACAGACGGAAGGATAGACGTACATCGCTTATTTGTCTTTCTTATTAATATTGTACAAATAACACACGGAATGACAAACCTATAAATACCCTTTACCATTTTTGGTGAAGGGTACAAAAATATGCGAAAAACACTCTATATGAAAGAAGGAAATCTAAGAAATCTAATCTCTTAAATGGAAATCTCTTAAAGTCACTTTTTCAGTTCAAGATTAGAGATTAAATTAATACTTGTTTGTGGTTTTTGGGTAGTCGATTATATATGTTTCACTGGCTAGATTAAGCGTCCAACAAATTATATGATAAAATAATTTAAAAATATGTAAATAAATAAATGTTTATAATATACATTATAGTATTTATCAAAATTATAAAATTTAGACAGTTTATTCTTCTTCCCACAAAAAATCAAAAAATTTTAAAAAATAATATTATGACTTTTGCGCAGAAAAAAATGTTGCCACTATTTTGTATCTCAGTATGGTAATATTACATACACTAAGAGAAAAATTACGACCTAAGTTAAGAACAACATTTTTTAAACCTATAAACGTCCAGGAAATTCCAAGCCGTACACCAAGAGAAAAATTTTAAAATTTAAGAACAAAATTTTTGAATTGAGATTACAGAAATCTTCAGATTTCAATCTTGAAATTTCTTAATTTTAGAATGAATTTTTAAAATCGAAAATGTAATCTTAATTTTAAGATTGTAATCTTTAATTTAAGAACGTGGCCGTAAACTTTAAGAACGCATTCTTTAAATAAAGAACGTAATTTAAGATAGTATTCTTAATTTTTTAACAATGTGATCTTAATTTAAGACTTTGAATCTTATCTCAAAATTAGATTTTATTCAAGATTACAATCTTAAATAAAATCTTAAAAAAAATTAAGATTTCATTCTTGAATCAAGAATTTTAGCATTTAACAGACTATTAAGATTAAAAGGATTTTAACACGTTTTTTCATTGCACAAACAGAAGTTTAAACTACCACTCAAAAGTATTCAACTCAATTAATGTAAGATTAAGTTAATTTTCGGATTAACTAATTAAAGAAAGAAACTAAGTTTAATCTCGAACCCAAAACTTGGCGCTAAAATTAAAAAAAATACGATAACTATACTTTTGGTTAGTTGGCAATACTGATTTATGTATGTACCATTTTGATAGCTCTTCGTGACATCACCAAGGCCTGATGAGTTTTTTTTTGTCTAAGCCAAATACCTGATTTTCATCACCATCAAACACATTGATGTCAATACTGACAATTTTCTCCAGCATTGACAAGTTGTCATGGACTTTTAGACGAACAAAGTGAATGCGGTTTCTTATTTTGTACAACGAGTATTTGTTTTAAAGCTGAGGGTACCTTTTTGATCTGCCTTGTGTCGTATTTAGTCTGGTTTAGCTATTTCATCATGAAAACATTAACACCACAACAAGGTTGAGAAATTGTGTAGGCTCCCAGTTGACCAAGACTCGATTACAATACTCATAATTGCCCCGAAAAATGGGCACGTTTGAACCACCAAACTAACTATTTTAACTAACTATTTTTATTGTTAAAGAATCCATATTAGTTAAAGACAACTCAATAAATAAAGATCACTTCAGTTGACAGATATTTAACAGCTGACAGCCTTGCCACATCGGCGGTTTGGGAAACACGAATTGCATAACCACATACTAATTTATATATCAAAAACTACCAAATGGATAATATTAAATTTATCTCGAATTCTGAATCCAAAAACTGACCCTAATTAGTTTGGCTCTTGTAAGAAAACCTCAGCAAAATATTTAATTTTTTTAACTTCATTAAATTCCTATTTTTTAAAAGAATGCTTTAAACACTTGTAGCGAGCTAGATTCCACACAAATCTGGGCAACATTTCCTACCATAAGAAGTCGTTAAAAATATTTTCAGGGGAATGAATTTAAAATCATCCTTTTTAGTTGAAAACTGGAGTTTCTACTGCCACCAACAATAACAAAACATATTTAGTTTATTTTATTGTTTGCAAAGTCTGCGTCATCGTTGTCTCTAGTCGTTTGGTTAATGTGTGTCGCCATGTGTTGTTGGCTTTATTTATTATTTTTTTTTGTTCGTTTTGCACTTTGAGCAGCGAAGTTTTTGAGACAGCATTCATTGTATGCACAATGCTGTTAATATTGTTGCCACCGTTAGTGGCAAATAATATATGTACGTATGAAATGCAGCTGTTGTTGCCGTTTGTCTTGTCGTAATAATTTTCTTTTTGTCTTTTGTTGAAAATTGCCATTATTTTTTTGTTAAACGACTACTTCTGTAACAGGAACATAGTACAACAAGTGCAGAAAGGATTTCAGTGATGGCATGGATAATGACACAATGTTAGTTGCCACTATTATAAGCATTTGAGGCACTACATACATACAGCTTGTTGTTTTTTCAGAATGAATGTAAGTGCTTGGCACAAAAATAACCCACTCAAAAAATAATAAACAAGAAAAATGGTACCCCACACATATAAAAACATTTTAATAGTTCAGTTGCAAGCAGCCATTAAAATTACACACACACACACACACGCATACAAATGCGACGAAACCTAACAGATTCCCACGTAGAGAATGCATATATTTTGGTCATATGAAACAAAACAAAAAAAAACACGCAAAAAACTGGTATATTTGGCTGTGCCGAATTTTATGCACCCTACACCAACGTACATGCTTACATACATAAATACAAACATATTTATTTTATAAAAGAAAACTCTTTCATTTGTAGTGCAATTTATAGTAAGTGGCCAATGGGCATTTTTCACTAAAGAATTTTGATTGAAAAATTTTATTTGCGTTATAAGCAATTGATAAATATTTAATTCTGTACTGTGCATGTAAAGCAAAGATTATTCTAAAATATAAAATATTTTTCATTAATAAAGGAAATAAATAGTTTTAGTTACTTATTTTTGTATGTATACCTAAAAAAGTTTAAATTTTCCAGCCCTGAAATCGTCTTTTTAATTTTTAAGATTTTTAATACCAATCTGTTTGATTCCAAAATAAAAAATATTTTAAATTCATAATTGGGCCCTGGAACCATCTGTTTGATTTTTCTAGCTTTCAATACCAATCTATTTCTGTTCAAAATATCAAATATATTTAATTATTAAGAAAAAATTTGTTTAAAAAATAATTCAATTTTCCAGCATCAATTTATTTATTTATAAAATATAAAATATATTGAATTAACAAAAAAAAAATAGTTTTAAGAAAAGTTTAAAAATCCCAGCCCTACAATTATCTGTTTAATTTTTCTGAAAATCAGCTTTCATACTAAACAGAAGTTCCAACTTTCCATCCCTGGAACTATATGCTAATTACCGATTCTTAATATGAATATATTTTTTTCTATAACATAATTTAATTAATAAAGAAAATAATACTTTTAGTTTATGTACCCAAAACTGCGTAAATTTCCCATGCCTGGAACTGGTTTTTTCATTTAGCTAATTTTCAATCTTTTTCTTTCTAAAATATCAAATATTTTCAATTAACAAAGAAATAAAATAGTTTTAAAATAAAGTCTAAATTTTCCAGCCCTGGAACAGTAAGGAGACTGTTGCTCACTTATTACTATGTTTCTCTCTAAAATATTAATTATATTCAATTAATAAAACAAAATAGTTTTAGGAAAAGTTAAAAATTTCCAGCCCTGGATGCGACTTTTTAATTTTGATAAATTTATCTACAATTCTATTTCTTTATAAAATATAAAGTATAAAATATAAAATATAAAATATAAAGTATAATATATAAAACATAAAACATAAAATTTAAAATATAAAATATGTAATATAAATTATAAAATATTAAATATAAAATATAAAATATAACATATAACATATAAAATATATTAAAATATAAAATTTAAAATAGAAAAGATAAAATTTAATATATAAAATATAAAATATAGAAGATAAAATATAAAATATAACATATAACATATAAAATGTTAAATATTAAATATAAAATATAAAATATAAAATATAATATATAAAATATAAAACATAAAATATAAAATATAAATTGTTAAATTTTAAATATAAAATATTAATTATAAAATATGAAATTTAAAATATTAATAAAGAAAAACAAAATTAGTTAACTTTTTATATAAAAAAATTCAATTTACCAGCCCTGGTACTGCCCTATTCATAAGGACCCACAATATATAGACTTTTGAGATCCATTATAAACAGAATAACAGACCTGTACATACCCTCAGATTTGGTGAAGGGTGTAAAAATGGCAAGAACTTCTGCATCGAACAACTACGTGTGATTGTGAGGTTTCATATCCCTTTTTTTTGCCTGACGACTTGTGTTGCTGATGGTATTACTCATTTTAAATGTTAGTGATGACTCTACTTTTTTTTAGTGGCTCGCAACACTCTCAATGCTTACGTTGAGTAATCTTATTACAAGCAGATTCTTTTATAGCCTGCAGGGCTGGAGGTATTAAAAAATATATATACATATACTACAACGAAAATTAAAGGGACTGTCCACAAATGAAATATTCTTTTAACAAACTGAGAGAAAAGGCAAATCTGACTAAAAGTCTAAATTATTCAATAGCGAACATTGGTCTCCGTTGCAATAGTTTTTTAATATTAAAGTACAGAATAAATAAATAAGGCCAACATGAGCTAAGATGTAGCCAATATTTGAATGTCAAGGGCGCCGATTAAATAATTAAGTGATTGTAGCGCTCAACTTTTCACCATAAAGGATATCAGAGGTGACACGAGACGGAAGATAATTGTGCTTTCTGTATGTCTCGCTCGCACAGTCATCGAATCCTCTATACTGTTTCTTTCGAGTCGTATTATTTTAATTTATTTTCATTTTATATTTTGAAGGGTCTCATTGTTTGTGTAAAAAAAGGTAAAAATTAATACTTTTGAAAGAAAATTTTTAAAAAGAAGTCTTTAACTATTTGAAAACAAATTTTAATCTTTTGTTTAATACTAATAATCTGTCTCATAATTTGCTTTTGAATTCAACATTTCAAAAATTTGAAATTTCATTTAATTTTGTAAAAATTTCCAACTATATTTGTTTCTTTTTACCAGTACGCAAATCAGCTGATTTTAGCTTTTTCCATAAATCACTTTCTTTAACTCTGGTATCCTCTGTGTTTTTAGGGTTCCGTACACCAAAGGTAAAAAGGAACCCTATTGTTTTCGCTATGCCGTCCATCAGTCCGTCACAGGGTATTTTCTCAGGAACTGTAAGAGCTACAGGCCTGAAATTTGGACAGAGTATGTGGAACCTTGGCCGCTGCAACAACAAATAGAGAGAGTTAAGAATTAAAGGATGTTACAAAACGAGCAGCGAAAAATTGTATAGTCCCATGTAATATACTTACATACAATTGTATGTACATATGTACATTGACACTTTAAATTTGTAAAATTAGTGTATTTTTATACAGACTACAACAATTAACACTAAAATATAAAAAAATTTAAATTAAAGGGTGTTCTATCAGTTCATGCAATTCTGACTACGTAATTTTGACAAATTGCTGTATCTTGCAACCCGTAAGAGGCAAACTCTTAAAATTTTCAAAAACTGAACAAAAAAATCGAAGAAATTAAAAAAAATTCTAAAACTAAAATACATCGCCAAATATGAAAAAATCGCCCTAATGAAAAAAATTGCCAAAAAGGAAAAAAACGTCAAAAACAGAAAAAATCACCAAAATGCGAAAGAAGCGCAAAGCTGAAAAAAAATTTTATATGAAAAAAAATCGCCAAAATTAAAAAAAATCGCCAAAAAGAAAAAACTTCAAAAACCGAAAAAAAGTACCAAAATGAGAAAAAAAAGTGTTAAAACTAAAAAACGTCTAAATGAAAAAATCGTCAAAATTAAAAAAAAAACTATAAAGCGAAAAAATCGTAAAACTAAAAAACATCGCCTATATGACACAAAAATCACCAAAATTAAAAAAATCGCAAAAATAAAAAACAATCGCCAAAGTTAAAAAAACCAAAAACCTAAAAAAAAATTGCCAAAACGAGAAAATAAGTGTCAAAACTAAAAAAATTGCCAAAAATCGAAAAAACCGCCTATGCGAAAAAAATCGCAAAATTTAAAAAAAAATCGCTTGAATAAAATAAACGCCAAAAACCGAAAAAAATCGCCAAAACGAGAAAAAAAGTGTCAAAACTAAAGAAAGCGCCAAAACTTAAAAAGATCGCCTAAACCGAATAAACGCTATAGCTAAAAACGCTCAAAACCGAAAAAAAAGTCTAAAAACGGACAAATATACCAAAAATATATTTTATATAGCCTAAAGTTCGTATAGAATTACCTATCTAGTGTCCGTACGGAACCCTTCGTGCACGGGTCAAAGTCGCACTTCACTGAATTTACTTACTAATTTTATTAAAATTTTGCTGAATTAATACAATTGCAGTTAAAGTTATAAGCTCTTATAAATTTTAGCTGTTGTTATTAAACATAATTATAGAGTCTTTGCCAGCGCGTGAGTTTAGTTATTTTGATTTTACAAACAAAACAAACAGAAAACAGCAGATTTTGCTTTTCTCAGGCTATTTACTAATAGCAGCGTTTTAGAAGAGAGTGATTTATAAAAAATTATGAAAAATTACTTTTTCCATTTGATTTGCTTCTCCAGGATTCTTTCTTAAACATTAAATTATTTTCATGCAATTTATTTGGTCAAAAAATGTTTAGTTCACTTTCTTTTGATTTGCTGTAGGGCTATAGCAAAATGTCGCATATATCCTAGACTTGCTACATTTGCAATATTTATAACAAGCATTTGCAAGGAAGAGTGAGTTCAACTAATATCACATTTTTTTGCAAGAAATTTTAAACCTTTAATCAAATTATATCAAAAACCTAATTTTAGACATGTTAATAGTTTCTATTCTATCGATCACATATCAAATCTGCTTGTAGTCAATACTAATCTCCTTAAATATTTAAATCTTTAAAACATCTCCACTACAAACATTTAATGTTTGAATGTATTCGTTTTTTTTCCTTATGTTTGTATGGTCTATAACTTATGTTGTTGTGTGTCTTGAGGATACAAAGAATATGCTAGAACAAGAACGCTTTTGTATGGCATAAATCACTGGAGACTTGTATTAACTTGCAGTTGTTTTCAGTGGCTTGCACAAACATGCATAACATAAATACAAACATACATATACATACATATGAACTTACATTTGCTCTTTGTTGTTGTTATTGTGTTGGCTCTTGGTCTTGCAATTACTTTTTGTTTTTATTCTTATTATTGTTGTTGTTCATACTTTTTACTTGTCTAATTTCACTTTTTTCCCAACGTCCATGTAAAAATTGTGGCTTATGTTTCATGTTGGTTGGCTCTTGGCAAGATGATTTTACTTCTGTATTTCTTTTTCTTCTTAGTGTTGCAAAGTTATCTCTTTGACTTTTCATGACCTGTTCGTCATCGATTTGTGCATTCAGGCACTTGGCTGGAAGCTTAAGCTGCATAAAAGCTGCTAAGGCACGCACATATTTATGCTAAGTACGAACATAAATATAATGTTTAGATTAAGCAGTTTAACAAACGTATAAAATAAATGTTTAACATTTAGACGGTCAGTTGCAAATGCTACAATTTATGAGAGTCTTTTAAAGTAAAATAAATAAATGCTTGTATGCATGTGTTAAGGTAAATATTTTATTTTCAGCATTTCATTTGTTTAGCATTTCCTATCATTTGTTTTATTTATTTTTACATGAAACTGAAATTTTCATTTCCTTTAAACCAATTTCAGTACAAGCTGCTGTTATGTATACAGGCCAGTCAACGCTACTCTGTTGCATTAAATGAAAAATTAAATTGAGTCCCTTTTCGGTTTGTATACAGTTTGTTTGTTTGCTTGTTTGTTTGTTTTAGTTCTTCCCTTTGCTTATACTCGTACTTACACTTGATATTTTAATACATGCCTTGTGTTGTTGTTTCATTATTGTTCTTGCTCTTGTTGTTGTTGTTATTTCATTTAGTTATTCTGTTTTTACATTTGCAAGTCTGTTAGTGTTTCCTTTCTATTTGCTTCTTCTCATACACTTTAAGGAAAATTGTTGTTATTGCAAAACGAGTATTATAAAATATTCTGTCTCTAAAAGGAACAAAATCTATGCATATGTTTGTATGTATAATAACTTCTTGTTAGAAAATCAACATAAGCACTAAATACATAGTACATACTTACATATTTACATAATGTGAAGATTCTGTTTTTAATAGGATCCTTTTTAATAGTGAAATTGTATGTTGCTGCATGTCGACTTTAATTAAAACAACAAATAGTTAGATAGTAAGAAACTTAATTAAAAATAAATTCAAGTGGATTTTGTTGCATTTTTAAGCAGCTAAATTGCAGCTGCTTAAAAATGCAACGGGCCTGCACGGGTCTACTCAAAATATATTTTAAGGCAATTATTTTTAATTTAACTAGGTACATAAGCACAAACTCTGCAGGAAATTAACATACTTGAAGTGTTTTTCTAAGTCCGTGTTAAAAAACCAAATGGAAAAAAATCGAGCTGAACCGAAGTAGAAATATTAATCTTGAACTCAATCCAGCCAAACTAAACAAAATGTCTTAAATATACGAACATGAAATTACAGTTTCGCTACAATGTCCGTCTGTCCATCTGTCCGTCTGTCTTCCACAGGCTGTTTTCTCAAAAACCGTAAGTAATATACAGACAATTATATGTATGTATATAAACACTTGAAATTTGCAAAGCCAATGTTTTAGCCAATTTTTGCAGATTTTTGGTAAAATTTTCTGGCAACACTGTGTGCGAGTCAAAGTCGTTCTTTACTGATTTTATTAATGTTAGTGTTGAAGACATGTTTTGCATGTTATTGTTTTAAGGACCACGGTTGTAATAGTTTTTTTTATAAATTTAGATTGAGCCAAGAAAGTATTCACAAATTTAAAAAAAAGTAGGTACATAATTGTATGTATGATTGTATGATGTAATTAATTTATAATCAGGAATAATTTTTAGTCGGGCTTGAGTTCAGTAATTTTCATTCTTATTGAATGAAATATTTTTATTAATTAATGTGAGTTTCTAAAGAAGAGAAGAAAAATTAAACTTAGACTTTAAGCTGGGGGAAATACCGATACTTTTCTGTGCAGCCACGCACTTCATCAGCACCCTAGTCTATCTACTTGGGTAGAGATTCTTGTTAAACTCAGCTATTTAACTTAAATTTTCAATGAAACGGAATATGAGAAACGATTGTTGTGTATACAATTGATTTACCTTTGGTAAATACATTTTTATAAGTATCACTATTAATTTTCTGTTTTCCATTCTTCCATTTTTCTATTTAGGTTAGCACGAAATTATATTACTCTACCTAAGTATGTTTAACTATTCTTGCTTATCTTTTACGATCATCACATTAATTATTTTTACTTATTCGATGTACCATCGGTACATGCATGTAAGTATTATTCTAGTGGCCTTATGTTACTTTATTGTTGCATTCTACAGTTTTATTTTGGTTTTCCATCATTCTGAAACTGTGATAGCCAAGTGAACAGTGATTGCCAAGTAAACATATTTTTTGCACGTGCCCATGATAAATTAAGTGAGACATTTGTAGATTTTTAATTGAACTTTAGTGATTTTTAATCAGAAATAATTTTTGCGTTCCTTTTCACAATGTATGGTTATGAGTTAACTTGAACCTTAACTCACAGTTCTTCATATAAAACTTGCAGTTAAAGTTCCTGTTATCTTTTAACCATACATTGTGAAAAGGTACGTTAGTCGGGCTTAAGTTAAGTAATTTCAATTCTTATTGAATGAAATATTTTTATTAATTAATGTGAGTTTCTAAAGAAGAGAAGAAAAATTTAACTTACTGAACTTAAGCCCGACTAAAAATTATTTCTGATCACTGAATCACTAAAGTTCAATTAAAAATCTACAAATGTTTCACGAAATTAATTTATTTCACAACTACATAAATATAAGTATGTATATTGTTCTAGGAAAACACAGCGCAAGACATCATAAAATGTAATTTTCGTCCGCGCCTCCTTTTGTGGAAGGTGACAAAAATATTATTTGCAAAAATAATGTATATTTTGAAATTAAGTTATTGCTTACACGCCTTAATGCCTCCTAGATTGGCAAAATCCCCTTATGTGGGACGTATGAATAATGTTGGTACTAGAATTAAATATTTATCATACGCTCCAACCATAATGGCAAAGAACATTTTGTGGAACGTATGAATAATTTTGGTACTTGAATTAAATATTAATCATACGCTCGTAAGGAAATTTTTGGGTTATGAAAAAGAAATTCACACACAATTTACACTGCTTGTCTTCACAGTTGGGCTTTTTAAATTATAATTATTAAACTAATTAAAGTAACTTTTTTTAACACACCAAAGTACCCAGCGAACAAAGAACTGATAGCTTTTAGGGTTCCGTACACCAAAGGTGAAAAGGAACCCTATTGTTTCCGCTACGCTGACGGTCTGTCCGTCTGTCCGTCACGGGCTATTTTATATTTTATTTTATTTTATTTATAGAACCTTGGACGCTACAAATAAATCATCAAAAGGAAAAAAACGCCAAAAACCGAAAAAAATCGCCAAAGAGCGAAAAAGGTGCCAAATCTAAAAAATTGTTTATATGAAAAAAAAATCGCCAAAATGTAAAAAATAAGCCAAAAATTAAATAAAATCTCCAAAACGAAAAAACACCAAGAACCGAAAAAAAATCGTCAAAAGTGAAAAAAGCAATCAAAACTAAAAAGCGCGTAAATGAAAAAAAATCGCCAAAATGAAAAAATCGAAAAATCGACAAAACTAAAAAAATCGCCTGTATGAAAAAAATCTACAAAATTAAAAAAGCGCCAAAATAAAAAAATCCCCAAAACGAGAAAAAGTGTCAAAACTAAAAAAATCGCCAAGTTGAAAAAACCGCCGAAAACCGAAAAATCGTTAAACCTAAAAAATTGCCTATATGATATAAAATTGCCAAAATTAAAGAAAATCGCTAAAATAAAAAATTGCCAAAATGTAAAAAACGAGAAAAAAGTGCTAAAAAACGCTAAAACTTAAAAATATCGCCAGATCCAAAAAAACGTTATAACAAAAAAAATTCCAAAACTTTATTTTATACATATAGGCTAAAGTTCGTTGAATTACATATCTATTGTGCGTACGGAACCCTTCGTGCGCGGGTCAAAGTTGCACTTCACTGAATTTATTGTTGAATTATTTGCAATACATACACTTAAATCTTTTTAACTATATATATTTTTTTCTGCAATTGTCTCTTAAAATTGCCACACTTAAAATGCTATTCGAATTCATT
The DNA here is from genome assembly GCA_905220375.1 of Tachina fera. Lineage (NCBI taxonomy): Eukaryota > Metazoa > Arthropoda > Insecta > Diptera > Tachinidae > Tachina > Tachina fera. The sequence continues at coordinate 10,879,353 of LR999964.1, forward strand.
AAATTAACAAAAAAAAAAGCGACAAAAAAAAATATTGTAAAAAGACAAATGATTTGCGGTTTTAAAACAAACATTTATACTAATTAGATACACAAAAACAACAATGGAGTGAATACTATTTTGTTTTTAATACTTTACTTTTTGTTTCTCCAACCACAAATGAATAAACAAACCCACATGCAACATTTATTCACTCAGACTCCTAAGGCAATCAAGTGATACTCGTATGAGTTGCAAACAACTACAATAAGAGAGGGTGGGAAAAGAAATAAATTAAAAATAAAATACATAAGTACGTACATAATAATTACCACCAAATGTAAAATTAAATTGCAGCAACACAAATATTTATTTATAACAGAGCGTGTTTGTTAGAATGGTGGAAATTATTTTAGTTGTTTTCGAGAAATAGATTTTATTACAAGTTTTTTCTTTCTTGTTACAGTCCATTTGGAATGTTTTACTAACACATGTTTTTACAAAACACATTTAAATATTACAAGTACTTAAATAATAATTAATAGTTCAAGTTTTAAGTGTAAATTGTTAAAATAATATTATTTTTGATGGCGTTTTTTTCATAATTGTATTATGCAATAATTTTTAATATTTTTCTAACTACAAATTTATTAAAATTACATAACAATTTAATTAATTTTTTTTTATAAAAAAAAGTTTAAACAAATGATGCTTTACTTCAGCTAGGAAATATTGTAAACACATAAAAAATTAGGAAAACACTAAATCGACTTATAATCGAGTTATTTAAAATTTTAGTCCAAAGAAAATACCAGAAATGATGTGTGAGTGTGACAGCATAAATATATTTTTTAGAAACGTTTCCCACCAATAAATAGTGCTCTCTTACAGCCTTCAATAAGGTGATCCCTTTTAAAGAAGCCTAGATAAGTTCTACCAGACGTTCTGAAGGAATATGTATCCTCGGAGTAATCATTAGCTTTGATTTAAATTAAAGTTTTCTAATTAATTTTTTACCCGTTTTTATGCAGGATTTAAGTTTTGATTTTTTTCTTTTAATTTTAGCAATTTTTTTTATTATCACAGCTTTCATTTAAAATTAAATTATCTAAAGTAAATTAATTTAAATTAAGACTCAATAATTAAATTTGCATTACATACTTATTAAATCTTTCAAATCCCATCCCACTTATATAGCGTTTTCATTCCCCCTATACATTAACGATTATCTCTATATATGCTTAACAGCTCTATAAATAGATTTAACTAATTGAGTGAGGGCCTCTCAAACCAAATTCAAAACCAGGATGTAACCCACTTTTCAACAAACATATAGAAAATAATTAAAACTATGAATGAAAACAAATTTGCTACAAAAAAAACTTCTATTTCATAGATCTTTGATATGTTTTTTAGCAAAAAGAAACCATAAAACAAGAAAAACCTTCAAGTAGTCGGTCAGGCAGTTGCCATCATAAAATTTATTATTAAGGATTTAAAACGCCAACGGCAGCACTACACACTTTTAGTATACGTACACATACATACATATATCACACACACATACAAACACACAAACCAACTCAACCTAAAAGTTCTGATTAATATTCGCAAACTATTTATTGCAACAACCACTGCCCAGCAAACACCGTATTAATTTTTATTAACAGCATGTTCATACGGACAGCAATTACCGAGGTTCACTCTTTCATCCACGGTACGCAGTCGATTTGAATTAACAATGGTTCGCCATAAAATTTTTTTAACCGTGGTTCGTACTTTCTAGAACTTTTTACAATTCATTGTCATTGTCATGTCATTGTCATGTCATTGTCATGTCATTGTCATGTCATTGTCATGTCATTGTCATGTCATTGTCATGTCATTGTCATGTCATTGTCATGTCATTGTCATGTCATTGTCATGTCATTGTCATGTCATTGTCATGTCATTGTCATGTCATTGTCATGTCATTGTCATGTCATTGTCATGTCATTGTCATGTCATTGTCATGTCATTGTCATGTCATTATCATGTCATTGTCATGTCATTGTCATGTCATTGTCATGTCATTGTCATGTCATTGTCATGTTATTGTCATGTCATTGTCATGTCATTGTCATGTCATTGTCATGTCATTGTCATGTCATTGTCATGTCATTGTCATGTCATTGTCATGTCATTGTCATGTCATTGTCATGTCATTGTCATGTCATTGTCATGTCATTGTCATTGTCATTGTAATGTAATTGTTGTCTTATTCAATTTGTTCCTGAAATGTCTATAGCTGTGTCAATACACTTTTCTTATGGAAAAGTTCACTGTGTCACAGCACACTTTTCTCATATAGAAAAATTTACTGTGTCACAGCACACTTTTCTTATATAGAAAAATTTACAGTGTCACAGCACACTTTTCTTATATAGAAAAATTTACTGTGTCACAGCATAATTTTCTTATATAGAAAAATTTACTGTGTCACAGCAAAATTTTCTTATATAGAAAAATTTACTGTGTCACAGCATAATTTTCTTATATAGAAAAATTTACTGTGTCACAGCATAATTTTCTTATATAGAAAAATTTACTGTGTCACAGCATAATTTTCTTATATAGAAAAATTTACTGTGTCACAGCAAAATTTTCTTATATAGAAAAATTTACTGTGTCACAGCATAATTTTCTTATAGAAAAATTTACTATGTCACAGCACACTTTTCTTATAGAAAAGTTTACTGTGTCAAACCACACTATTTTTATATAAAAAAATTACTGTGTCCCAGCACACGTTTTGTATAGCAAATTCAACGGTACGACAGCGCAAGCAATGGTCAAATGATAAAAAATTAAAAAAGGACATTGAGTACTCCTATGTCCAAAAGAAATGTAATTCTGTATCTTTTACGAATATACATATATAAAAAAATTAAATTAAAAGAAAAAACATAAGGTAAAAAATTAAAAGAGAACTGAGGCGTAATGCAAAAATTCCTTTAATTATTTTTCATAGTGGTTATGATTCACTTTTACATATATACGATGAGTTCCGATTGTTTTTTTTTGCAAAAGTTTTACTTTTATACCACGAATACGAGTATAATGAAGTTTTTTAATGATTTTATCAGTGGAATAATTTTCACTTTAGCATCTACTCTTATATACATGTGTGCTTTGCCGCATATAAACTTAAGCCCGTAAATCAAAAGCAACCCAAAATACCCTCACAATAAACATTCCCATTAAACGGCATAAACAATAGAGAGAAAATAAGAGAACGGAAAGAATGCAATCAAAGAAAAATCGTCTTTGCCACAGGTTATTATTTTTTGCATTGTGGCATTTATGTGTGTGGGCTTAAAGTTGCTGTTTGCAGTTGTAGTGAGTGTGAATGAAAAAAGATTTTTCTTTTAGCCCAACTTAAAAGCATATAGGCAAATTTGCCTTAATAAAGCCACATGCACACGCATATTATTTTTTTTTATAGCAGCTGCCTGTCAGGAACACTTGCACTATGGAGTCCCACTGCATGTGAAGTCCATACTTGGCTTCTTTTTCTTGTTCTTCTTATTTCGTATTTCAAGCAGCGCACACAAAACATTATCCATGTTGTCGTCATTTCAAACACGTTTTATGGGACGCAAGCTTAAATTTACCTTTTTTTACTTTTTGCTCAAGCAAGAGTATGCGGGAGTTTTTTTTTGGGTGCACGTTAAACAGATAAACACTTGCCACATTAAGAAACTGAGTGCATTAGTGTGGTTGGTTGTGCTGCAACTGTGTATTACACTTGCAATATAGTTCGAGACAAGTGTGTGTGTGTGTAATTTCGAAAGTGTTTGATAGCAGAAGAGCTGTTGGTAACATCAACTGAGTGGTTGCTTCTTGAACAACATTAACAAATGTGCATACTGGAGCGTAAAATGAAAATTAAACTTTTTTAAGATGTGAATTTTATTTTTAAGATTAAATCTGAAGAAGATGTTTTAAGAATATATAATAATGTTTTAAGAATATTAATAATTTCTATTAATAAAAGGTAAATTTTATGTTTTTTGTTTTAAAATTTGTATGGAAAAAATATTTTTTGAAACGAATGAAAAAGGGTGTTCTATCAGTCAATGTAATTCTGGCTATGTAATTTTGACAACTTGCTGTATTTTGGAAACCGTAAGAAGCAAACTCTTGAAATTTTCAAAACGGTAAAACTAAAAAATCTCAAAATTATAAAACCGAGAAAAAATCGCAAAAAATCAAAAAAAAAATTGCCAAAAGGAAAAAAATTCTAACACTAAAATAAATCGCCAAATTCGAATAAATCACCCAAATGAAAAAAATCGCCATAATGAAAAAAGTGCCAAAAACTGGGGAAAATTCCAAAACGCGAAAAAGACACCAAAACTAAAAAAAATTGTTTTTATGAAAAAAATTCTCCAAAATTACAAAAAAAAATCGCCATAAGCCGAAAAAATCGCCAAAATCAGAAAAAAATGTCAAAACTAAAAAAAAAGCGCCTAAGTAAAAAAAACTCGCCAAAATAGAACAACGCCAAAAAAACCGAAAAAATCGACATAACATAACAAAAATTAAAAAACGACAAAACGAGAAAAAATCGCCAAAATTAAAACAAAAGCCAAAAACCGAAAAAATCGCCAAAAAGGGAAAAAAAAGTGTAAAAACTAAAAAAATTGCCAAATTAAAAAAAAAGCCAGAAAACGAAAAAATCGCCAAACCAAAAAATCATCGCATATGTATATGAGAACAAAAAATCGGCAAAACTAAAAAAATCGCCAAAATAAAAAAAATTGCCAACATACATAAAACGTCAAAAACCAAAAAATCTCCAAAATGAGAAAAAAAAGTGTCAAAACTAAAAAAGCGCCAAAACTTAAAAAAATTGCCATACCCGAAAAAAACGCAAAAAACCCCAAAACTTAAAAACGCTTAAAACTGAAAAAACCCAAAAACGAAAAAAAATGCCAAAACTATATTTTACATAGGCTAAAGCTCGTATTGAATTACATATCTAGTGTCCGTACGGAACTCTTCGTGCGCGGATCAAAGTCGCACTTCACTGAAGATTTCTAATAAAAAATTAATTATGTGCTCTATATTAATATTTGAAACTTCCCGATTATCGTAACTCTAAATCACTCTGGGAACCCAGCGTGATTCGATCTTTTGGGATACATAATATGAAAGAAGATTTTTTTTTAATTTTTAGACAACAATGTCGAATTTACAACATTTCACGTAAAAAGTTGTGTCTTAACTTCATTATAGACGACTATTTTGGAATTAGATTTGAAATTAATTCCGAAAATTTGTTGATATATGTATATCAAAATTATTTTTTTTTTTGGAAAATTTACAACCATTACAAAACTGTTTAATGAACGAAAATATTAACCCCTTCACGATTTGTATGAAAATGACCCAATCAAAAATTTTACAAAATATTTTTTATTGTGATATTTTTGCCCGAAAGTTAAAGTTGTCGGTCATAAGTTATTTTTAAACTTGAAATTTTAAACTTTGAAATATGAATAAAAAAATGTAGAAAATACTTAAGAATATTTATACCATCACCATTGTCGATTTTCAGAAGATTCTGCTGGTAAATCGGTGAATTTTACTCTAATTGAATAATAAAAATTTCATATAAAGCCAGGGCTGCCAGATAAAAAAAATATTTTAAAAATCGCAAAAAAATCGTACTTATTAAAATGAATTTTTTTAAATCTGTACTAATTTTATTTTAAAACAATCAAACAAAGACATATGAAGACAATAGTCGATTTTTCATAAAAAGTTGCCATACTGCTAAAAACCGTTATTTTCAAGGACGTCGTCATTGTTCTATTTTCGGCAACAAAAATCGTCATCACATCTGGGAACCGTGTATGCATCAATTTTTGCTGAGTGATTTTGAGTTTATGGGAGAGAGAGAGAGCGAAGATATTTTGCTCTCTATATTATAAATTTAAAAATTTCCTTAAAAAAATTCCAGTGCGTAAAGCCATTCTAAGTAATAGCGCACTTGGCAAACCCATTTTGCTGCAGCTGCAAGATTATTCTGATGCACTGCCTCTATTTTAAAAATTTTAATTTCATTTTATTTCACAATTTTCTCTTTTTACAGTGGACAGAGTAAAATCAATATTTATTTCGTTTATCATTTGTTAATTAATATTATAAAATGATTCAAATAACACATCGCACACTAAATCACAAACAGTCACAACTCAGCAAAATCCCAGATGTTCAAGAGTGGCATAAAAACTGTTGCAACATAAACAAGCACATGATGGTTTTCTATATTGTTCAAGAAGACGGACCTTAGAGATTTGTTCAGTGAAGTGGTTTCTGAAAAAAAAAATTATTTTCATAGTTTTAAGTTGAGACTGTTTATGATTTAGTGTGCGATATGTACTTCTTCTTTAATTCAAACTATTAAGGTACTTGCCATTCGATCTAGTCACACATACGAGTATTAAACTTATTGGCTTTAATAAACTACATTAATATTTTTTTTTTTTGCTAACCAAGTATTACAGTTTCTATTTAAAAGCAACTTTATTATTACATTTATCTTCCTCCACTATTTTCATCAACATGTCAAGATGAAAAATATTTATGTTTGTATGTTTGTAGGTATGTATGTATGTATGTATTCATGTTTGTAGGTATGTATATTTAACAAGTGTCTGTTGAAAATTTGATTTTATCATTAGTATCGTACATATTTGCATAAAACATTTTCATCATTCTTTATCTTTAACATGCTTTATCGTTTAATCGATTGCCATCTAAAATGATTTTTTTCATTTTCCTTTTTCAGTGATTTACGTTTCAATAGTTTTGGGAAAATACCGGCGAATGCATTCGAAGGATTAAAACAGGTTACAACGTTGTTTCTAAATGAAAATGAAATTTCGTACATAGAAGAAGGAGCATTTGATGATTTGCTTTCATTGCGGTTCTTGTACTTGCAACATAATCGCATTAGCAAGTTGCCAAAGAACCTATTTCGAAAACTGCAACGACTGGAGAAAATGTAAGTAAAGAAAACATCAATTCCATTAATGAGCATTAAGTTAAAAAAATGGACTTTTATTAAAAAAGTATCTGCAAAAAAGAAAACGAAATTGTCGATAGCTGAAGCTGTCATTATTGTCTTGTCTAATTGCTTGTTACAAGATTGAAAAGTGAAATGCAAACATATTAGCCCGATTCGTAAACTTGTGTAAATGAATTTATTTTATGAAATTATTTTATTTTTATTTTATTTTATTTTTTACACGAGGATTCATAAAGTAATTTTTAAACATACATACATATAAAATACCCTAATTTTCACTATACACTAGTGACATAAATAATATTTGTGACCTTAATTATGAAAGTGGTCTATGTCCTATGCATGTTTGCTTCAAAATATTAAATAAATTTAAAAAAAAAAACTTCAATAAATATTTAATAAATGTAAAATAAATTTATATAAGTCGAGACTAAAATATTGTTTTATTTGTTTAACTTTAGTCTACTGAATATTTTGACTTAAGAAATATATGTTGTAGAATACTTTCATAATTAAGGCCACATTAGTATTTATATTCGCATATATTCGCTTATTTCATGACTTTCTCAAACCTAATTTTATTCTCCAAATTCAGATTTATCGAATATTTTCATTTCACAAAATCAAAAATATTAAGTAAATCATTAGACATATTCTAGACAAGTCGACTAGTTGTAATGTAAAAACTACAACTTGATTTGTAATCATTCTCATCGTTTTAAAACTACAAACATTTTATGTACATTAAAAGTTACCGTGTTACCCTTGCACCATATTACCATTTCAATATAAAATTATCCGGTCCTACTCTAGTTTCAGCATCGTTTTGAAATGGAAGAATACAACGAATGCTTTAAATTTTACATATACCGCGTGATCCTGGTACCGTATTACCATTCAATATAAAATTATTTGAGCCTGTTCTAATTTGAGCATGGTTTAAAAACGCCAGAAAAGAACAACAATTTTACATTTACATACACCGTATTACCCTTTTACCGTATTAACATTTCAATATAAAATTAACCGGTCCTATTCTCTTTTGAGTGTCGTTTTAAAACGATAGATAACAACGGCAATTTTACATTGTAAGTGTACCGTGTTGCCCTTGGCACTGTATTAACATTTCAATATAAAATTACCATTTTTACGTGTCGTTTTAAAACGATGCCCAAAGGAAAATAGGGCCTCTCATTTGAAAAGAATATTTAAACGAAAATAGGGAGAAAATTGTGCAACATGTCGTACCATAATCGCCAAAAAAAAAGCTTAAGGGACATAATTTTTGAACTTAATTTTCGATTGGAAATATTCGATCCTTGGATATTTTTAGGATTGGATTATATTTAGCGCACAATCTACTTTTCAAAGTTTTTATGCTGTCTACTGTTTCACCTGCTTCTACTGAGGATATGGAAACTATAGTTTCCTCTGTTCTCTGCCTACAGCTGGGAAAGTGTATATCCACAAGCAGAGGAAGAGTTGAAGAACTTGGTTCTATCCCTGAATCTCGATAATTCATTCACAGAATTTATAGCCTCGCAATAAGTTACCCATACGGCTCTTTTCAGCCTTTGAAATAAATGCAAACCATTAGCGGTACGCTCATGCTGCTTCAAACAGTTCATTGTTGCGTCTCCGGTGTGGATATTGTTGGGTTTGATTTTTTTCAATTAATGCAAGTATTATTGGCAGTGTACCCATACTTTTTGAAATACTCTTGCAATAGCGACGAATACAGTCGGCTAAAAATGAAAAATGCCAGCATTATATTTTTTTTTGCCTTTTGAAACGCACGATATTGTGAATACGGCTACTGTGATTGGAAATTTACAATTTCTAATAAAAGCACGTTTTCATTACAATGATTTTTCATTGTTATTGTTATATGTGTTTATTTTTTTTATATTCTTTTTATTTCGTTCATTGCATTTCTTTATTTGATAGTTTGTGTTTTTTTTTGCTTTCTCTCTCACATAATAGATACCTGGAAAACAATGATATTTGGCAAATTGATGCAGATACATTCGCCAATCTACCAAATCTAAGTCGCATGTAAGTATCGTATTACAATTGAACAATAAAACAAACAGCTGCATGAACATGTGCGGACATATCGAAATTGATTATTGTGTAAAGTTTTCAAACTTAAAAACATAAGGAAACAAAATGATGCTTGAAGGCGAATTTAAATTTGTAGCTAAAAGGAATTTAGGGAATTTAAATTTTGATTTAAAATAATGATTCGCGTAAGATTTATAAAATCGGGTGCTTGTTTTATGCCGCAAAAGGTGAGAGCGCAGCATGAGTAGGAAAAATAAAATTTTAAAAAAATTTAACCGACTTCAAAAGTTAGCTCTACGAAGCTATAATTGATTTATGGCGTTTTCTTTTCTAGAAAAAAACTTAAAACTTATTGCACTTTCAATTCGTAATAAAAGGGTTTTTGAAATAGAGAGTTAATTAAAAATTATTGTATCATAGTTAACGAGTGTTAATTTTTGCTTTAATAAAACGCAAAATTGCATTTTTCTTAATAAAAAGTTAAAAAATTTTGCACTTTTGCTTAGAAAAGTAAACGGCATTAGATTCAGTTAAATAAAAAATTTCTATATATTTTACGTATCAAGATTATTTTTGAAGTTTGGTAAATTTTTTTAAGTTTTATTTTTACCTTTTTAATGTCACGAATGTGTACTTTTGAAGGTCTGTGGTCCCGCCCAAACATCAACATTTTGCAAACACCAGTGTCTAGTTTCTGTAAGGAACGTGAGAACTTTTCGAGTCGAAAAATTTTTATCATCCTGTTAAACACAGGGTGAGTAAAAAAACTGTATTTTTTTATACTTTTTGTAAGTTTATATAAATTTTTATGTGAGTAACGCTGTGTCAAATAAGACAACCAATATAATTATTTAATTTTTCACGATGCGAGAACTTCTCACAAGTTACGAAAATGGGGCACATATTATATAATTACAAGAGGCAAATTTCATAGGAATCGATTCAGTAGAAACAATAATAACTTTTAATGGGCGTGGCTATCTCCCCTTTTTTATGCTAGATGGGGTCACGTTGAGAGCTCAAGCATTCGTCAAAGTTTCTGGGGTATTGATTGAGTAGAAGTACATAAAATACAATAGTAATTTTAATGGGCGTAACCCCGCCTACTTTTCTAAGTGCACGATTAAATGTTTTTAAGAGCCCAAGGTGTTTGCCAAGTTTCGTGGGAATCACTTGAGCAAAAGTACTTATTTAAAAGCAAGATGTGGGCCAAGATTCTAAAAAATTAAATAATAGGAAGGGTTCCTCACACTTTTATACAGGCAAGATTAAGTTATTCTAAGAACACAAAGTGTTGGCCAAGTTTCATAAGTATCGATTGAGTAAAAGTACATATGAGAGGATACTAATTTTAAAGGGCGTGGCGCCGTCCTGTTTTCTAAATACAGCTCGGGGTGTGACCCAAGTTTCATAAGAATCCACTAGGTATAAGCACGTGAAATACAATACTAAATTTTAATAGGCACGTCCCCGCCCACTTTTTTTAATCACGATATTGTGTCATTAGGGTATGCGCCTAGTTTCGTAAGAATTGGTTAAGCAGACGCATGTAAAATATAATACCAATTATTAATGGGCGTGGCCGTGCCCACTATCTCAGGCATAGCACTATGTCATCCTTAGAAACAAAAATAATTGTTAAGTTTCGTGAGCATAAAATTAACAGAGTTACATATAACATTAGAGTAAATTGTGGTGGGCATAACCCCGCCCACTTTTCTAGATGCACGATAGTGACACATTGTCTTGCTTAAACCTAAATTTCTGTAAAATGCAAATTTAAACTGATTTTTAAGCAAACATCAATTTTTTTTCCTTTACTGGAGCATATTAAAACAGTTTTAAGCCTTAAAAGATGTTCTTATTATTTTTAGTTTACGATATTTATATTTTATTTTTTCCTCTATTTTTTCTCCTTTCTTTCGGTTCTGCAATATATACAGTGTTCTTTCCAATAATAAACTGACTAATCTGCCACCAGACGCATTTACACGTTTGCCAAGCTTGAAACACCTACAACTGGAAGGCAATCCCATCGAATGTAATTGTGGTGTTTACTCCTTGTGGCGCCACTATCAACAGCTGCGGCAACGGCAAGTCATCACCATTCTCTTGAATTGTCAAACGCCAACAAGATTGTATCGGGTAGGACTTGCGAGCCTGCAGGAGTATCATTTTCATTGCAGTAAGTGTGATAGCATTAAAAACTAGATAAATCTATGTAGATATATATATATATGTGTGTGTGTGTCTATTGCATCTGTAGCAAACGGTAACGATGTATTTTTTTTAGTTGTGTGGGTGAGTATTTGTATATACATACATATGTATTGTATTTAGAGTGTAAACAGTTGAAAATCCAATTTAAATTGTGGGAAATTACTGAGCAATAACTGAATGAATAAAATTCCTATCTAGATGGAATATCAGGCATACGGTTATTGTTTTCTTATTTTATTTTTTACTTATTTTAGTTTTTTTATTATATTTTCTTAACTCAATCCTTTTCATTTCATTCTTTATTAGCAAAAAGTTTTTTAATAAAAAAATCATCAGCTACTATAAATTAAATGGCAGGAGAAAAGTAATTTCCAAGTTACATTTTTAATAGTTTGCTAAAGTTGTCTTTTTAAAGTGTTGAAGAAGGAACTTTGAAATTTCATTGAAATATAGCAAGTTTATAATTTTAAAATATAAAAGCTAAATTAAAAAAAAAATATTTCAGTTCCACAAGAAATAATAATAAAAAAGAGTTTTGGTATGATACTCAATTTAGCGATTCCCTTTTTTGTAAAATTTCGAACAATCGTAAAAATAGTTCTTTCTGGAATGTAAAGCATATTGTTATGAAAATATAATATGAATTGATCTAATACAAATATTTTACATTAAAAGATTTGTCAAAAATAAGAACGATTTACTATTAGCTAAATAATATTTAAGTAAACATTCAAAGTATAACAACAACTATAATCGTATACCTTCTGCTTATTGAGAAATGTACAATCACACAAGCACATAAGCCAATGCAGATGGCAGACCCCAGCAACAAAAAATATAATTGTCAAAGTGGATACACACAAATCAACAGAGTGTGTTGTAACACGAGCTAATAAGGGGCTGTTGCATGTGCTGTGATTTTCTGAATCTTGCTAACATTATTCTGGAAGCTTTATGTTAACTATAACAGCTTAGCGGATGCTTTTATGTAAAGAACATCAAAGTTAACATCGTGGTATTACAGCAGTGAATAATTTAACATTGTGTGTCCAAAAGCTCTCAATAACAGTGTTCAGCAAATGAAGTGTTAGGATTTGATTAAAATTGTACACTGATGACTTTTTGTTTAATTGCAAAAATTGTAAACAACAAAAACAACGTTTAAAAAGCATAACATAAAATATAATAGTAAATTTCATTAATCTTCATCCAGTCCACTTTTCTGAAATCCAAGTTTACAAAGTTTCTCAAGAATTGAAGAAACAAAAGTATGTGAGATTTTATGCTTAAATGTAATGGGAGTAATCTCGCCCACTTTCACAAATGTTAAATTGTGTCATTACAATACTCTGGGTAGAAGAACACAGAACTTTTATAGCTTCTTCTAATTTAAGCGCGCTTAGCAAATGAAGACGTTCTGGAGTAACAGACATAAAAATTTAAAACATCCCTCTTTTTCGCTATACCTGAAATTCACCACAACTAAAGCCTGGTACTTTGTTCACAATTTCGTGCGAAATGCTGTCAAACTACATATAAAAGTATTTGGTATGAAATATTTGAGAAACAAATTCGCAAAAGTTCTTGTTGTGAAAAACACGTAAAATCTTTCTGGCAGCATGTTTTTCAATGCAAAATTAATCTGGCTAGAGAATTAAATAAAATTTAATTAAATAAATGTGTAAATAAATGATGCCCGCATTTTGCTGTCTCTTCCAAAAATTACGTTTCTAATTTTAATAAAAAATTCAAACGCAAAGCTGACTAAAATTATTTATTTAAAATGCAATTGATTTGTAATCAAAATGTAACGTTTAAAGGTCACATTCATTATTAAATGTTTATATGCAATTTGTTTTAAAAACAATTTATAAATAAGACAAATAAGATAGCACAGAAATATAATAAAAAAATTATTGCTAGTATTAAATAAATATAAATAATAAATAAATGGATAAACATTTTAGTAATTAATAAAAAAACTAGCTTCGAAAATTTTACATTTAATTAAATCAAAACTATAATATGCCGAGGTCAAACTCCCCCAGGCATTAAACTAAATAAAAAAAATTCAATAGAATTTGTATATTAAACATTTCAAGCATTCATATTAAAATATTAATTTTTTAAAGCATTTCAAATGCGAATAAATTCCCTGTGAAACGTATTTTTATTTATGAATTTCCAGCAATATATTTTGTACAATAAAAAAAACATTTTATTAAATATTTTAGTTGCTAACAATCACACAAACAAATCAAATAACATCGAAAACGAAATACAAATACAATACAAAACAAATTGTTTCAGGTTACACTAAATAAAACATGAGTTTTCTGTGAATTTACACAAATATAAAGGAAATAAAAAAAAACTTTTATTTAATGTCGTCTCCCATCAAATTAATTGCTTAGAGAGGGTGAATGTGTACCAGCGAACATTTTTCCAAAGTCTTTTAAATCAAATAAATTTAGATTAAAGCAAAATTCGTATAAACAGGGTAAAACCGTTCTTACAACAATTAAGCATACAAAAATAAAACAACAAAGCGTTTTAATTTTGTTTTTTAGACTGATAGAATTTACGAAAGTGTTAAATGTTAAAACAATGAGTCATACCGAGTATATATATACCAGCAAAACTATTTAAAACTCTTCTAAATCAAGTAAATTTAGATATGAGTACAATTTGGATAATACCGTGGAATAATAAAGATGGTAAGAACGTTCTTACAACAACTAAACCTATAAAAAAACCGAAGGAGTTTTAGGGATGTTTTTTAAGGCCGCTAGATCTTACAAAGAGTTAACTGCCAACGAACTATCGCATACCAGCAAAAAAAATAAAACTCTTCTATATCAAGCAAAAGGAATTAAGTATCGTCAGTACCTTTTCCGCCCGACTGACTATCAGCTGTTGATGCCAAATTAAGCAATTTATACATATCTTCTGACAGATTGGTTTTGTAGCACAGCAATATATTGTTATAGGGAAGAGGTCATCTGATACTGAATTCGCCTTGAAATCAAGTAAATTCAGATGAGAGTACAAATGGGAAAATACCGTGGCATAATAAAGAGGTGTATGACCGTTTTTACAATAACTACAACTTACGCCGAGTAGACACTATGGCATTTTGTGACATCGCAATAGTGTATAGTGGCGGCAACGTTTGTCATTTCCGATATTTTTCTTTGTGTGGAATTAATTGCTTTCCATATAAAAAACATAATGAGCACGGCTTTTCACACATTTAGAACAACACACGAAAAGCCACATGTGTACCCGGCATTTTATTTTACTTTATTTTGTTTTATTTTATTTTATTTTATTTTAATTTTATTTTATTTTATTTTACTTTATTTTATTTCATTTTATTTTATTTTATTTTAATTTTAATTTATTTTATTTTATTTTATTTTATTTTATTTTATATTATTTTATTTCATTTCATTTCATTTCATTTCATTTTATTTCATTTCATTTCATTTTATTTTATTTTATTTTATTTTATTTTATTTTATTTTATTTTATTTTATTTTATTTTATTTTATTTTATTTTATTTTATTTTATTTTATTTTATTTTATTTTATTTTATTTTATTTTATTTTATTTTATTTTATTTTATTTTATTTTATTTTATTTTATTTTATTTTATTTTATTTTATTTTATTTTATTTTATTTTATTTTATTTTATTTTATTTTATTTTATTTTATTTTATTTTATTTTATTTTATTTTGTTTTGTTTTATTACGATAATGGATCACGACCGCAACCACCGGTTAATTGAAATCAAAATTTGACGATAAGTTCATTTTGAGAAATGTAACAGTCAATTGGCTTCTAAGGTCGTGTCACCTCTCGACTATATCCTGTGGAGCCACACACACACAAACTATTGTAGAGTCATTTGTTTATGCTGATAAGCCAGCAACAATTGACTCCTTAGGGGCCAACAGTGTTCGTGTTATTTCAATATAATTTCAGTTTTTAAAATAGGAATAAAAATGAATGTAAATATTTTTAACGTTAAAAAAGCAGAAATAGGCACATACAAGTGAGCGGACGGTCCGTCCTACCATGTTTATTATGGGATGGTAGAAACTTTAAAAAAATAATTAGACATGTCACAGGATAAAGCTTAAATTAGACATCCCATAGCCATAATGTCATAGCCATAACCAAACCAAAATTCAATTACTTTCTATGGTAATCGTTATGGCGTTATGGTGTTGTGGTGAGTCACCAATAATCAAAAACAGTGTTGCCAGTAAGTTTATTTTGAGCAGCTGTTTTGTATGATTATGGTTATGTCACGTCTAATTTAAGCTTAAATTCCGTATGCAATCAAAACTAATTCTTTCGGAATTTATAAGTTTATTTGAGATTATCCATTAATTAACTGAAGCTATTTTTATTTTTCCTCTCTTTTCATTTGTAACAATTGTTATGAAAATAACTTCACACTCTGAAGAAATTTTCTTAGTACCACAAAGTATTTTCAATTTCCTCAAAAAAAAAAAACTTTTAAATATTGACCACACAAAAAACATTATGACTTATCCTGCTGACAAAAATTTTATGTCCATTTCTAGCCATGTAAACTGGAGTTTCAGAATGCTTAAACACCCGCACAAGCATATAGACATACAAATTTCTTTTCATGCTATTCCATTTTATCGCTTGTTTTGTTTTTTTTTCTAGAAAAACCTGCAGTAGTGGAGGGACCACATGACATGTATTTAACAACAGGTGAAACAGTTGAATTACCTTGCCGTATGGTGGGCGATCCAGAGCCTGAAATAATTTGGATGCAAAATACAAATGAAATTTCTACAGACTATTCACCCAAAATGCAAATATTGTCCTCAGGCACGCTCAAAATAAATGCGGTAGACTCAAATGATATTGGTATTTATGAGTGCATTGGACGAAATGAAGTTGGTGAGACACGTACACAGCCCGTACGCATGATGGTCGATGCAAACAATAACAATCGTTATAGTTCATCATCACATGGGGATTATAATGGTAACAACAATGATAATAATCAACTATGGAATGTTCATCTAAACCAACAAAATAACAGACAGAATACCGAATTAATTCGTAACATTGGCAACAGCAACAACAACATTCCTAGTAACTGGCAACAACCAAACACAGTCTCACCCTTGAATCGTGGTGGCAACAGTGTGCAGCAGCCACCCGCTTTTGTCTACACACCGACAGATCGTATTGTTGCTCTTAATGGCGATGCTGCACGTTTGGATTGCTTGGCAACGGGCAACCCAACACCTGAAATCCAATGGTACTTCAACGGCCGCTTGGTTGCACAATCAACTGATACACTACGCATTCAAGCAAATGGTAGTTTAGTTATTGTCAAACCTACATTGTTGCAGGCAGGCGTATATCGCTGTGAGGCCACAAATCATTTAGGTACCATACAGTCTAGCGCCATCATCCAAGTCAAAGGTAAGCCAAAGAAAGCATATACATAATATACTGGTATTGTGATGCCTGCCTAGTACGTACATATTGTTATGGCAGTTAGTTAGTGGGAGGAGTGATTGAGTAACGAGAGTAGTAAGTACATCATGTTCTAATAAAGAACTTTTTTGAACTTTATGCAACCTCTACTTTGCAAAAGCACAATAGTTAAAATCGTTATCAGCTTTAACAATGATGAAGGAAACCACAGGAATTGTGAATAATGAATAATGAAATTATGTATAATGAAATCAAATTATCATCGAAGACATTTGTGTATATTAAATTAAGATAGACATTAGGTCTGTTCATTAACTTTCCCAGCAGAAACTAGCAACGAGAGAGATAAGGCAGAAATTTACAAAATTACTCTCCCAAATATGAAAAAGTAAATAAACGCTTTAGAGTCCAAACACAATGTTTGCGGTGCGGTGCGATTTCTCGTTGCGGGAGAAAAAAATAAACATAATACAACGGAAGACGGCGCCGGCAATACTTGTCATTGTTTGTTAAAAATTGTTATTAATTTTTTTTGTGCATACATTTTTATAAATAAAAACAAAAAATGATTAACATTTTATACATTCTCAGATATATTTGATATGTTTTCTAAACTTTTATAATCTATGACAAAAATGTTTGAACTTCAAAATCATGTTTTTTTTACAATAATGTTGTGAACACAGCTAATTATTCCAAAACTACGGCAACGTCAGCAAGAGAAAGAGTGTCAAAAATTGAGAGAATAAGAAAGTCCGCAATGAAAATAAAATAGATTTTAATTTTATTCCGTACCGCACTGCTGATTTTTACTTCAAAATCGTATGGAAAACCGCACCGCAATAAAAAATCGTTATATTGTGTTCAGACTCTTATTCATGCGCAACAGCAAGTGATTCTGTAAGATTGTCTCCCTTAATTTTTGCTGTGTTCCAATTAACTTGAATTAAGTAATGAACTAATAATAGTAAAAAAAAATAATAATAATAATTTGAAGTCTGTTACTGTCATAGTTAGAAGCCTATATAGCAGATTTTTGTAAATTATTTTGTATGGGGAGTACTTCTTCCCGCAGTCCTATTCCGCCAATTTTTTCCCCCAACTTCGAAAATTTCTCTCTTTAAGTGATATTGACAAAAAACATCTAAAATGATAAACAGGGAAAGTCACCAGGAATTAATTCCCATTTTAGCCATCGAAAATCCCACTGTGCGTCGTAATTATTCCTTAAGTGCGGTTAGGCTCGTGTGTGTGTTGTTAGATATGACGATTTTACGTCATTTTAAAAATTTTTTGTGTGAAATTTCCCAAAATGACAATTCGATTTTGTTTCAAATATTCCTTATATTTTGACGATTGGCTTAAATAAGTATTTAGTAACATAAATATGCCAACAAGGCCTTGCAAGAAAAAGATAACACAATTATCAAAAATTTTAATTTAACTACAGCATCAGTTATTTTAAATATGGACTGTGAAATTCTTCCTATACTAAAAAAAGTTTTCCAAATCTTGTGTCTAAAGAAATATTTCAAGACATTGAAAATTATATAAGATAACTTAGATTTCATTTTTAGCTTTCAAGATAATGACTTATATGTACATTTTTAGCACGTGCATATATTAGAGCTATGCTCTTTATGCCACGGCCCTTTTCATAATGTACAATTAAAAACTAACAGGGACTTTAAAAGCAAGTTTTGTATAAAGAACTTGCAGTTAAAGTTCATGTTAGCTGTTAATAATACATTGTGAAAAAGAACGTAAGCAGCATAGCTCTAACCGGGTGTTCTAAGACTCCTCTTTTCTTTTTTTATTGATTTTTTTCCATTTTAAATATTATTTTATTCTTGATCTAAAAAATCCTTGATTATTGTAAAATGCTACAAAATCGTTATTTCAAATTAAAAACAAAGTAAACACTTTTAAAGCTCTGCCTTAGGCATTCATGAATTAATCGAAACCAAAAAAAAAATATATATGTAAAAGCCTCATGCAAAAATAGACACCTAAAGTGTAGCAGACGGAATAAATGCATTTAGAAATATGTACATATCTTTGTCGACTGCATCTGTTGTGCAGTTTATGTTTGACATTCTGTCAGAAACACAAACACAATAATAAATGATAAATGTGTATTTAAATGAACATCACATAAGGTGATATCTGGATAAAGGATATCTGGACAAAAACTGATTGAAATTGATTCTTAGAATTTGTTCAGAAAATAGATTTTTAATTTTTAATTGAGGCGAGAGGATAACTTCAAGATAACTTAAATTAAATAAAAGTAAAAGCAAAAAATTTTAGAAATTATTAAGGACTTTAAAAAAGTGCTATATTTTAAAAATATCCTTGAAAAAAGTACTTTTACAAAAAGGGCTGTTTTAAAACTACTTTTCAGAAAAGGCCTATTTTAAAAGCATCTAAAAAACGAATATTTTAAAAGTTTTTGCTTTTGAAAAATGGACAATTTAAAAGTACTATATATACAAAACTATTTTTCAAAAAGTGCAATTTAAAAAAAAAATTTAAAAACTGCACAGCTTAAAAAAATTTTTTACAAAAATAAATAAGTAATACAAATCAATAATTTTATAAAAAATTTAACCATTTCTCATATTCTATTTCATTAAAAATTCAAATAGCTTATCTTAATAACAAGCTCTACTTTAGTCTAGTCTAGTTTAATTTTTTTTCTCTTCTTTAGAAAATCACATTAATTAATGAAAATATTTCATTCAATAAGAATTGAAATTAATGAGCTTAAGCCTGACTAAGAAATTATTCCTTATTAAAAATAAATATTTTTAAAATGCTTTCTCAAAAAATGCTTTTAAATTTTTTTTTTTAAAGTAAGCTTCAAAAAGTATCCCTTAGGGCCATTATTATAACTTGACGTTAGCTAAAAGTAGGATGTTATTGGATGGATAAACACTTTTTCATTATTACAACTTCATTTTAACAAAAAGTGAGCGATAAACTAAAGACAAGTTGATCCTACCTGTAACTTTTATTGTGAGGTATAGTCATTTAAAGTTGCCACATTTTCGCCACTTGCCACACTTTCTACTTTATAAAACAAAATCAAATTTATTTGGTCAAAATATGGCATAAAACAAAAGCTATACAACACAAAACACATAAGAATAATAAAAAACAAAAGAATTGACAAAAATATTTTCATTATGTTTGTAATTTGACAAATAAACAAAAGCAAGTTGCCACTAATCATTTTTAACAAACAATATCCACAGAAATGTTGCCACCAACCAAACATTTTATTATTTATTTTATCGGACAGTTGTAATAATGGAAAATTTTAAAGGTCACTTTATAATTCAGTTTTGCTAAAGTTAGGAATAATAACTATCCGAAACTTTATCGTTGAGTCATAATAATGGCCCTTAGTCATGTATGTTTAGAAAAAATACATTTTAAAAAAGTGCCTATAAAAAAAGGCCTTTATAAGAGCACGTCCTGAAAAAGTACTTTTTTAAAACAGTACTCTTTAAAAAAGATGTAGATACCTTTAAGGAAAAGTACTTTAAAAAATACCTTTACAGCTCCAGTACATTTTCAAAGAGTATTTTTTAAAAGCGTACCTCTTAAGAAAGAACCTCTTACAAAAGTACCTTTTAAAAAAGCAACTTTTAAGAAATGCCTTTTAAAAAGTACTTTTTAAAAAGAATCTTTTAGAATGTAGTTAACAATAACTAGTTGTAGCTTTTAAAAAGTACTTTTTGAAAAAGTGCTTTTTGGAAAAAAACTTTTCCAAATATTTGATTTTGAAAACTTAATTTTTAAAAAGGATCTTTTAAAAGTATCTTGTAAAAAGTGCTCGTATCTTTTAAAAGTACCTTTGACAAAATATCTTACAAACGTTCGTTTTAAAAATGTCTTTTAAAAAAGATAAAAAGTACTTTTAAAAAAGTATCTTTTACAAAATATCTTCCAAAAATATCTTTTAAAAAGTACCTTTGTAAAATTCCTCGTTTAAAAGTACCCCTTAAAAAAGTATAAAAGGGCTGTTCGGATATTACCTAATGCCTCAGGCTGTGGGGGGGGAGGGGTTAATGATCTGTTTCGACTTAGAAAATGTATACTAATGAGGGCGGGGGGGTGTAAGAACTCCGTAATATGTGAATGGCCCCTAATTTAAAAAGGTACCTTTCAAAAAACACCGGCTAACAAGTACCTTTTAAAAAAAAGTTCTTTTAAAAAAGTAGTTTTTTGAAAAAATTGCTTTTGAAAAGGTAATTTCATTACATCCTTTGGTATATAAAAATTACTCTAACAACATTCGTTTTTTTTTAATTTAGAAATGGACGATTGAAAAATTTTTGATTTTTTTCTTTTCACTTTTGAGCAAAAAAAACTCATATTCTTCTCACTTGCAAACATTCTTGTGAAAGAAAAACGGAAAAAGAGAATCAAAAATTTTAAATCGTCCATTTCCAAGTTTTTCTTCTTTTAAATTCGGATGCTAGAACACATACTACTTCTATTAATTTGTAATTTCTAAATTTCTATTTAAACATGTGTTTTATAACATTCGAACTCGCAAGAAAATTTGTGAAAAACAGGTCGGAAACCAGAACAAAGACGAGTAATTATTAAATTTATATTTAACTTTTTTTAACAATATATATTTTCTTTTGTTACTTGAAGATATATATTTTAAGGTATTTTGACGCAAAAGGTTAATTAAAAATAATAAAAAATGCCACTTAAAATATTAAATGGGTCAGTGACTTCATACAGAATCAGCGTAAAAATTTCCAGTTTTTAGAGCATTTGTATGTAAATATAGTGGATTACATTATACATATTTGAACTTTAGCCCCGAATGGGCACGTGTTAGAGTTGTCCTATTCAGCTCAAATTTTCACTATATAGGAAGTTGTTTATTGAGATTTTAGGAACATTTTTGTAGTTGATTATTTCCTTGAATTTTGAACTGTTTGCCAAATATGGACCTGAACAGGGCGAAAAAAGTAGAAAAAATCGAATTTCTTGAAATTTTTTCCGATTTTGATCTTCAAGATGAAGCTGTTTTGATTTTATATGTTTAAAATTTTTGTTCTTTATGATAAGAGCTACAACTTTGCCTCAGAAAGTAAAACAAAATTCTGTACGGTTTGCAATATATGAGCCTGAGAAAACGCAAAAATGACTCCGAGGCCGCAAATCTTTGGGGCCTATAAAAAAGTTCATGACTTCAGGAAAACTGGAAGACACTGGTCTTTTTTTTGTCCTTTTATCACTTGGTGGTGTCCGTATACATTTCCACAGGAATGTCAACTGTTTGTAGCGTGCGACACTAAGCAATTATGTTTTTTTTCAAAGAAAACGAAACTTTTTACATGTTTGAGTAGGGCGTCAGTAGCTCTACATTAAGTAAAATTTTAAGAAAAATAGAGTAACATTGTTGTGAAATACAAGCTTAATTACTTGCTGTCACACGCGACAAACAAGTGAACTTTCTCGTGGAAACGCATATAGATATGTACATACATAGATATTACATTTATATTTATATCAGTATTAAATCAAATATGTATGTTGAAATAAATCCCTTCAGGGCTTTTATAACAATTAGTATTTGAATTTAAAAAAAAACACACATGTCTTGTAAGTGGCCTGCAAAAGGCCACTTACAAGACATATCACCAGCAACTAGGGATTTTGTTTGCCATTTCTATTAAATAAATACACATACATGTGTATGTTAATCAAAAATTTTATATTTCGCTGAATTAGTAAAATCAAACACTTACGAATGAATCTGCAAGTACGGCAAATATTTAACAAATATTTAGGTAAAACAATTTCCATAATTGGCACTTTCACTTAAAATTTTTTAATTTTAACATTTTCTATTTTTTACAACATGGACTGATATTTTATATCTTTTTTGCAAATTGTTTTTTTATATTTTTTAAATTATTGTTCAATACATTTAAATTCACATTTAATTTCATTTCTTAAACTAATTTTTATAAACACTTAAAATTTGCTATACGTCACTTTTGTTTTCAACAAACCAATAAAACAAGAAGAAGCATAGTTGTGTGTATATGAAAAACAATACTAATAGACGCTCTGTTGACAATGTCACCAAATAGTCGAAAGTGGTGACTTGGGGACACTTAACCCCACCTTCAAGTTTGTTAACACTCATATACACGAACACTAATGCATCCATCATGCTTCGCTTATAATAGGACAGCACTTGTTATTGGTTTAATATAATACATTTAAACGAGAATACATTTAAAAAACAAGACTTATTTACATTTCAAGATTGTTTATGCAAGCCTCTAATACATATGTATTGTAGTGTAAAAAATTTTCACGCAAATGCAGATTTTTATTTTTGCAGACAATCAATATGATGGATGGATATGTTATGAATATAAATTTCATTATAAATTTCAAACATATGTATGCATGTTCGTTTGGTCAAAACTATAATGTCATGTGCAATTTTTTATTTAAATCCCTTCAAAAATAATCCAAAAGGGAAAAACCAAAAAAAAAACTCTCTAGAGGAAGATCGATAGACAGACAAAATTACATTTGCATAAATTTATTTTAATGAAACAGACAGTAAAACATCAGGGACATTAAAAAATCTTTTAAATGTGTGCATATGTATGTATTGAAAAATATTAAACCAAAAAAAAGAGATTAAAAAGCTTTTAAATAAAAATTACAACTTTTTTGCCATCATGTTCATGTTTCAATTAAATTTGACATTTACAATAACGTTGGTAATGATTTACAGAAAACAATTCCCTGAACATTAAATAAATACTCGAAGTTTTCATACGCACCTGTAGGAAATTTAAAAAAAACAAAACTTAAAATAATGCGAAAGTTATGCGCAACATTTAATTGACTTGTAACAATGTTGCGGTTGTTTAGGTTTTATTGAATTTTCTAAAATTCAATTTATACTCGTAATTAGTTTCGTTTTTTTAATTTTGATGTGACCAGCAAATAAATTAAAATACTCAATCACTCACGTTTAGAATGTTTCATGATTTGCATTTAATTACAACACCATTTTTACAATACTCGTATCTATTTAGTATAAGTGTGAAGTGCACAAGCAACTTGCAGTTTTACATTTATTTGAGGGGAAAACATATGGCACATAATTAGCGTTGAAGTATATTTATTATTTTGGTTTGGATATAAACAAATGAGAAGTAAACATTTACAAGAGATTATGCAGTTGTAGATTAAATCGGTCTTATAAGTACATTTTGCTATTTTATAGACTGAAAAAAAAATTAGGAGGGCGGTGAAGTTATCAAATTTGTAATACAGCTCATGTTTTAGAACAATGGTGTCAAAAATAAAACTAAAGTTGTATGTGTGAGAAAAGTTGTCTAATTCGTCTCTGAAGTACATAGAAAATAAATAAATATTTTCAACAAATGCAGTTTAGTGAAGCAGCTCAAAATATATAAAAAGGAGTCTACATGATAGAAAATTTAAAATAAGGGGTAAAAATTAAATAAAAAAGTTAAGGGCGATCCATATTTTATGACATACGGGGCTGTAAGGTTTTCATAGGAAACTTTGAAGAATTTCCAAAACTAAATTTTTAAATAGCTTACCTGATAGAAACTTGAAAAATAAGTAGAAAAAATTAAACAAAACAAAATGGCTGCGGCCCACATTTCCCGAGTTATTGGTATTTCAAGTTTTGATATTAAATGCAGTTTAGTGAAGCTGCTCATAAAAAAAATCAAAATGTCTTTTTAATACATATTAATTTCTTAACCTTAAAAGTTTTGTAACGTAAAACACATTGAATATCGTGAAAAGGATAACTGATCATAGAATATATTTCGCAAACCACTTTTTTCTTTCACATGTGCGCCTGTAGTAATGCTGGCCTCTCAGTCCAGAGGTCGTGGGTTCGATTCCCACCATATTTTCCGCAGACAAGTTAATCGCTTTGCGGGTTGTGTTTGTTCGTTTAAAAAAAATAAAGAATATATGAATATGTCTCACTGACGACTAATGCTAAGAACACAACTGGGACGAACGACGAATTTTTTGGTGCGAACTTTCGTCATAAAAAATAAAACACATTTGTGCACATGAAAATGAACACAACACCGCCGTAGAACGAAATTGGAGGTGCGTGACTAACTCTAAGATAGATTTATTTCTATTTACGACGAAAAAACAATTTTCTCTCTCAGCCTCTCTGTTTTTTTACACACAACAACAAACTTTATCAAATACGAGAGAGGAATTCGGTGAGAAAATTCGTCGTTATTGTGCTTCACACGACGAATTTATGCAGCGAATGCTTATCCACGAATTTGTCGACGTGGACGAAATTCGTCGTTCGTCCCAGTTGTGTCCCTAACATAAATTAAAGAGAATAAGAATGTGTGTAACTAATGTGTGTAATTTTATTTTGCACAATTGTGATATGAAACTGACATCAATGTTTTAGAACAACAACAATTTTATTAAAAAAACACATTTTTCGGACATGCGACTATTTTTAATGAACAAAGAAGCCAAGAAAATGTCATAACAGAACAAAACAACTACTGTAATTTAAAGCTTCGTTTGTTAAATATTTGCAGCAAATTGGGAATTATTGAATTAAAACAATTCACGTATTCTATTTCAATTGAAAAATTTTTATTCACTGACACAACACCCACACACCAGCTTCTCTCGTTGACTCGGGTGATTAGAGTGATGTGGACAGTGTTGCCATATGCGTTTGAGGAAAAAACTGTCCACATCGAGCAAAAGTATAATCGTAGAAAACTACTCACCACATGAAAATTGTGTGTAAGACTTCTTAATTTTTCAAGTGTTTTCCATACAAATTCTTAACCGCAGAAACGTATTGGAATTCATACATTGTTTTGCTTTCATCATTTTTTAAACTGGTGTGAGAAATATAAAGAAATACTTAATACTATATTTGACAATTTTTTTTTTTTTTTTTTTTTGCTTTTCATATGTTTTTTGTTTGGCGAGGGATGGGTGGAGATAGTATAAAAAAAAATCCTAATTTTCTTGCCTAATGCAAGAAACTTTTTATATTTAAAAAAAGTTTGCTTGTTGTTGGTTAAGCACGTCTTGGTTTTAGTTTTCTAATTCTCAATAATTTATTGAGAGTTTGTCTATAATTGATTGGGAGTTTTGTAAGCTTTTTTTCTATTATAGTTGAATTGAACCGATGAGTTGCGCTTTTTTTCATTAAGCTACTGATGAGTTGCTTAAGCAGCAACGAAAAGCATGCATTTTATTAATTTCATTACAGCTTAAATAAAAATAAGATTTACAATACTTTTTAAATTTCACTAAAAAAATTTAAATTTAAAAACAGCATATTTAAATTTACTGCTCATTTTCTATTGAATAAAAAATGTATGTGCATACATACATGGAGTGTTAGAACGTGCACCTGCTGTAGGGTTGAGGTAAAATGTAGCAGGGTATATACAAATGGATAATGTTTGTCTTTAACAAACAGATTATTTTTCACCGACACTCACTGGCAATTATAAAACTAAATTCACTTAAACGCTAACATTAGTGGTGTGTGCATATAAACAGCTATTAAAAGGAATTAAATCATAAAAATCTATTGGATATTTTGTATTAGTAAGTAATTTTCATGGCTTAAATATAAAATTTAAAAAATTGTTATAGTAGATACTGACTTTAGCGATACTGAAAAGCGTACCAAACTTTAGCCCGTTCAAATCATAAATATAGATACTGACTTTATTTATTTAATTCGCACTAATTGGAAAAAATAAATTCAGTGTGACTTTTAATCGCACACGAAGGGTTCCGTACGCCATTTTTTTTTTGGTTATTGGAACTTTTTCGGGTTTTGACTTTTTTTAGCGTTTGCATTTTTTTGCGTTTTTTCAGTTTTTGCGATTTATATTAGTTTTAGCGATTTTTTAGTTTTAGCGCTTTTTTCTTTTTGAAAATTTTTTTTCGGTCTAATGCATTTTTTATTTTGGCGATTTTTTCGGTTTTTGACGATTGCTTAGCTTTGGGAATTTATATTAGTTTTAAAATTTTTTTGTTTGGCGGTTTTTTCTTTTTGGCGATATTTTCGGTTTGGCGATTTTTTTAAGTTTGCGATATTTTAGTTTTAGCGATTTTAAAAATTTCAAGAGTTTGCTTCTTACGGTTTCCAAGATACATCAAGTTGTAAAATTACATTAACGAAATTTTTAATTTTTTAATTTTAGTATTAACTGTTGTAGTCTGTATAAATATACACTAACTTTGCAAATTTCCCGTGTCGTATGTATATTGCATGGGATTTCCACCTTTTTCGTTGCACGTTTTCGAAAACCCTTTAATTTTTAACTGTCATATATTTGTATTGTTGTAGCGGCCATAGTTGTAAATATTCTGTCAAAATTTCAGGTCCGTAACTCTTACGGTTCTCGAGAAAACAGTCTGTACCGGACATACGGACAGCGTAGCGAAAACAATATCTTGACTGAAGTTGACTTGCACTCAGTGTTGCCAGAAGTGGCGGAAAATCCCTACATGTAGGTATTTTTGATACTCAATTAGAAGAGTAGGAAAAATTGGACAGATTTTTTATATGTGTATATATATTTATAAAATGTAGGAATTTTTCCCCAATGTCGCATTATTTATGAAATAAATGCAAACATAACGTTTTTTTAAAAATAGTTTCTTTTTCCAAATTGTTCAAAATTTTCTTTTCGTTTAAATCGCTTATAAATATATTTTCAGAGTTGCTTGTGGTTTAAAAAGTTGGCGTCACTAATATGTATGCATGTATATATATATGCCAAGGCGATTTCATATACCAGCTGGTGTCAAGCCTGTAACAAAAAAATCTGCCTACTACTTCATTGCAATGAAAATTGACAAATCAAACTTCCTACAAATTTTATTTCAATGAAATTTGACAAGCCAAACTTCCTAAAAAAGCAGCTGTTAACTTGGCACCACCAGGTACATGAGCTCGACTTTCTCTAAAATATCATTCAATGTTGAAAGATGACTTAAACTTATCTTTTAAGACTTTATTTGAAAAAACTATTCATTTTAATTTTTTTAAAAACTGTATGTTATTTTAATTGAATTTAATTGAAATTACATATCGTTAACTTAATACGAAAAGGCCCTAACTCATGTTTTTCATAGTTTACAAGAGGAGGAAAAAACTAAATAAAAAAGATGCAATATTGATAAAAAAAAATTTTTAAACGATCGATTCATGAAATTAAAGTATTCCTTTAAATTACTGCTATTCGCTTATTAAAGCTGCCAATTGTTTGCGATACCCTTCGCAAATGCATACCAACATATCCTTACGCAGTCATGTATGTTTGCATGTACATACATACGTTAATATCGAGCCTTCGCTGCCATAGAGGCATATCTCAAAAGACGTGATTTAATCATGTTATATTATTTGATAACTTCATTCAGAAATATCTCTGGAGAGAAATTAAACATTTTCTTTTTTCATTAAGTTTGTTATGTTAGTAAATTCAAAACTTCAAAATCGTTTTCTGCAAAACCATGCTTTTTGACTTATGCTTCTA
Source organism: Tachina fera (assembly GCA_905220375.1). Classification (NCBI taxonomy): domain Eukaryota; kingdom Metazoa; phylum Arthropoda; class Insecta; order Diptera; family Tachinidae; genus Tachina; species Tachina fera. The sequence continues at coordinate 10,907,793 of LR999964.1, forward strand.
TTGAAGCAAAGGCTCTACATATAAACGTAAAACAAACGTTGACGCCATTTTCATTTGTAATTTTAACACCATTAAGTACTTAACCCACAAATGAGATGACAATCTGAAAAGTGATATGTATTGTAATACAATTCTCATTTTCCTAATGCAAACGTTGAGCTTTTTTTCAATAGTAGTCAAAACAATACAACAGTGGAATTATTGAAAAAGATATTCGGGTCTTATAGGAAATGAAATTGACAGGGATTCATTTTAATGGAAGAAAAATAGCAGATTATGACAATAAATAGAACAGGGTTCGTTTTGTTTACTTTACAATCTGTGTACTTATTCTTAAGCTGCAACGTGAATGTACCTTGGAATTCTCAATCGGTTATTAAATGGAACTGTATAAGACTTGAAATTTTGAAATCAGTTGGGGAGCAAGACACGAAACCGTACGAATGTTTTATGTTCCAAAGAAGTTAAATGCATGTGTTATTATAATTAGTCCTTTGAATTTTTCATGCATTCTTTGTCATAGTTGGCCATATTATTTTTAACCTTCGAGTCACCCAAAAAAAACAGTGTTTGAAAAACTGCCAGCAAAACAGCAACAGCACTAAGAAATCTGCCTTTGCTGTGCTGCGAAAAGGTGATTTATTTTTTAAACTTCTGTTGCTATGCTGTGCTGCATATATGTCTGCAGTTACGTCACAGCACAGCTACATTGCGCGTTACTGATGACTTTCCTGTTGCTTTAACTTCGTAATTTCAAACAGTTCAGTGAAAGCACAGTTTCAAAAGTTCGTGGTCTTTTTATGCTACAACTGCCGAAGCTATGAATCATCGTTTGCTTGTTGTTGTTATTGTACTTATTTGTTTAAGAAGTTTAGCCTAGTTAAATCAAAGCGACAGCAAAACCAACAGTCGAATTTTGTTTGTTATTGCTGTTGCTTTGACCTTAACTGCAAAGATCTTCACAGCACAGCAACAGTTAAGTTAAATTTTTTTTGTTTAACAGCTCAGTCGAAATTCATTGTTTCATTTTTTGTTTAGTGTTTTCGCTTTGCTGTCGGCTTTGAAACTTTTGGTAGTCACAGCAAAGTCAAAGCAAATAAAATATAAAAAAACGGAAGCACTTTCAAACGCAGAAAAAAAACTTTTTTTCCTCATTAAAACTAAAATAAATCGCCAAAACCGCAAAAAATCGCAAAAAAGCTTAAAAGCACCTAAATTAAGCAATAAATTCAAAAATGAAAAAAAATTGCCAAAAACCGAAAAAATTTACCTGGGGGTCTACTCTGTAACTCGAAACGAAAGAAAATGCTTTCGAACTTACATGTAATTAATATACAAATTCGAAAGAATTTTCTTTCGTTTCGAATTATAGAGTAGATCCCCTGGCAAAAATTAAAATAAATTTAGTTAAATTAATTTTTTTTTTTAAATGACTGCATCAGGTAAGATTTTCGATTATATAGGCTTCAGTTCTCACCCTTCGTGTGCGAGTAGAAATCGCATTTTACAGATTTTATTTTTTATAATTTATTACATCCTGGCAAAGGTAACAACTATCAACGAAATATCGAAAAGAGAAAAAGAAAAATTTAAAGACTTTAAGCTTGATTAAATGAAATTATAAAGAGTTTAAATAAATAGTTAAAAATTTGTTTATTATTTTCAAATAAAACAACAAATTTGAGTATCAAAGTCACACCCGTCACAATGTTATTACCCATCTAGCAAAAGTAAGAGCCGTTGATTTCGCAATAAGTACTTAAATTAAATTCTCGTTCGAATTTAGAGGAACAGGCAGTTGATTAAGCAACAGCAAAAAATAATTTAGAGAATTCCAGAAGATTAAAATTATTTTTAAACATTTTCAAGAAACTTTTCCAGTCCACCCTTATACAAACATACATACATATTAACACCAGAGGCTACCCATCTAACCAAAAAATTCGTAAGCAATATCGCATTCGAATGGTGCGTAAAGATTTCTCGTACAAAACACTCGATAACGGCTATCGCAAATGGAAAGAGAAAGTGTTGCTAGAGCTCACTCGTCGCTCAGTTTGTGGCAGCAAATCTTTCGATATCGATGTTTCGCTTACGAATCAATAGCGAAGCTTTAGCAATATCATTATGTAATCATAAAAAACGTCAATAATAGTTCGATTTTACTGATTCTAAATAGCAAAAAACGTTATTACTCTCTTTTTGTACATGCAAAAAAAAAAAATAAAAAATTGAGAGAAACAAATTGTTTCTTGTGTCGAGAATTGTTCGCTACAGCGAATATTCATTTACATGTTTTCGAATCTCAGGTTGGCTGGTTATAAACGAGTTTTCGTTTAAAGTTTATGTGTATTTAAATAACACCAAAGAAAAAAGTGTATTTTATAATGCAGCCATAATTGTTTGCTGTCGCACTTACTTTAATGATTTTCGAAATAAAAATCTGCCATTGTTTAAGCACTTAACACCCGCTTACTCAAACTTAAATAATATATCCCCCCTATTTTTTATTATAATTTTACAGAATTACCTGAAATATTGATGGCGCCACAAAATCAAACAATTAAAGTTGGTAAAAACTTTGTATTGGAATGTGATGCGGACGGTAATCCGATACCGAGCATAACGTGGCAATTAAATGGTGCAGCAATTGTGGCCAACGAGCATCTGGTATTGGAAAATGAAAACACCGAATTGATAGTAAATAAAGCTCGAGAATCTGATTCAGGTAAAATTAAAAGCAAAAAGTATTACAGCCATATTTCGTTCGCAGGCATAAAGAATATTTAATAAGCAAGCCAGCCAAGCCAACAAATGGCAATGAAATCGAAATTGAATGAGAATATCAAATGATTAAATGTTGTCCGAGAAAATAAAAAACAAATACTCATACCAGTATAAAAATAACAAAATGTAATAAAAAAGATTTAAAGTTAAAAAGAATTTAAGCCAGAGAGGGAATTTCTTTCTTTTTTTGTTCTTTTTTTTTTTGCAACTTAATTAATTAAATATTATTTTACAGGCATCTACACCTGCATTGCAGAAAATGAAAATGGTCAGGCGACAGCTTCAGCTAATATAACAGTGGAGAGATTACGTAGTGCACCTCATTTGAAAATTGAGCCATATGACTTGGAAGCCTTCACTGGCACGTCCATTGAGTTGCCTTGTAAGGCTGACGAAACCGAAGGCATACATGTGAGTGATTGACGTTTATTAAAATGAGCATGAAAGTAGAGAGTAGTAGAGACAAATACATTATTGTATATTCATGATTTAATTTATTTTGGCTTTTGTTTAATGAGAAAATAACTAACGGATTATATGCTTTGCCATTTGTTTTCATTTCGTCTTTAAAGATAACTTGGCGCAAGGATGGTCGCATTATTGATCAAAATGTTTTGCTCACAGACAAGTATGAAATCATTGGCACTGGCAGTTTGTTTATTAAAAATGTCACAATACAGGACAGTGGCCGATATGAGTGTTCGATTAAAAATGAATTTGGACGTGCAACCGCTTCAGCATACGTAACAATAAGGTAAGAATGTCACTTAAGGCTCAGTTAGCCAACTGTAATGTAATTTAACTGCAACGTAGGAACAGTTGATCGATATTTTTATATGAAAAGTAGGTCACGTTATATTACATTTCTATAACCATTTGCATTACTTTTCACATAACAACATCGATCAGCTGCTTCCTACTACATTACAGCCTTTAGAATAAATATAATATTATATTTGTTGGAAAGAGTTTAAAAAAAATAATTTGTTTAAGTTAAAAGTTTCACACATATCATCAAAGATATATTTAGATATAAACTATCAGCTCAGCTTGCAGTTCTGTAATTTAGTATAAAGGTTCAATTAAACGTGGCTTAACGATAACCGTACAAAACAGCTGTTCCAACAAAACTTATGGGCAACACTGTATTTGATTATAGGTGAATCACCATAAAGCCATAACCATAAACATAGAAACCAATTGAATTTGGTTTGTCGCCATTAAATATATTTGTTGTTGTTCGTCTGTAGTTTTTGTGTGTTTAAATTTTAGACCTATTGTAAAAATTCTCATTTTGTCTGAGAGGGTATAGCTTTCATTTGGTACAATTGTAAAAAAAAGGGTTCACTAATTTTTTCATTTGATTTAGTAATATTTTACTTATTCGATTGCTACGAAACTTACCCAACACATTGGGCTATCGTAACGACCAGCGTTGTCAACTTGGCGCGTTTCACACCATTTTGGGTGCTTTTTGAAATTTTTTGTGCGAAAAATTCCTTAGTTGGTGCGTGTTGCGTTTTTTTTTAATTTTGGTGCGTTTTTAAATTTTTGGTGGCACCAACGCAAATTGAACACGACAGTGGGTTAAAACTGGAACATTTTTGTTGTGAAACTTTTACCAACTTCCTGATAGTGTTAATTACCATATTAATAGTAATGATGTTTACAAAACATCACAATTTGAAATGAAATCTTTTTTATGACCCTATGATAACAATAATGATGAAAATATTAGCTTTATTAATTTGAAATAATTAATTTTTGATCTCTTTTTTAAAAGTTTTAAGCAGAATTTATGAAACTAATGTACAAAAATTTATAATTTTTTACAAATTAATGCGTGTGCTCTTAATTACTTGTAAGTCATATACATATTTCTTTGGTCGAGATATTCAGTATATTACATATCAAAAAATCCAAAAATATTTTTAATTTTTCCGACAGTTCAATTAATCTAAAAAAAATTTCTCATTTACAAAAAAAAAAAACAATATTATACTTTTTATGCAAAATTATTAATTCAATAAACATTTTAAAATAAAAAAAAGAAATTCTAAGCTTGGTGCGTTTTTTGTAAATGACATGCGTTTTTCTCCATTTTGGTGCGTTTTGAAATTTCAAAGTTGGCAACACTGGTAACGACGTATTTAACCCATTTTTCAAAAATACTTTATATAACTGAATCTAAATTATTTTTAACTTTTTAGTGCTTATTTTTGAAGTCGTTTTAAGTTTTTTTTAAGTTTTATTTTGTGTAGTATTTCGTACAAAGCAATATTTTTATTGTTTTTTAATTGTGATGATGAAGAAGACGAGAAGCTGTCTTCTCGTCTGTCACTGTTTCAATTTCGTAGAGTTAAGACATAAAGTATTTGGTCAACGAATACTCAATTGCACAGCCTGTCTCTATGTTTAATATTGAATCGAATGAAATTCGCAACTGTATTGATTGAAGTAAAATAAACAGTTTGGTAAAGATTCGGTCGGTCATACATTTTGACTCGAATTAAGAACTCTAAATGGGTCAAAGTGAGATTTTTCAAAATTTGACCCTTCAAGAAAATTTGACTCTTCGGATCAAAAGACCGGACATTAAAATACATTTTAGAGGTATGGTTCCTTCGGCAAAGTTTCTTATTTTGATCCCTAGATTACGATTTTCCTTGTTATTTGTGCGATTTTTAAATCGATCTGCCCTAGAAAAAAATAAAAAAAAATTGTTTCTTGATTTTTTTCCTTAAAAAAATTGCAATTTTTTTTGTAATTTTTTTTTAATTTTTTTAAGACGCATGTTCATCCATAATATGTTTTTTTAATAGATATAAAAGTGAATGAAAGGTAGAAAACCGAGGAAAATTGCGATTTGTAGGTGCTCCTAATCAAGTTTTCAATCTTCATTATTTTTTAAACAATAGTTAACCTAAAAATAAATTCAGTGAAGTGCGACTTTGACCCACGCATGAAGGGTTCCTTACGGGCACGAGATATGTATTTCAATACGAACAATATAAACTATAGTTTTGGCATTTTTTTCGTTTTTGGGTTTATTTGGTTTTAAGCGTTTTTTGAATTTATTGGCGCTTTCTGAGTTTTGGCACTTTTTTCACGTTTTGGCGTTTTTTTTTTGGTGTTTGAAGTTTTTTTAATTTTGGCGATTTTTATTATTTTGGCGTTTTTTTTTATTTTGGCGATTTTTTTAGTTTTGGCACTTTTTTTTCGTTTTGAGGATTTTTTTCGGTTTTTGGCGTTTATTTTTTAAATTTTGGAGATTTTTTCGTTTTGGCGATTTTTTTTAAATTTTGCGATTTTTTTTTAATTTTGGCGATTTTTTTTAATTTTGGCGATTTTTTTTCACATAAACAATTATTTTCGTTTTGGCGATTTTTTTTTCGGTTTTTGGCGTTTTTTTTCATATTGGCGATTTTTTTCATTTAAACGATTTTTTCGAATTTGGCGATTTATTTTAGTGCTAGATTTTTATTTTTAATTTTGTCGATTTTTTTCGATTTGGCGATTTTTTTTAAATTTTTGGCGATTTTTTTCAGGTTTTGGCGATTTTTTTCGGTTTGGCGATTTTATAATTTTCGGATCTTTTAGTTTTACCGTTTTTGAAAATTTCAGGAGTTTACCTCTTACGGTCTCCAAGATATAGCAATTTGTCAAAATTACATTGTCAAAATTGCATTAACTGATGGACCACCCTTTAATTTAATTTTTTTAATATTTTAATGTTTATTGTTGTAGTCTATGTAAAAATACACTAACTTTACAAATTTCAAGTGTCAATATACATATGTACATACATACAATTATATATATATTACATGAGATTTTAACATTTTTCGTCGCTCGTTTTGGAGCACCCTTTAATTTCTAATTCGAATGTATTTGTTGGGTTAGTTGTCAAGGTTCTACATACTCTGTCCAAATTTCAGATCCGTAGCTCTTACGGTTCCTGAGAAAATACCGTGTGACGGACAGACGGACAGCGTAGCGAAAACAATAGGGTTCCTTTTTTCACCTTTGGTGTACGGAACCCTAAAAAATGGTTATCACCATTGGATATTCGAATTAGGTTTAACCAGCAGGTCCCAGCTTGTTACATTTTTGATTTAGCATGACTGTACGTGAACAGAATTTATGTATGTGCTTGTTTATAGTCCTGTTATCAGGCTGTTATTTGCGTCGGTAACACAGTTTCTGATAACACACCCACTAATTTTAATAGTCATAATCTCTACATCAGCGTGTAAAAATGTACACTTAATAACAATTATATTATTCATATTATTTGTTATTAGTCGTATCATTCATTACATATACGAAAATTCATAAATTTATTTCCAATTAATTAATTATAAAATACATATTTACAAATTCCTGCATAAACTTCTTTAGCAATAACATTTATGTGAAGATGTGTCTGTTGAAGGAAATATTTAATTTTTATTTCTTTCAAAGTTAATATGCCAATTTTACCTTTTTTGCTGTTTAATTTCATTAAAAATCCATCTATTATTTTCCATTAAATTATTTTTTCGTTACATTATTTCTTCTTGGTTTTTTTTTACTCATTGAAAATAAATACTAATTGCACATTTTGCGCAAATTTTTTGAAGAGCATCCAATTAAAAATAAAACAAGAACAAGTTTTAAGTACGTACCTGTAAATAGAGTAAGAAAAATAAAAGTTGAAATTAACCAAAGCAGGGACATTTTTTTTTTTTTTTGGTGGAAAATGCAATGAAGTTGCATTAAAAAATTTTTAGTTTATTTTGGTTAAACTTAAAAAAAACGTCTAATTAATACAGTATTAATAATGCCAATAATAAAAGATTTCTGCTCATAAATACAATACTGTGGTATAAAAAATGTGCAATGATTTTTTTAATCTAACTCACTCATTTGACTTTTTGACAAAATCCGTAGCATTTAATAAAAATGTTGATAACACTAGTTTACAGCCAAAAAATACCAAGAACGCCACATGTCTAGATAAGTTAATTGGGACCTCCTGAACACGAATATCGCTGTAATTTTTTCTTCCTAAGTACCGTTTTTTAGATAACGGTACTTTTGTGTTTTTCGGTGCATGGTCCCACTCAAACCCTTGTGGAGCCCAACCAAAAAGTCCGATCAAAATAAATGGCATATCGTTGGAAAGCTACTTGCATGTATTTTCCGTCGATATGCTGGAAATTTCTATCTGACATGAAATGGCTGAGTTATGGCACCTCAAAGTTCAAAATTTGCCTATTTTTTACGTTTGTTTCAAAATTTTTCATTTTTATTTCGTTTTTTTTTTTCTACGTTATAGTAAAGATCTGGAATGTTTTATTTTTTTACCAAATAGTTTATTTAATTACCAACATTTTAAGCGTAATTTAAAAAAAAATTGGTGAAAAATAAAGTTTTTATTAAGGATTTTGTGGAACGACAATATTTTCATTTTCATTGCTCACACACTATATTCGGCGTCCAACAGTAAAAATTTGAATTAAAATGTCGAGCGACGGTAATATGTAACACGTGTCTCAGGAGCACAATATCCCCACTGTTGCAATCGTGATGCAAGTAATTCAGATTTCGATTTCGTCAAATACAAATCTCGGCACAAATCATTAAGCTCGGCCTGAGTAAGTAAATGGGGTTTCTTATTTGATTGCATTTCTGGTTCACTGCACTCATCTGATGAATCATTTTTTATTGTTCTTTTTCGTATTTCTGTGGGACCCGCTTCAATCAGCTGCGGTTTGGGGCACGATACTGAGTGCGGCACTGGCAGCGTCACCGAGCTAACAACTGGATAAACTGGTTCAATTCTACGTCCGATAGCCTTTTCCGTTAAACAGAAATAACAATCTGTTGTATGGTTGATCTGGTTTCTCCATTGCATTGGCTTTCCAAATGTGAAGAAACACTCTTGACCCTTACCAATTTTATTTAATATTGTTCGGCAGTTGTTACATGCATTATTCGGTGTCCACGGTTTATCGAGAGACGCAGGTCGGAAGCCGAAATACTTCTTATACGCTTCAGATAAATTTTTCGTATTCATTTTTCGCATCAAATGTTGTGATTTCTTTTTCACAAGAACACCACAAACATAACAAAATTCGTTGGGATCGATTGAACACATTTTATTTTTTGCATGTACAAAGTCAAACTGATCATGAAAAAGCAAGTACTGCATATTTTATGTGCCTTTCATGTTGTACAACGAGTATTTGCAAATCATGTAAGAACATGTGTAAATAAAGGGGATTGCAATTACTTATGTATGATGTACCTACTTGCCTAGGGAACAAAACAATATTGTTTTTGTTGTATGTACGTTTTTTATTTTTGTGAGAAGTAGGTAGTTATTTTTTATTGATTTGCTAATTATGGCTAATGGATTTTTAATTCTATTAAAAGTTTCCCACATTTTATGGTGTTTTATGTTTAATGTGCATGTGTTTGTTGGTAGGTAATGAAATGAAAAAAAATAGGGATAGATATAAAGAAGTGTTTGTAAAATTTTTCTTATGGAAAATTCTTGAAATGCAGTTGACAAACGTGCATATATGTATGTATATGTTATGTTTGCATTTATATAAGTATGTAAGACAGAAAAAAAACGCAAAAGTTCAAGTCGCTCGACATTTTAATTTAAATTTTTACTGTTGGACGCCGAATATAGTGTGTGAGCAATGAAAATGAAAATATTGTCGTTCCACAAAATCCTTAATAAAAACTTTATTTTTCATCAATTTTTTTTTAAATTACGCTTAAAATGTTGGTAATTAAATAAACTATTTGGTAAAAAAATAAAACATTCCAGATCTTTACTATAACGTAGAAAAAAAAACGAAATAAAAATGAAAAATTTTGAAACAAACGTAAAAAATAGGCAAATTTTGAACTTTGAGGTGCCATAACTCAGCCATTTCATGTCAGATAGAAATTTCCAGCATATCGACGGAAAATACATGCAAGTAGCTTTCCAACGATATGCCATTTATTTTGATCGGACTTTTTGGTTGGGCTCCACAAGGGTTTGAGTGGGACCATGCACCGAAAAACACAAAAGTACCGTTATCTAAAAAACGGTACTTAGGAAAAAAAAATTACAGCGATATTCGTGTTCAGGAGGTCCCAATTAACTTATCTAGACATGTGGCGTTCTTGGTATTTTTCCAAATTAAAAATTTGTAAAGCTGTGTAATTATTTAAAATGTGTTGGCAACGTGTGCTTTGTAAAAATCTATTTTTGTGGATTACATACATACACACACACACACACTTACAAAGCAAATAGAAACACAATAACAGCTGACAAATTCGCTGGCAGCTTCACGTTTTTACTAAATAACATCCAGACTAAAGCCTCAGTTAGCCGACTTTAATGTAATGTAACTGCAACGTAAGAAACAGCTGATCGATATTTTTATGTGAAAAGTAGGTTACGTTACATTACATCTCTATAACCATTTTCATTACTTTTCACATAACAATATCGATCAGCTGTTTCCTACTGTTGCAGTTACTTCACATTACAGTCGGCTAACTAAGCCTTAAAACGATACGGCAATTTCAAAAGTAAGACGATACGATTTGACTAATGAAGTCAGAGGACATTCAAAGCTTTTCTTGCAAAGTCTGAATTCAGCTCAAAATACTTTCTCTCTATATTTTTCTCAGCTGAACGAAGACTTTGAAAAGTAAAGAGGAGATTGATTCATTGCATTACAAAATTGTATGGCTTATATTTGCCCTTAACAAGGCGCTTAATATACATACCGCAGAGTTGCATTTCTGGTCTTTGTCACAAATTCAGTGTTGCCACAGTTTGCACTTGCCAACGTGCGCAGTGATGCATTTTTGAATACAATCAACATGTTTTCGCTGTTATAAGCATTTTGCTCGTCATTTACTAAATCCTCTCTTACATGTTGCCTCAAATTAAAAAAAAACTCTTTCTCATCAGAAATCTGCTTTTATTACCCATTAAAGTGGTTTAATTTTTTTTTCTACTTTTACTTTTTAAGTGCATAAGAAAATAATTAAAATCTAAAATGTCCTCATTTCAGGGTTTGAAACTTTATTTACTTTTCTTAAGAAATAAAGTTCAATTAAAAAATGCGACTTTTTTGTACGACAAAAACAAAACTAATCTTATTATCCTTGAAGGATTTGTTGAATAAAGATACGAAACAAGTGAGAGCATAAGTCTTACACTGGCCGTGCACAAAAAACTTTCTTAATTAATTGTGTAAATAGTTTTACATAAAACTATAACAGTTTTGCATATTAAATGTAATTTAAATACTTTGAATGAACACAAAACCGCCACACACACACACACACACAACCAAAAAGATAAGAAAGAGTTCCAAGACAACTAATATTGTCTTGCGTTCACTTATGTTTCTCTTTTTTTATTTGGTAATTGCTTAAAGGCTACAACAGCTATAGCCGAGTTAACAGCATACAAAAAGTGATAACTTATGCACAGCTCACTACGATGACATTTCATAAAAAATAAAAAATACCAGAAAAAGAACAAAAGCTTAGGACAAAACAAAAAACCACTAAACTAAGAAAAACTGCAGATTTTCCCTTTTGTGGAAAATTGCAAACTAAAAAGGTTTTTTTTCTCCCGGTCTCTTTATGCATTTTGTGCACCAAAAACAAAAAAAAAATAAAAGAAACATGAAACACAGTCGTGTAGAACAAAAAAAAAACAAATTTTCCATTTGAACAACAACAGAGAAATTATAAAAAGCATGATTATGCGGTAAAAGCCCCTATAAAATGCAAGTGTCGGTTTTGCGCAGGCAGACAGACAGACAGACAGACTGGTGTATGTAAAATATGAAATGCAGTGCTTATGGGTTTTTTTTTTGATATGCTAATTTCCCTTTATTTATTTTATACAACAGAAGTTTCAAAGTTTTTTTTTAGAGAAAAGAAAAAGAGTTATTTTAAGGCCAATTATTAAGGATTAGGAAAGATTGGGTAATAAGAAACTAAAATGGCAACACTTTTCGTAGCCATACAATTTTGTAGATGATTCGATTGGAAATTATCAAAAGTAAAAGTCAATTAGTGATGCTGCTAGCTTAATTTCAGTAATAATCTGAAACTTTTCGGAACAGTGAATCCTGTTGCCTCCAACTTAGTACACTAATCCCCACTTTTTCGTTCACAGCGAAATGTGAAGTTTTTAATATAAACTAATCTAGACATTATCGGAATAAAACTTAAATGTTTGTCTGATATTTTTCTGTCTTAACAGTTTTCTTAACTCTTTCGTCAAAATATTAAACAATATTCTCAATGACAGACAATGTTGGAGGGGTGGGGAGGGTATTAGACTTTCCACGCTTATGATGATAGAAGACCACATTTTCTCCAGGAGTCCGTTTAACCGACCTCAAAAAAGTAGAAGGTTATCAATTCTTTTGTATATTTTCCTTATGTTTGTTACTTCATTAGTCCATAATGCTCGGCTCGATTATATATATATATGTATATATTTTTTTTTATACAATAATTGAAATTTATTTGCTGGTGGCTTAGCATGTCTATTATTTTTTTTAAATATATAACTTTTTGAATGAGAGTCTGAACACAATGTAACGATTTTTTATTGCGGTGCGGATTTCCATACGATTTTGAAGTAAAAATCCGCAGTGCGGGACGGAATAAAATTAAAATCTATTTTATTTTCATTGCGAACTTTCTTATTCTCTCAATTTTCTCTTGCTGACGTTGCCGTAGTTTTTGAATAATTGGCTGTGTTCACAACATTATTGTAAAAAAAAACATGATTTTGAAGTTCAAGCATTTTTGTCATATATTATAAAAGTTTAAAAAATATGTCAAATATATCTGCGAATGTATAAAATGTTAATAATTTTTTGTTTTTAGTTATAAAAATGTATGCACAAAAAAAATAATAAAAATTTAAACAAACAATGACAAGTATTGCCGCGCGCCGTCTTCCGTTGTATTATGTTTATTTTTCTCTCCCGCAACGAAAAATCGCACCGCACCGCAAACATTGTGTTGAGACTCTGAGAGGGTGCAACATTTAAAAAAATCACAAATGTTTGCATGGGGAACCCCCCAGGGGTGGTTCCAGGGGGTGTGCCACTGGCATAGGTGGGTCGGCTCTCCAAAATTAGTGGGGGTCAGTCATACATTTTGACTCGATTGAGGAACTCTAAATGGGTCAAAGTGAGATTTTTCAAAATTTGACCCTTCAAGAAAAGTTGACCCTTAACGATTTCGATGAAACCAACTGTTTTGAATAGAAGAAGTGTTATATTTTCGATTCAGTATATTTGGAAGAACCATCTTGCAGTTATTTCATTTGCGTAAAAATTCTTTAAAATAAAGCAATTCCCTCATTAAAATTTGAACATCAACGACTATAAAAATAAAAGGGTTATTCATAAAGTAATTTTGCCTTCTCAATTCTTGTTTTCCGGCTCGCAAAGAAATTAACTAATTGCAATTAAATTTGCCACTTTGAAAACAACAACACCTTTCTTAATAAACAATATTATCATGCAGTAAAAAAAAATTTATGAAATTACCACCATAAAATTTACATTAAAAACACAAGGATAAAAATAAATTTGGTACAATAATTTTGAACAGCAGAACGCTGCAGCACACTATAAAGAAAAATAATGGAAAATTAGAAATAAAATAATCGTTTAAAAAAAATTTGCTAAAAATTTAATTAACCGCATACGGGCACACCACACAAAAAGTGTTGAGTTTAATGCTGCTGCCACTTAAATGCGGCGGTATATTGCACACAACCCCAAATGGGCGCAAGTAACAGCGCTACGTTATTAGTCAAGGTTTTTCTTTTTCGAAAATCACAAATTTTATATCCTTGTAATACATTTCGTAGACCAGAAAAACAAGTCAACCAAAAGAGAACATTAAACACTATGAAAACCAAAAAAAAAAGAAAGAAAATACTTGCTGATTTTGTGCTGGATATTAAACTCATACGAAATATATAAAAATGAATGTATGTACTCACACCAATACCTGGTTTTGCAATATGGTCAGGTGGTTACTTATATTAAAAATACAATATTACTGCGGCAAACCAATAACCACCCGACGATATATCGCTTTTGCTCTATTACAAATTCAAATTTTTTTTTGTTTTAATACTATCTTGATTTTCGTGATTTTTTCAGAACTGTTTTATTTCTCAATTTGAAAATTTACTAACCACTTAAAATATTTGCTCAATTCACAAATTTTGTTGTATCGATTAGAAATGTATTTGAAAGGACAATTTCAAAAAAAAATTGCTCACACAAAAATAAATTATTTGTAAAATGATTTTACTTTCTTTGGCACGTTTTTTTTAAATCAGTGTTACAGAGCACCTCTGGTGTCAATAAGCTGCATTAAATTTTAGAAGCTATGCTTACTAGTAATTTTATTGGTTATTTTACATCGCCGATAATTCTACTAAGCAATACCGACGAAGAAGAATAGGATTATGAATAGATAAAATATGTTCCATCAATGCAATAACTGACTATATTGCACGGATTTTTGCAACGTTATAAAGATATGATTATCTCTTTAAAATAAATAATGAGATATTGTTCTATGAGACTTCTCCTTATCCCATTTTTTCCATAATCGCGAATTTACTTATAACTTTGTTTAAAGCGGAACACCCACTTGCAATATAATTGTGCAATTTTCCCTATTGTACAATAATATCGCTAATGTGTATGTCATATTCGGCGGTGGCACAATATATTGGCAAATATCAAAAGACTTTTGATTTTTATTGTACAATCAAGATAATTGTGTAATGTGGTGGCAACATTGTTCAATGTTGTTTATTATATCAAAGTCAGGAAAATTGGGCAATATTTTCTTTGGAAATATTGTAGCATTTATTGCATAGTATAGGTCAAAACGACAATAATATATACAACAACATATGCAATAACATTGTAAAATGGATGGGCCGCTTAAGACCATGACTCACTATCCTACACAATCGTACGATCTACGAAAAAATACAACCCTGTGCCTATGTTCTGTAACTTTGGTGAGAGCTTTTCCAAACGAAAAGTTTGTTGTCATTCTGTCTAACAAAAAACTTAGTTCCGTGCTCATGTTTCTTGTAAGCTTATTTAAGGTTGTATATGAATCAGCCGGTGAAGAACAGGACAACCAATATAATTGTTTGAAGTTACAGAACACAGGTACTGATCTGATGAATTGTTATTAACTTTTTAAAATTTCCATGAGCTCCATCATACCAGGGTTGTAGTTTTCCAAAAATCACCTTCTTTAACAGGATTTTTCATACATATGTATTTCATTAAATCTTCTTGACAGCACGTCCTTTTCGTGTACACTGAGGGATATATGTAGACATACCCTACATGCGTTAGACTTTTTCTCATCGTATTCTAAAAATACTTTATAGTTAGTTTTATAATTTCTTTTTTTTCCTCAAAGTTTTTCCTTTCCTTTTTTTTCTTTGTTCTAAAATATGTGAACTTTTCTCATTACGAGTAGATGTAATGCGTTGTATAGTTATTGAGCGCACCTTAAGGTTGTTGCATAATGTACAATTATTGTGTATTACGAAAGTATGCTAAAACATATGCATGTAGATATGTATTTATGTTTGCAAAGATATGCACATATGTACAAGTAATGGCATCCTCCAGCTACCAACAGTATCACCATCATCATTAAGTATCATTATTTAGCTGAATGTTTGTGTAGACTCTAAAGGAACAGATTGTTTTGGGATTTAAGTGTATTGCATGTTTGGTTTTGCATTTATGCTGTGGCAACTATTATTGTTATGCTAAAATTATAATGTATCCTTTTTTTTAAGGACTAAGCAAGTTGCTAACAAAAAGTCAACGACAATGATTTATAATTTGTATTGAAAGTTTTTCACTAGCAGGTGTGTGGTGAAATTTCTTGGACAAAGTCTCACTTAGCCGACGGTAATGGAATGCAACGGCAACGGTAGGGAACAGCTGATCGATTGTAGAATATCAAATGGCCATTTACTTTGTTTTTGAAAATTTCGATTTACAAAATAAATCCAAACACTTTTGTCAGTATATGTCCGCCTATAGGAAGTGTCCGTTAACGGAGATTCCACTGTATTTTTTTGGCATTTCATAATGGAAGGACTTACGCCTGCACAACGACATCGCTCCGCTCTATGCGTTATTGAAAAGAACCGAGAAAATCAGACGTTTTCGAGGCAAATATTGTTTAGCGATGAGGCCCATTTTTGGCTCAATGGGTATGTAAACAAACAAAATTGCCGCATTTGGGAAAAAGAGCAACCTGAAAAGATTCAAGAACTGCCACTTCATCACGCAAAAACAATGGTTTGGTGTGGTTTGTGGGCCGGTGGAATCATCGGTCTATATTTCTTCAAAAATTATGGCGGTGTGAACGTAACCGTCAATGGCGACCGTTATCGTGCCATGATAACCGAATATTTGATGCCTGAAATTGAAGCTCGTGATGTCGGCGACATTTGGTTTCAGCAAGACGGCGCCACTTTCCACACATCGCATCAATCAATGAATTTATTGAGAGAACATTTCGGTGAGCACATAATTTGATATGTCAGCTGCTTCAATTCAGGCTTTGGAGGAAAACATCACGCGTGTTACCAGTTACCAGTCGAAATGCTCGAACGAGTCATCGAAAATTGAACTCAATGGATAGACCATCTGCGACGTAGCAATGGCCAACATTTAATAGACATAATCTTCAAAAAATAAATGCCGAAGAATGTTCTTTCAAATGATAATAAACATTCCCCATTAAATTTGAATTTTCTGTGTTTTTTTTCTTTAAAAAAGTAGGGAACCTCGAAATGTATCACCCTTTAAAAGAATGAAGCTTTTCTCTGGCTCTTCCTTCACCGCCTGTCTTCTCTATCACTATTTCTTTTCTAAAGAAGGTAACACCTACCAAGTAATAGTAGTAGGCATTCATTGCCCGAGTGTTACTTCTCTTTAAAAAAATTAAATTAAATTAAAAAATAAAAATTCGCCTTAATTCGCCTCAATTCGACTTGTGCTTAAGCAATAAACGCAGCTAATTTACTCTTTTATTTTTAACACTTGCTTGAGGCCGTAATACACTATACTACACAATCGTGATTTTTTGAGAAAATACAACCCTGGTATAACAATAACAGGTTTCTACATACTTTTTCGCAAGTCTCGCGATTGTGTAGGATAGTGAGCCATGGCCTTTAACTCTCGTTACCTTTCATAGCCTTTTTGAATATTCGATCTTATTACATTTATTGAATTTTTCGATTCGACTTTAAATTGCTGTACGTGCTCAAAAATAAAAATTCGACGACATTAATATAAGATAGATTATTTTATTTGTGAATTTATTCAGGCAGTGAGTGCTCTCGTAACTACTTCACTTCGACGACACTGGCGGTAATTTTTATTTTAATTTACAGTTTATCCTCTCAAAAGGATGTGGGTTTTATTACATATAAATTATATTTATTAACTGCAAGTGTAAGTTATGAAGAGACTTGTTTGTGTCTTTGGAAGTTTTGTTTTTTTTTTTGTGAAGTCTGTTAATATTGTCATAATCATAAAATACGAGTAGTTGTTGTTGTTGCAGAAGAGCATTTATACATATTTACCACAACAATATCTGTTCATATGCTCGTTTATAATAATGCAGGGTGTCCTTTGTCTCTAAAATCTTGCTTGCATCCGTTTCCTTTTTCAAGCCACAAAGAAATATACTTTTTAAGTTGAATTATATTGAAATTTTTTTGTTTCGTTTCTTTCTTCTACTTATGTATATAGTATATTTAACAATAAAGAAAGTCAAGGGGGTATCGTTTACTTTCCTATTGTACAAGTATAAGATTGTGGTTTGTTTAAACACAATTGGGATTTTGCTTGAACAGCAGTATGCACGAGGACATGCAGCATAATCGGGACATTAATTATTTGAAAACATTTGCATATAAGCTTAAATGGAATTAAGTTATCAAACCTGTAGCCGAATTAAAGCTCAATTTGCAAGAAATTTTTTAAAACAATGACGAAAGTGGACTGGAAAATGCGTGCGATTTCTACATTCGAAAGTAGTGAGTGTCCAATTAATAGGAAGACTCTTCATTGAAATTTAAGTCTCTAGAAATTCTTTTAAGCATCCAAGACAAAAAGTATTGCAAAGCCTTGATCTCACCATCGCCACAGTGAAGCGATTTGCGTCGGCCTAACGTAATTTAGAGTAAGCTTCAAAGCAAATTTTGAATTTTGAAACAATTCTATTTCATGTTATTTTAACATTTCAGTACTGCTAGATCAAAATGAAGGCATCATGTCTAATCAAAGTTATTTCAAGTCGAAATAATGTGAATTCGATACTGAAATAATGCGAAGATCCATTTTGAATCAAAGTTATTTCTGGTTGACACAACATGAATTTAATTTAATGTCAGTCAGTGGATTTTATTAATTATTCAACTAACGTTATTGTGGCATTGACACAGAAATCAAGAAAAGTGTTTGTGTATTGGCTGCTTTCTTGGACAAGATTTGAACCCGGACTCATGGCGTGGTAGTCAATGCACTTACCGCTGCAGCCAAAACAACCTTAAATATTTTTTACATACACACTAACCCCCATATTCATAAAATTTTAAATGAATTTGAAATGTATTTTATTTCAAATTTTTCATAAAAGATATTCCTTAAATTGAAATCAAATTCATTTTATTTTTATTTAATTGAATATTTAACATGAAATTTATTTGAAATGAAAGTTATAACCAATTAAAAATATGCGAAGCTACTTTGGCTTGTCTCCAGAATTCGAACTTCCGATCCTACGACTACAAGACTAGTACACTACTTATTTAGCCAGAAGCAGGAAGTTTCGCTGGTAATGCAAGTTTCTCGAGTATGGACGAACATTTAAACAAAGAATAACAAAACAAGAACAATTAACACAACTGAGCACAAAATTCTATTGCAACTATGAACAGGTCAAATAATTTTTTTCTTTTTTAAGACAAGTAGCACTCAGGCAATGAATATTCATTATTACTAGGTGTTGCTCTCTTTTAGGAAAGGGATAGTAATAGAAAAAACAGTTGGTGAAGTAATAGATAGAGGAAAGCGTTATTCTTTTACAACTCTGCTTTTTGCACGTTTTTAATAACGCAGTGTTGCAGCGCCTCTGGTGTCAATGGGGTGTATTAAATTTTTAAAGCTGTCTTCAATAACCATTTTACTGGTTATTTTACCTCGCCGATGATTCTGCTATACAATACCGGCGAAGGAGGCGGTTATGATGTTATGCTTGAAACACATTCACCACAGCAGGCTACACGAACACACGACTTGAAATGCCGCTAGCAGCATTTGTCGCCTCGTAGCCAGCTACTTAATTATTTTGGAGAAGACAGCAGTACCATCTGCACCTCATATTTAAGTATAAATACATAGTTCAGTATTGCCACCTTCAAATAATTTGCATTTATAAAAATTAAAAAACTCTTTTAAAATGTACTTATATGACGTAAAAGTATAAAAATTAATCAATTTAATCTTCACATCAACTTTTGGATATTGCTATCTATCTGTTAAATAATATGAAATAATTGTACGATATCATTCATTCAACATTTTGTATTATACTTGCAACACTAAATTTTCCCATTGTAGCCAAAGAAATAGAAATTAGTTGCAGTCGAACTGCAACGACAAAATCAGCATAGACAACAACCTGCCGCCCTGTTGCATTGCTTTTTTTCAAAAGAATCACTCTTATATAAACATGTATATTCTATCCCTGACATTTTGTAGTCGATATATTGCTGTGGTGAATGTGTGCGCATTAAATTAGGGTTAGTATCCGCTGAAGCAGTAGGCAGTGTCTATGCCTTCATCACTTGAACTTTCCAACAACAACTGATACAAAGCTACACATCAGAAAAATGCGTGGTGTTGTTATTTAATGACTGTCGGCTACCGGGCTCGAACTCAGGACCTTCGGTTTTGTAATCAACGTGCTAACTACTTCAGCCAACGCCACTCTCAATACCAATATTATTATTTATTATTATTATTTCTTGTAAATTTAATATTATTTGCAAACAAAATTTTTGCATGGTGATTTTACATTGATATTTTTTTTCTGAGTGTTTGCATTCGATTAAAATTTTTAAGCATAATTAGATTTATAATTTTTAACATTGGCAAGCACAAGCTTCCATCGAAAAGATGTCGCATGAGCTCTTGCAGTAAGTTTGGGAACTTCTGCCTAAAATATGTAGTTACATAATGTATTTTAAATATTCATACTCGTTTTAAAAAGATACTCGTCTCCATTTAAGAGGCCACCATCTGTGTTTTGTTGCTTGATAATTTATTCCTTACAATAATGGCAGACAAATATACTCATTTATCCGTAGACACAGACATTTATTTATTTTTATTTTTTATTTTTTTATTCATTCTTCAGAGACTTATTCTTATATCCGCACAGACATACTTACATACATAATCGTACTTTGTTTTAAATGTCAAACTCTGATTTATAGTGATAATGACAGGATAAAGTATTGCGGAAGAAGAACTTAAAGATAGATATAAAATAAAACATTTGTTTTGCAAGAATGAAGCATCTTAAACTGAAAGTTTTTATTATTACAATTAAACGACGACGTTGGTTTTTTTTATAAAGAGAAGTAACACTCAGGCAATGAATGCCTACTACTATTACTGGGTGTTACCTTCTTTAGGAAAGGGATAGTGATAGAAAAGAGGTGGTGAAGGAAGGGACAGAGGAAAGCTTCATTCTGTTACAACTCTGTGTTTTTGAACGTTTTTAATAATGCAGTGTTTGCAGCGCCTCTGGTGTTAAATGAGACATATTAAATTTTTTGAAGCTGTGGTTAGTAGCCATTCTATCGGTTATTTTACTTCGCCGATGATTCAATTTTACATTAGGATTAATATCTGCTGAAGTTTGTATAGTTCAGTGATCAATGACTTGAACTTTCCTACAACAACTGACACAAAAGGACGATAATGCACATCAGAAAAATGCGTGGTGTTGTTATTTAGTGGCTGTTGGTACTGGGATTGAACCCAGTACCTCCGGTTTTGTAGTCAACGTGCTAACTACTTCAGCCAACGCCACCCAGGCTTTCCTAAATTTTCACATCAATTGAAAATTTTTTATTTCCATACTGAGATAAAAGAAGATTTTTTTGTCTGTCCTTCTCTCCTGATTAGGCAGCAAAACGGGACCCGTTTTTCACTAAACTAGCAGACTTTAAAGCCTTAACTAACCTTGGATAAAATAATATTTGGTTGGTTGGTTTACGTGGCTGCTGATGGCTGATGATGATTCCTTTTTAAAAGGACCACCACACTAATAGGTGTCAATCTATGTAGAACTTTATCTAAGTATTCTGATACGGTGATCGTTACTAGATACAACCCGTCGCGTTGAGATATCTGATAAGATCATTCAACCCAATTTCAGATAAATCTACATGACTTCCTAACAATCTGTGTCTCGAGAGATGCAGGGCTGAGCATTCGCAAAGAAAGTGGAAGATTCTCCATTCTTTCCTTTCTACTCGACAGCTTCAACAGAGCTCATTACAGGTCTGTCGACCGTCTAGTACCTCATCATGGCTGCAGCGAGCCTCGAGATATCCCTACGGTTCCTATTTATTAACTGTATTGAGCGCCTATCATTGTAGCAAGGTCACATTTTCTTAGCAGCCTTACACGTGACAATATTGCGCCATCTGCATTCAGCCTTATAGAGATGGTGCTTGAATATGCCGCTTCTAATAGCACCAAACCGCATGGCTACCGATTCGGCATTTCAGGCATTCATTGCAGAGCTAGCTCCTCCGCCCATTCGTTACTTAAAAAATTTCTATGTGGTGGAACCCAGATCAGGCTAAGGTCAGCCACCTGACCTGACCACCCAGTCTAGACAGCAAACTCTTACACTGACAGACTAGAATAGGCGAAGGGATATATGATCTTAGTGTTAGAAGCTCTCCTTAATATACCAACATCGAGCAAAAACGGTTAAAAAAATCATAACCGACACATTTTTTGAACTTTGTATTTTCTGCCAAAAATGGATTACTTACGATGGCAAATAATCGATTTTGGTAAAATAAAAATTAGGGTCGAAAATTATGTCGCTTAAGATTTTTTTGCGGTTGCGGTTGCGGCATGACATGTTGTACATCTACAGTGCTGTTCAGCCGTCAATCGGGTTACACATTTCAAATATGAGTTGCATGTAAATAAATGCGACTAAATTATTCTTAATATTTTAAGTTCCGTTCCCTACTTGCAATTTTTGTTGCAGCAATTTATGAACATGTGGAAGAGTGTTGAAATAGAAATACAACGTGTCCGCCGGGAAAATATACTACTCGCAGTAATTCCATTGTAATCCTGGCTGTGTGCGATGTGGCACCGTCTTGTTGATACCACATGTTAATCAAGCCCAAAGCATGCAGTTGTGACGATAAAAAGTTTTCAATCATATCACGTTGTCGCTCCCCATTCACAGATACCGTTATGTAGTTTTAATTTTCAAAGAAGTAAGATTCAATGAATGGCACACCAGACTGTCACTTTTAATGGTTGCAAAGGTGACTCATGAATAATTTGAGGGTTTTCCATTGCCCAGAACCAACTACACTTATCTCTCGATACTTTTTTTAAACGATTTCACTTTTACACGATTATTTTGGTTTTCGTGTAAATTGAGAGATTTATGAAATACCTCGATTTACACGATGTTTTTATGTGTTTTATTGAATATTTTTGAAGTTCGAATCAGTTCTTACCATATTTGTGAAATCAATGTGTTCTCACATCAATTTTTAAAATAACGCCTATTTCTAATAACTAAGATTCATGTGGCAACACCGAAATATATATATATATATATATATATATATATATATATATATATAAGGCGATATATATATATATATATATATATATATATATATATATATATAATGGGATTCTGCCTTTATTTTCAATTTACACAATTTTTCATACAAAAATTTAAAATTTCGACTTGCACGACTTTCTCAGTAACGTATCCATCGTGTAAATCGAGGGATAGGTGTATTCTATTTATTCACATATCCATTCAAATGAAAATGTTTCTCGGCACTCATTATGATTTGTTCATGGGGAGCTGTTTTAACGATTAAAACATATAGGTTTGTCGAATATTTTTCCATAATAAATTTGCCACGTGTCTACTTTACGACTGCCAAATATGAACTGTTAAGACTAATGTTTACCAAAATGGCGGCAAAATAAAGTAGTATAACTCCCCGGCGGACAGACTGTATATACATTTTAAAATCCTCTCGCGCTCTTTTGCACTAAAAACTCTAGTAAGTTGAAAGTAGCAGAAGAAAGAGGGGATACGAAATAAAGGGGAAGATATAGATGAAAAGTTTCTTGAGGACAAGAGAGAATAAAAGAGAAGAGAAGTGGGTCAGGAAGGGTCTAGTGTATACACATGCCATAGAAGAGGGTTAACGACCATACCATTCGCTGCTCCTAATGTATAGACCTAGGTTTCTGAGACCTATTTTCGATAAATCGAACAGGCTATTGAAGGATATTCTGCCAAGGATGCGAATTTCTTTCCACCTCGTCTTCATCATTGCAAATGTATTAGTTAGTAATAGTTGTACGGGAGACCCATACATTTAGCGTGAGTTCCGAAAGTGCAGTGGGAGGTTAGTGTGGTCAAGAGATTCCTCAAGTGCTTCTTGTTAAAGCTAATGATGTTTTTGGTTCTGTTGTTATTTAGATGAGGCCAATGGGTTTTTGATATAAACCAGGTAGGCGCATTGCGCCAACTGTCTTAAGCTAAATTGAAAAGGGCAGCATTGAAGTGTCTCCAGCAGAATGAGATTACAGAGATTGTCAATATCAACTACTCTGAGTAGGGTTCCCCTCTTTGCCAGGTCATCTGCAACTATGTTGCCTATGGTCATCTACAACTATGTTGTACACGCACCCGTTATAGTGAAATTTATGAGTGCTGCGCCAGCTTATCCAGGACTGGACCGGGAGTAGTTCGACTAGATTTTCTTTTTCATACAGTGAAACCTCTCTAACTGACACCTCTAATAACCGGACAAGTTTTGTAGAACCAAAATTAAAATAAAAGAATGTGCACCACTCTCATAAGCGGACACCTCTAACAACCGGACAAAAATGAGGCCACGGTGAGCCTGCGGCTATGAGAGGCTTCACTGTATGTCTAAATAGCAATCAAAATATTTAATTTATTTACATAAACTTCATTGAGAAATAAATTTCTAAAATGACTTTTCGGACAACAATAACCCACACTTAATTGTGCGGCTTCTGCAACAGATGTTCTTATGTTTAAAACAGTTTAAACAAAATAGACCTGGTTATTGTTTAATTAAGTTTAAATTAAAGTGTGGTAACTAAATTCTACACAAACTTAGTGCATGAAGACGAAAGTTAGAAGAAACAATAGCAGTTGTCTTATGCCAAACAATACCACAATGGCTTTATTGCCATTTATTCATATACAGACAATAGAATAGAACGAGTTTACATTTAATACTGCATAACTAAATGTTGCTCATTTACTCAAACAATGTCATAACTCAAATAATTCTTTCTGCCAAAAAAAAACCGACTTCATTGCAAAGATCTTATAGAAGAAATACGTGAAATATAAAATTTAATTTTAATGGGCATGCCTCCGCCCATTTTTTAAATGCAATATTGTGTGTTTTTCAGAGCTTGTGTTGCGAGTTAAGTCTACAAGACTAGTTTTCATTAAAAAAAAAAGTAAATACATACATCAAAATCTTTAAACAAGTAATTCTTTCTGCCAAAAAAAACTGACGTCAATACAAAAATCGGATAGAAGAAGGTAAGAAGAAGTACGTGAAATATAAGATTAAACTTTAATAAGCTTAACTCCGCCCATTTTTTAAATGCAATATTGTGTGTTTTTCAGAGCTTGGGTTGCGAGTTAAGTCTTGTAAAAATCGGTAAAGTAGATCCACTTAAAATAAAATATTAAATTTAATGGACGTGAGTCCGCCTAGTTTTTTAATTGGGCGATTGAGTCTATTTTAGAGCTCAAGGTGTGTGGTAAGTTTCGTAAAAATCGGTTAAGTAGAACCACGTGAAATATTATGATACATTTTAATGGGCATAGCCCCGCATACTCTCAACTTTCAAATTACGTGATTACAAGAACCAATGGTGTTTTATAGGTTTCGCAGCAATCAAATAAGTAGAATATCATAAAACTATATTAAAAAATTGTGGGCGTGTTCTCGCTCAATTTTTTTATAATGAGAACAATGGGAAGCTATACCCTCTCAGACAACAAAAAAACTTTTACAATCGGTCTAAAATGTACTGAGTTATGAAGATACACACCTAAAAATAAAAAATAGAGACGAATTGTAAACCTCCTCCTTTTTTTGAAGTCGGTTAAAAAACCAGTTTGCCAGAAAACGATTCACACTCGGTTTTCAATTTACATACAACTTAATGGAAAAGGACAAGTTTATTTTTCTCTCAAGAGTTGAGTAAACAAGATATTTCTTAGAAATTTTTACACAATATTAAGAATGATATAGGTATTAATTTTTTATTATTAACTTAAAAATTCTAGTTTTTGAGTTATGACATTCTTTGAGTAAATGAACGATATGTACACACATATATAATTTTTCTTTGCCTCTTGTTATTTATTGCTTTATTAATGTTTGCTAAAAATCCTTTAAAAATCCCAATACTTATTTTACTTTACTTTCAGAAATAATGAAAATTTAGCTCCTGGTGATCGTTATGTTCGCATTGCTTTTGAGGAGGCGGCCAAGGAAATCGATTTGGCCATTAACAATACAGTTGATATACTCTTTACGAAACGCAACCGCACCAAGGCAAACGGCGAACGAGTACCACCGAATTATACCGATTTGCTGAGAGTATTTCGTTTTCCTACGGGCGAGGCGAGACAATTGGCCAGAGCAGCAGAAATTTACGAAAGAACTTTGGTCAATATTAGAAAACATGTGTTGAAAGGAGATAACTTGACTATTTCGGGTGATCAATATGAGTTTAAGGATCTCTTGTCCAGGGAGCATTTACATTTAGTGGCACAACTTTCGGGCTGTATGGAACATCGTGAGATGCCAAATTGTACGGATATGTGCTTCCACTCAAAATATCGCTCACTAGATGGCACTTGCAATAATCTATTGCATCCCACATGGGGTGCCTCTTTGACGTCCTTCAGACGCATTGAGAAACCAGTATACGAAAATGGCTTTAGCATGCCCATAGGATGGACCAAGGATAAATTGTATGCTGGTTTTCCCAAGCCCAGTTCCAGATTGGTTTCTACCACCCTGATATCCACTAAAGATATAACTCCTGATGACACCATTACCCATATGGTTATGCAGTGGGGTCAATTTTTGGATCATGACCTGGATCATGCCATACCCTCGGTGAGTTCCGAGAGTTGGGATGGTATTGATTGCAAGAAAACTTGCGAATTTGCTCCACCCTGTTATCCCATAGAAGTGCCACCAAATGATCCACGCGTTAAGAATAGACGTTGCATTGATCTGGTACGTTCAAGTTCTATATGTGGTTCTGGCATGACTTCTGTTTTCTTTGGCAGTGTCCAGCATAGAGAACAAATTAATCAATTGACTTCGTACATTGATGCCTCCCAAGTTTATGGGTTTACCGAACAATTCGCCACTGAATTGAGAAATCTAACTACCGATGATGGACTTTTGCGTGTTGGTGTTCATTTTCCCAACCAACGCGAAATGTTACCCTTTGCCGCTCCCCAAGATGGCATGGATTGTCGCCGTAATTTGGATGAAAATCAAATGAACTGTTTTGTTTCCGGTGATATAAGAGTGAATGAACAAGTCGGTCTATTGGCTATGCACACAATATGGATGCGCGAGCACAACCGCATTGCTGCCGAGTTCAAGCATATTAATCCCCATTGGGATGGTGACACTATTTACTATGAGGCCAGAAAAGTTGTGGGAGCCGAAATGCAGCACATTACCTTTAAGCACTGGCTGCCCTTGATTATAGGTGAGAGTGGCATGGCCAAACTGGGTGAATACAAGGGCTACGATTCTTCTATAAATCCCAGCATTGCTAATGAATTTGCTACTGCTGCCTTGAGGTTCGGTCATACGATTATCAATCCAATATTGCAGAGATTAAATTCTACATTTGAACCCATACCCCAAGGACATTTGCCTTTGCATAAAGCCTTCTTTGCTCCCTGGAGGTTGGTTTATGAAGGCGGCGTTGATGCCTTGATGAGAGGCATGTTTGCTGTGCCCGCTAAATTAAAGACTCCCGAACAAAATCTCAACACCGAATTGACAGAAAAACTATTTCAAACCGCTCATGCCGTGGCCTTGGACCTGGCAGCTATGAATATTCAAAGAGGTCGTGATCATGGTATACCTGCATATAATGTGTACCGTAAGTTCTGTAATCTTACGGAAGCTAAGACTTTCGATGATTTGGCTGCTGAGATCATCAGCAAGGATGTCAGAGATAAATTGAAAGAGCTGTACGGTCATCCGGATAATATAGATGTTTGGGTAGGAGGCGTTTTAGAAGAACAAATAGCAGGAGGCAAAGTGGGTCCGCTTTTCCAATGTCTATTGATAGAACAATTTAAACGCTTGCGTGATGGCGACAGATTTTATTATGAGAATCCTACGGTGTTCCTGCCCCAGCAACTGGAACAAATCAAACAGTCCAACTTGGGACGTGTGTTGTGTGACAATGGCGACAAACTGCAAGAAGTTACAGATAATATTTTCATTTTACCGAATCGCCAGGGAGGCTACAAGAAATGTGAAAATATACCCGGCATAAATCTTTACTTCTGGCAAGATTGTGGCACATGCAACAGTTTGCCTCCCCTATTCGATACTTATGTGCCACAAACTTACAAACACAGCCGAAACAAAAGATCCTTAAATATGCAAGAAGCCCAAGCCGAAGCCGTAGCCGAACCGGAACACGAATCTCTAACCGAAGCAAACAATCATTTGGATGAACTTTGGAATATTAATGAGGAGAGAGTTGATGGCATAGAAGAAGTTGTCAACAGCTTGAGCAAGGAATTGAAAAAGCTACACAAGAAAGTCCACAAACTTGAGGAAAGTTGTGATAGCAGCGGCTCGAATACAAAACCAGCCAAACGAAATCATTGTGTTGATGAAAATGAAACCACACGCTTAAACAACGAAGTTTGGTCGCCCGACTACTGCACCAAATGTGAATGTCGTCATGCTCAGGTCACCTGCACGAAAGAGAAGTGCGGTGAAGTGCACTGTCTGCCAGGCATCGAACCAATCACACCACCCATGGCATGCTGTCCCCATTGTCCACCAAATTTTAATAGAATCTAGATGCTAAGTTTTATGGTTTTATTGACAACAAAAAGAAATTGATAATTCTTTTTTTTTTAATAAAATTAATTAATTACATACTTTTTTAAACTCTCATACACAAATGATTTCGAAAAATTTTGAAATTTATGCACAATAAATTAGTTCAAAATCAAATTAAAGCAAAACACAAATTATAATAAATAAAACTTAAACACACGCACATAATCACAATCTCGGGTGTGTCACAGAATATAAATTGAAGAAAAAAACGAAAATACAAGAAAAAATTAATTGAAAAAATTTTCAATTTTTATTTATTTATTAAACATATTAATGCAAAGTAAATTTGCATAATATGGTGTTGCAAAAATATGGGCGAAGTAACGTAGTTCATATGCCCAAGATGGTATTAACAGTATTTTATAAGGTTTTGTGACTGACTGTACACGACCTATGCCTTCACATAGGAAGTAGGCAACGTGGTTGTTAAAGAAATTCCACAAAAAACCGCAAGATTATACGGTTATCCGTGGCAGATCAGTCAACCAGTGCGAGCGAGGCGAAAAAGTCTCGAAGGCCAAAAAACACACACAAGCCTGACCGCACTTAAGAAATAATTACGATGACGCGAGAGATGTTTCCCGACCCAGAGCTGCTTAACGACTGATTTTTTTTTTAATTTTAATTCGGGCTGACTTTCACATTTCCAAAATAAAATGTAAATAAAGGTAACAGCTGTTTTCGTTATACGACGTTGCCACTTATTGGTTTTTTTGATTCCCTCTGTTTTTATGATTGGAGCAATTTTTTCTCGAGAAAAGTATTTTCCGTGAGAAATGAATTCCGAGGGAATATTCATGATTGTGCTGATTATGTTTTTAAATTCTAAAGCGACTCCCCATTTACGTTTCCTGGTACTGACTTCAAAAAAAAATACACGAAATTTTTGACATTTATATTATTTTAGGAATTTTCATGCAACTCATACAAAAAAGTATTGTATTATTGTAAAAGAATAAAGCATTAAACCCATAAACTACAGCAGGCTACCGACCACAATCGCTCAAAAATATAATACATACACGACTACACAACCACAGTTGCAGCTGTAGCCATATTATACTAATTTCTATGTATACAAAGAATATATGTATATAAATTTATATATTTATATATAACGAAATAAATTGATTAATTTTTATATTTTACGTGATATAATAAGTAATTTTATCAAATAAGTAATTTTAATTTTATAAATGTGAAATATTTTAAAGTGGCACCACTGAAATGTGTATGTATACGCTGAACCAAAAAATTATTCTTAAAACAAGAATTATAGGTTTTCGTGTAGTCTGCTGTGATCAAGGTCGTTAACACATTATTTTTCTAAACAAAGAGATAATAAAATACATAACGGTTGGTCTCAACAGCGCAGGTGACTATTTTCGCACCTTATAATTTCAATCTCTCTCAGATGTTAACACTCATTTTTCACTGCTTCTTTTTTGACATCCCAAGTATGAATTTTTCAATTCACATTAAGTCGAATCTGGCGATTAGCTTGAAGCAGACGTTAAGGTGCAATTAGACGTGCCATATCCATAACCAAACCAATATTCAATTTGTTTCTATGGCAATGGCTACGACGTTATGGCGAGTCACCTATTAGTTTGTTTCGAACGGCTGTTTGGTATGGTTATGGTTATGTTACGTCTTATTGCATCTTTATACATTAAACACATTCACCACAGCAGGCTACACGAACACACGACTTCAAATGCCGCTGGCAGCATTTGTCGCCTCGTAGCCAGCTACTTAATTATTTTGGAGACAGCAGCAGCACCATCTGCACCTCGTATTTAAGTATAAATACATAGTTCAGTATTGCCATCTTCATATATTTTGCATTTATAAAAATTAACCAATTTATGCTTTACATCAATTCTTGGATATTGTTTCTGTTAAATAATATGAAATAATTGTGCAATATCATTCATTCAATTCATTGTACTGGCAACACTGAATTTTCTCATTGTAGCCAAAGAAATAGAAATTAGTTTAATTGGACTACAACGACAAAATTAGCATAGACAACAACCTGCCGCCCTGTTGCGTTGCTGTCTTCAAAAGAATCACTCTCATATAAACATGTTTATTCTATCCTTGACACTTTGTAGTGTGTAGCCTGCTGTGGTGAATGTGTTTAATGCATTAAAAATTTGGAATTTGTAAACGTTATAATACTGTGGCAGCACCGAGTCTATGAACTTTGATTCAACCATATGGCAACATTGCTAAAAAGACGAGCAGTCGAAAATTTCAGCTCGTTTCTGTATTTCTCGCATCGTAAAATTTCCCGCATGAAACGAGGGAATCGTAACAAAAACCGTGTAAATTGAAACACAAAATGGCTCTTCTCGCATAAGTGTTTCTGTATATTTACTTTGTGAGAACTATCTGTCATTTGAATAAATATCCAGTAATTATTGGAAGGATGTGAGAAGAAGTGTTTCTGTAACAATATTTTGTGAAAAGTTTCTCGCAAGAACTGTCAAAACAACTCGCATTTATTTTGCATTCACTTTATATTCATACTCATTATTTATTTTCTTTTTCCTGTAAATTATTTCCTTTTTTGTTGTTGAAATAATATTTTTTTGACATTTTGTTTTCATTTGACACTCGATTACTGGAAATATTTCAGTAAACCACTTCAGGCTCACAATATTTTTTTTTTTAACAAACACAACCCGCAAAGCGATTAGCTTGTCTACAGAAACAGAGTCAGTGTTGTCTGTTCTCGCATTCAAATACAGAAACACTTTTTTCTCACATATCGAGAGACGATGGAATTTTGTGTTTCACATTTCATGTTAGAAATTTTACGATGCTAGAAATACAGAAACGAGCTACTGCGTGTAGTTTTTGCTTCCACAACTGAAGCGTACTCGTATTAATTTCATATTTAAATATCTTGTAAATTCGTCTTGTTATAAAAACACTACTAAGAATAAATAATATATTTGTAATAGTAAGAGTTAAAGTGCCTAATTACCACAACAACTAGTATTTTGTACATATTCCTTGTTGGAAATTACAGCAGAGCATCTTCCTTCGTCTATTACAGTTGCCCTAGTAGTTTCTGTTTCAGTTTTCTATAGAAATGCTATACTAGGACTGTAGCAATGCAATCACCATGTCATTTTTATTAATCAGCTTAATTTTGGATTGCCTTCTCTTTATATCAGTTTAAGTGTGGTGACTGATAAGGCTACTCCATGCCAGTAGTATGTTTTACTGTCTGGAAATTGTTCAGTGTTTCGCAGAGTTCGTAAACTTTATGACATATGACCTTTAACACCGTATAGGAAAGAATGTTACGCCACTTCTCAATTACATAATTTAAATGATCTTTAAGAAAGTCTTACGGCCTGTCCCACGATGTCACCACCAAACGTTCGATCGACAAATTGTATTGGAAACAACAATAACATTAGAAAGTTTGTTGTGGTTTGCAATAGAAGTTGTCGATCGAACGTTTGCTGATGACATCGTGGGACAGGCCGTTAATCGCTTTGCAAAATGCTTTATTTTCAAAATAAGAAAAAAAAGGCATTTCTGTGTCATTAAATAAGTACATATATTTCTCTACAAAATTATTTTTATGTATAGAAAATATGCAAAATTTCCCTACGTTAAATTCAGGCAAAAAAAGTCAGTTTCTTCAACTTTTTAAACGATACAGAGGAAGTGATATTTTAAAAATATTTTGTGCATACTTTTAGGCGCCGCCAGCAAAACCAAAAAGTTACATTCTGTGACAAGCCTGAATATATGGCCAAACTTAATTTTAAAAAATATATCATCTAAGTAAATAATTATAGATAAATAACCTAATATAAAAATGCAAAAGAACATGTATATGTATATAATGAAATGAAAATATATGTGTTACAAAAAAAAAACTATATTTCTTTCTCTCACTATTTCACTTTATTTTATTTGCTTACGAAACTAAAATTATTGAAAGTCTACATATTTTGTGTGACTTCCTTTGGCAATGATAGAATTATCCTTCTTGTGTTTCAAAACACATTCTAGAAAGGCGAGTTTTTTACCCGCCTTTAGCAGATTTGCATCAATTAACACATCATCACCCTCTTTGGCTGCCTTAAGATAGTCCACACTTATACTAACCGATACCCCCGGATGACAGGGTTTCGACATAAGAGCATAAGTGGTAATCATATCTACTAGAGTTGCGGTGAAGCCGCCATGTAAGCCACCCATACGGTTAAGATGTTCAGGGCTCACTGTGAATTCGGCCGTACATTTTCCCTCACCGCCGCTGGTAATTTTCACCTGTACGTAAATAAATCGAAAATTAAGTTGCAAGAGGTTACGTAGATTGCATTAGTACTGAAGAGGAATGATGTGGATGGTTAATTGCAGTCATGTTTAAGTAAGCAAATGGAAAACAAATTATTGATATAAATCGAAAAATAAAAATTCACAAAATCAAAATGTTAAATATTGGAACTTGTGAGGTTGCAATTGCATTGCGCATTGTATGTATTGTATGTACATATTGCCTGCCCATTTACTCCAACAAGGTCATAACTCAAAAAGGTAAATTTTACATTTTATATAAAAGCTTGCTGAATAGTCTGTACGTACATATATACATAACATATGTATGTATATATATGTATGTATACATATATTGCAAAATCAATACAGAACACGTCACACACACACTCACACACCCATTTCACATAAATAGAGATGCAAAATTCCAAAAAAATATATTAAACAAAGAGTAGCAACTTATTAAATAATACCTAATTTAAAATTTTAACAGTATATTTTTTTAAATTAATAAACATATGAGTCACCCTGCCCAATATTGATAGCAAACAAAAACAGCTGTGAGGCTCCAAATTTTTGCCAATTGTGTTGATGAGTGGCCGACTGATTATGTGAAATTTTATGCAATTTAACTTACCTTTTCTAAATGTTTTTCAAATCCCGTCGAACTTTTAATAATATCTGTTATGTATTTAATAAATTCAGCACCTTTTTTGCGAGTAGCCATAGCTTTTTATTTGATTTTTAATAATAAAATTCTACAGCCTCAACACTACTTTACTAAAAAAGAGAACCGCACTGAAAGAAAATTAATGCAAAACTGAGCAGAAAATATGATGATTATTAAAACAGATGTTAGCAGTATTACCAGATGCAAAATTTTTTATATTGTTTTAACGGTCTTGCTATTCAAAATGGGATTTCTCAAACTTGATAGCAATACTTTTACTGGAGTAGTAAAGCCATAAATTATTTCTTTTTTTTATAAATGAAATCTTAATGTTAATGTTAGTGCTTAAAACTTGTAAACAAGTCTAGGAAATCGAATATAATAAATTAGATTCCAAAACTTACTTATGTGCTCTCTTGGTTGTGACTCCCAAACTGCACTTGTCGGTAGTGCAGTTCATTGTTACTGTTTCAACTCTGTTTTCAGTGATGTATATACCAATGCTGATTTGTCTGAAAAGTTTTGAATCGCCATTTTACCGCGTCTTGAGGTTGTCAAACATGTTTGTTCAAAATCAACTGAACCATTTGGAAAATAATTTAATCATTTAACAAAATAACGCAAGAAAACTTAACATTTGAGAAATTTTATGATTATTTTTAAAAGCTTATAACTTAAAGCATCAAATAAGAAAAAGAGTTTCACCATGAAATCCTCGTAAGTAAAAAAAATATGTCTTAGAATATCGTGTGTAATAATAAAATACATTTAGTGCCAGAACTCCCTTGAGGGCCATGAGGACACTTCATCAATCGAAAGACAATCGGCTACGCACACAGTTTTCACAAGAAAATGTTAATGATGAAAATTGCGCTCCTATACCAAAGGATCCCGTACATGTGTTCTGCCGTGTGCGGCCATTACCCTCTGACGGTGATTTATCCTGTGTGAAAGTCAAAAATTCAACAACTATTGTTTTGACACCACCTGAACAAGCATTAGGCAATAAAATTGGCAGTTCAAAAGAAACTCAGTACATTTTCAAACACATATATGAAGCACATGCTACCCAGCAAAATGTTTTTGCGGGAGTAGCTCAACCATTAGTGGAGAATTTATTAAGAGGACGTAATAGTCTGCTATTTACCTATGGTGTTACTGGAAGTGGCAAAACTTATACAATGACGGGCGATATTAGACATCGTGGTATAATGCCGCGTTGTTTGGATGTGCTGTTCCGTACCATTTCGGATTATCAAACAAAGAAGTACATCTTCAAACCAGATCGTTTAAACGGCTTTGAAATTTTATCTGAAACAGATGCTTTGATGGAAAGGCAGCAAGAAATGAATCAGCGTTTCGCGGGTAGAGGTGCCCTACAGCGCAAGGACTCAGATCCGGAAATAGCTTCACAAGCTTCCTGTGATATGCCTCCCTTGCAAGGAATCGAAGAAGATAATATGTATGCGGTTTTTATAACGTATGTGGAAATATACAACAATAATGTATATGATTTACTGGAAGTAGGTGGCATTCAGAAGTAAGTATATGGTTAATAGGTTAATAATTAGTTGAAATTCATAGAACCTTTTGTAGAACTTTGCAAAGCAAAATTATTCGTGAAGATGCCAATCACAACATGTTTGTACATGGCGTGACCGAAATAGAAATCAAGTCGGTCGAGGAGGCTATAGAAGCCTTTCAAACTGGCCAAAAACGCAAGCGTATGGGTCATACGGTTCTTAATGCTGAATCTAGTCGTAGTCATTCTGTCTTTAATATACGTTTAGTGCAAGCACCTACAGATTCTCAAGGTGAAAATGTTGTGCAAGACAAACGTATCATAACCGTGAGTCAATTGTCTCTGGTAGATTTAGCTGGTAGTGAGAGATCGTCTCGTACGAAAAATACTGGCTTGCGTTTGAGAGAAGCGGGTAATATTAACAACTCGCTAATGACATTACGTACTTGTTTGGAATATCTGAGAGAAAATCAACAAAACGCAAATGGGCCTTTGAAAAAGGTGCCCTATCGAGATTCAAAGCTCACACACTTGTTTAAGAACTATTTCGACGGTGAGGGACAAATATCGATGATAGTTTGCATCAATCCTCGGGCGGAAGATTACGATGAGAATACGGTAAGTTTTTGATGATTTTAGAAGAAAAAAACTTATTAATTTGTTAAATAAATTAAAAAAAAATAGCAAGTAATGAAATTTGCTGAAATGACACAAGAAGTTCAAATTGCCCGGGCTGCCCCTATGAAAACAGATTTAGGATTGACGCCTGGACGACGCAAGGCCAACAAAATGTTCAAGACGGCTGTTGATAACCTCGATGAACTGGGTTACAGTGAAGCCAAGAAATTAGATGTGGATATTGGTTTGGTATATACATTGGGTCCCAATTTTCCGGAATATAAAATAAATGACCCAGAAACTGACTCCACTATTAAAGATTTGATGCAACATCTATTGCAACGTATAGAAAGGAGAAAATTACTTAACAGCGATTTGGAGAACAGATGTAAGTTGTTTGGAGCTATTATAAAGTTCTGAATTTTTGTATACTAATAGTATATTAAAAACATATTTCCAGTTGATAATTTTCGTTTACATTTAATGCAAATGGAAAAAGAAAATCTTTCCTTGCGCACCGAATTAGCTTCCCTTAAAGCTGTACATAAACAAGATAGGGATCGTGCATACGCTTTAGAAAATAAAATTCGAGTTCATGAAAGTTCTATTGATGTACTGAATAATAAATTAAATAATCGTGAAAGACAAATTGATGAACTAACTCGTAAGCTTAGGAACCAACAAAATATGCTCACCAAAAGGGAGCAGGAGAAGGAAAATCAAAAGAAGAAATTTGATTCGAAACTTGCGGTAGAAGTTGAAAAACGTGATCGTTTGCATGACCTTAAACATGCTAAATTACAAAATAAAATACGTAGTAAGGATGAAAAGTTGAAATTATTATCCAACATTATACAATCGGATGAGCTGGCCATTAGAATGCCACGATCGAGAAGTTCTGAAGATTTGACAGAGGACAGACAAATAGTACAGCCTGTTGAATCCACAAGAACTGCGGCAACAAACACTGCCACCACGGCAACACCAAGATCGGAAATGTACTGTTCGGAAAGAGTGCCAAGGAGGGTAAGTAATAGAAGAATGTCACGTAATTTCAATATGTTTAAAACAGTTGCAGTTGCTTTGGTATTATAAGCATACGTTATGTTATGTTATGTTATTTTTTATAAATAGATACGTAAACCTATCTAGTATATGTGCATTCTACAATCAAAGATTAATTTCTTCTCTAGGGCATGGCCGCAGCAAATACCCGTCATCGCCGTTCCCGATCAGCTGGTGAGAAATGGATTGAACATCGTGCTCTTAAGCCTGTGCCACTTGGCACTATTTTGCAACCATACTTTAAGAATCGGAAGTCAGTTACAAAACTTCAGGATATGAAAGATTTAACAGGCCATAAAGCCAATAAATACATACTCGTATCACAAGACGCCGATACGGATGGGGATGTGGAGACTAAACTTTTCAAAGGCAATATTATACCCACATGTGGCGGTGGCGCGCAAGTTGTTTTCGACGACGTTGAGTGTCTGAAACAAAAATCTCCGGTTGCTTCACCAAATCGCAAAAGGCCCAGTAATGGCGGCAATGGTGTACTAAGCAATGTTGGCACAGCAGCATCAGCCTTCTCGGCTATAACCAGTCTGAATTCCGTTCAAGATATCTCATCGAGATGCAATGTTGGCATTGAAGGGCATTCTGTTAAACGTACAAGAGTGTAAAATTATACATACATACATATTTTCTATCGTAAATGCCACATGATCCGTCTGTCCATTTGACATCTATCTCATTTATTATTATTATTATTATGAAATTTTCAAAACAAAGTGTGTATTTTTATAAGTATTTTACTCTTAATATTGTTATTGGACTATATATGTATAATAACTGACATAAAATATATTTTTATGTATGTATTACTACTTTTTACTCCCAGTGTTCTTTAAGCTGGTTTCGTACTTATACTATTTTTGAATTTTTCAATTGAATTTTAAATAATGAATTAACTTTTATTTCATAAAATAGTACAATATGTAATTTTTAGAAATTTTCTTTTCCAAACTTTGTAATTATATAAAATTTGTACAATCGCTGTTTATTATTAAAGTATTGTGAACTTAGATTCGATATTGGTTATAAACAAAATCAAAAAAAACATGATTTGTTCAAAAAGTATCAATCATAAAATTCATTCAGTGGATTTGCGTTTTGTTATTAGTTTGGGATCAGGTTAACATTTAACAAATACTCGTAATGATTTAACAGAAATATATAATATTTTTTTATGAATTTGAAAAACTGCGTTTTTATATGTTGAGGATGTTAGTGACATATTTCTTTTAATTCAGTGAAGAAAAAATTATGCAACACTGAAATCGTGAAATTTCTTTTTATGTACATTTGTATGCATGCCTAAATACAATTGGCTTTTTGGTTCTATTTTAAATTTCTTGAAATAATTTTTTTTTACTGTTGTTAATATTTAAAACGTATACTCGCATAATTTTTAAATCGCATGTGAGTTGCAAATCGAAAAATTTTTTTCTAAATTT
This sequence comes from Tachina fera, assembly GCA_905220375.1. NCBI lineage: Eukaryota > Metazoa > Arthropoda > Insecta > Diptera > Tachinidae > Tachina > Tachina fera. The sequence goes on from LR999964.1 coordinate 10,945,817, forward strand.
TCTCTAACTCATGTGTTTTTTGCTTGCGATTTGCCATATTTACTCAGGTCGTTGTGACCTTTCCCTCAGTGTATAAGTGAACAATGTAAAGAAAATAATGTTTTTTAATAAGCACTACGAAACTATTACAATTTTTGATTAAAATCAAAGCAAACCATTTTTAAATGCATTTATTAATAATTTTAATGTTTCTTTAAAAGTTGGGTTTAGAGCAGCGATGCCCAAATATTTGTTAAAACAACGAAGACTAATCTTTTTTCATATAAAATTTATAGAAATGGATACACATACTCTTATACATATCTCTCGGGTTTCTCTGTGTGGGCAGCACTGGCTTAGGGGCTAATTAAATATTACGTAACACTGTTTTCGGCGATTTTTTTCTTCAGACTAAAACTCAAATAAGTCGCCAAAAACCGAAGAAATCGCCGCAATTAAAAAAAACGTCAAAATCTAAAAAAAGTCCCAAAAACAAAAAAGAAAAGCACCAAAAATAAGATAAACCACCAAAAACTAGAAAACCCGCTTTGAGTTATGACATTCTTTGAGTAAATGAGCGATATGTAGTGTACGTACGGAACCCTTTTTGTGCGACTCACAGTCGCAGTTTACTGAATTTATTTATTTGTTTGCACATTTGCGCCGAATATGCTGAAAATCTCCATTTTCCCGGTTTCATTTCAGAATAAGAGGATTTTATCATCGGAAAAATTTAATATCAGGTCAATGATCTGCATTATACTAGCCCTTTTTATATCCCAAATTTGACATTAATTTATGTATTATATACTCTAGTGAAGGAATTTAGGACATTTCAATTTCCATTTGCAGTGCAGTGAAGTATTTACGAACAGGCACATCCCTAGATTATTAAAAAATTGGGTGATTTCAGTGCTGCCAGCATTTGAGTTTACGCAACTGTTGTGTTGTCGAAGCCAGTGTGACACGATGCTCAAAACATTTTCTCCTATTATGAATTTCTTTTTCCTTTTTTTAAGCAAATTCGGGAATAAAAAAACTCACCGGGGAAAATGTAAGTACAGTGAAATCTCTCATAACCGGACACTAACCGTCGCCGTATTTGTGTCCGGTTATTACAGGTGCCCGCTTATGAGAGTGGTACACATTCTTTTATTTTAATTTTAGTTCTACAAAACTTGCCGGTTATTAGAGGTATCCGGTTATGTGAGCTGTCCGTTAGGAGAGGTTTCATTATATCATGAACGCAGATGAACTTACTTTTTTCACTAAAAATCTTTCCCTTGCAAAATAGGAAGGGAGTTAGGTACTTACATAAAAATACACGCAATACTCCATTAAACTAAAATTTATTTATATAAATAAAATAATATTTTATAGTTCTTTTATTTCGAAAAACATAAATAAAGCTCAATACATTCTTGGTAAACTTGTTGTAATTTATTTTTTCAAGTTGTTGAATTTCAATAATTTTGTTTATGCTTGCACGCAAAAAAAATGGTAGAAAATAAAATATCAACAAACAAGAAAAACAACGAACTTCGTACTGCGGTGATGCCACGTGTTTGTTCCAAGGAATTTATGATTTGGGGGAATTTTTTATCGAGAGAGAGAGAGGGAATAAATACAAATTAGAGGTGAGCGCAAGACATTACAAAATGCACAGTATTGCAGAAAATTGTTTGTAGTAATAATTGAAATCGATTGTAAGGCATCGATTGCCCAAAATCAATAAAGAATAGTGAAATTTTGATCGGCACTAAAATGAATAGTGATTGTCTAAAAATTTGTGTTGTATACCATTGGAATTACATACATATGTGTAAATTGCAAACTTTTAAACTCGTTTTCTGTAAAACTATTTTATGAGTTATGTCATTGTTCAAGTATAGATCTCTGGACGCAGTCAAAATCAAGGACAAATGATCGTGTCCAATACTGTCTAATTTTTATAATATTACTGTAACACAGAAAACAAAAGGAAAACACTCTTTATAGATTATTTTTACAATTCCTGCAATTTTTTATTTTATTATTTTATTTCTTTGCTGTTTCTTAATATGTTGCTGTCGTTTATTAATAACTATAATTTTTATTTTATTATATAGAATCAAAATATGTTTGTTTTTTTTAATATAACATATAAAATTAAATGAAGTTGGGGTTTAAATTTTACATGGTGGTTTTGCCATTTGAAGTTTTTCTTTAAGCTAAGATATTTTTTATTTTCCATCCCCAACCAAGGACAAATATAAATATATATATATTTAGTTTTAATTGTACAAAAAGAGCAAATTATAAGAAACCAAATTGGAATCAAAATATGTAGTTAAAAAAAATTAGATCAATAGTTAAATTTTGTTTTATGAAGTTTTATTATGTAGTATGTTTATTAATTATTTTAATTATATTTTGTTTTATTAAAATATATATATATATGTATGTATATAGATTAGTTACTAATAAATCAGTCTATAATTAAAAATGTGTTTGTTATATATAATATATATATATTTTATTTGTTTGTTTAATAGTTATGGTTGGTTTTGCTTTTGCTTGGTTTCTTTTATGTCATTAAACTTAATTTATAATTAGATGTATTTCCATTTCCAAAAAGCAGGCAACTGCCTTTTTTCTAATTTAGTTAAATGTTGTTGTGTTTGTTTGTAATTTTTAACTTTTACTGAGCTGCAATTTGTGTTGTTTTTCTGTGGTTTAAGAGTTACAGGAGGGGTTATATTTTAAAGATAATTTTAATTTAATATCCTGCTTGTTTTTTTTTTTTTAATTTTATCTTTTGAATTTCATTTAAATCTATTACAAATAACTGCTGCAGCTGAATGATAAGATTTAATACGTTTGCTTAAATTTTTAGTACATAGATACATACTTATATATTTTGTACGCTCATATTTTATTTGAATTATAAATGTTTTTATTTGAATGAAAGCTTTATTTATGTATGTATAATAAATGAATCGTTTGAAAACATTGTTTATTTTTCTCCCTAAAAGAAACCAAAATTTAACCATTTTAATTTCTGTATCCGTTTTGCTTTTTTTACTTTTTTTAGCAAGATTTTGAATTGAAGTTCATTGTACGGAAGATTTTCTTGATATTTGCATACCTTTTCTTAAAAAAACAAAAAGTACTAATATCTGTGAGTTTATAAACTATTTGCCACATTGAGTTACTTAAATTAAAAAATATATACATACATATTCGGCATAATTACGAGTAGCATATTTGGACTTTGTCATTTTTGCATTAGATTAAAGAAAATATGTTACGCTGTTCCATAATCTAGGACAAATATTTTTAAAGTCGAAATACTGCAACGCGTTTTTCTATGTTGTATTTATTTAATATAAAAATTGTCATATAAAAATGAAAAATAAACTAAACTAAAAATAACCATTCAAATTTTAACATTATGTGTACTCGTACATTCAGCCGAAATCAGATATATATTTTTTTTCATTAGTCGATAATTTTTTCAAGCTCGAATATAACTTTGAAACTTTGAGCAGGCCTTGTTTTTGAATTTTTTCATATAAAAACATTTCAACTTTTGTAGAACTTGTGTAATTTCGAAACATTTTTAATAGAGCAAGTTCAGTAGGGAGTTTAGAGGCATGGTTCCTTCGGCAAAGTTTCTTATTTTGATCCCTAGAATACGATTTTCCTTGTAATTTGAGCGATTGTTTTGCCTCAATACAAATCGACCCGCCCTAAGCAAATGTATTGTCAACAGTATTGTTCAGCGTTTGTTTTAGAAGATTTCGCTGTAGTAAAGCATTTGAAATTTCCCTCATGTCTTAAAAGTTCTTATAATTTAATAAAAAACCTGGGGGTCTACTCTGTATTTCGAAACGAAGAAAACAGCATTCGAATTTGTATATTATTAACATTAAAATTCGAAAGTATTTGCATTCGTTTCGAATTACAGAGTAGACCCCTTCCTAGTGTATTTATTTTTTCGGTGTAAAGCGTACATTTTTCGTCTGATATATTTGATTAAAGATGATACTTTTGCCGAAATAGAGAATATTTTAGATAATATTAAACATTATTAAGCTTCACTCGTTTTTCACGATAGTGCTTTTTACGCTTTTTAAATATCAAAATTACGCTTTTTAGTGCTTTTTTAAAATTTTGATGTGCTTTTAGAGCCAACAAAGTTGGCATCACTGGCCGTACGTAACCCTTCTAAGTATATTTTTTAAGTTTTTGTAATCCGAATTCGAGTACTCTCTAAATTAGTAAATTATGGCATTTGACAAAGGGAGGGAAATTTCAAAATAGAAAAAAAAATTTAAACATTTTGCAATTTCCTTTAGTATCTTATACCACCTCATGGTAAGTACACTGAGACAAATAATAATATAATAAAAAAACTATCAGCATATAAAAATTAGCAGACTTTTTTTAACAACCTGACCCAAAAAGTCGACAGAAAACGTTCGTTCTACTCTTTTAGCCCAATCAAAAATTCCCTTATCTTACCAAAGGCGGAAATAAAAAATTTAGCGCGGGGAAAAATTTGTTATTATAAGGGCATATGAACTTAATTAATTTAACTTAATATTAAATTAATTTAACCTAATACATACTTGTAAACTTTATTAAATTTATTTTTTCAAGTTGTTGAATTTCAATACATAATTTTCTTTATGCTTGCACGCAAAAAAAAGGGAGAAAACAAAATGACAGCAAACAAGCAAAACACAACGAGCTTCGTACTGCGGTGATGCCACTTATTATTATTTTTTGCTACCAAAGAATTTATGATTGCAGGAATATTTACTCGAGAAAATTATTTTCCATGAGAGATAAATTAAGAGGAAATATTCACGATTGGGCCGTTTATATTGAAAACAAAAATAAATTTCGAAATGTTAGTTGTTTTCAAAATAAGTTCTTGAACAAACGATTCGTATCGACATTTTGAGCTTGGCTGTTAGAAGAAAAAATAAAATATTTCATAATTTTGGCTGAAGGTATGAATGAGGAAAAACTCTACTTACTTGGGGCCACACGTTAAATTTTTGACTTCCAATTCCATTCAATTTGTAATACACTCACACTTTTTTCACTAACACAATTAAACTTATTGAATTCAAAACTAGATTGCTTTAAAATTCACCTATCCATTTAAATGGCAATTTAGTTTTCAATTTGAGCAGCTGGTCGCAGCACACATTGATTGGAGCGACAAATTTGAGTTGTTTCTTCGTCGGTGGCATTTAAAAAATTAAATTGATTATCAATTTGTGTCACAGCTATCAATTTCAAGGAATTTTGACACACAATAGGTGTATTGGAATTGAAAGCCATTTATTGAACGTGTGGCTGCAGCGTTAGGAAAATACATATTTTAGAATTTTTAATAATATTAACTTAACATAAATGCTCCGGGCATTCTTAATTTAAAATACATACATATGTTTTACTTATTTTATTCTTTTATTCACAGTTAATTTTAAAGTTTGGATCTTACAGAATGTGGAGGTTTATTAGTCAAATCGATTAACAGCAATTTGTTGTTATTTTTTACATTATAACATTTCAAGTTTTACCTTATATTATTCATAACACGTTCCTCTGATATGATTATCAATATTTCTGGATGACAACATCCATCAATAATGTGAAATAATAATTTAATTTTTAAGCAGGGCTTATTAAGTATTTTTCATTCTGATAGAATGAAATATTTTTATTAATTAATATGATTTTCTAAAGTCTAGAAAAGTTGTTTCTTTAGAAAATCACATTAATTAATAAAAAAAATTAATATTATAAGAATTGAAAATACTGAATGAACTTAAGCCCACGTAAGAAATTTACTTTAATTTTTATTATTCATAATAATTCAATTTGATTTTAAAGCAGTTTATTTTTATTTCAAAAAGGAATCATCTAAATCGATTTGACCAAATAAAGCCGTCCATTTATAACTCTCGAAAATTTGTTAAATTCAAAATTTTAGAAAATTTATTCATTTTTTTTAGATATCTTATTATAGTACGTTTCCATATATGATACATACGTGATTTAGGCCAAAACATTTGATTTGTCCATATAAGCAAATTATTTCAAATGACTTGATTTGCTGCAAATTAAGTCGAATTTGTCAGTGCGACAGTTAGCGGCTGCTATTATTATAAATTGGAACTTTGGGTCATACATTATTGGTGTCTTACAAGTCCGAAAAAGAGACATTTAAGTACGATTAAAAATTGCTGATTTTATTTGTTGATAAAAAGAAAAAAGTAATTTAAAAAAGGAAAGTTGGTATGTATTTTCGTTTTTCTTTCGCCCAAATTATTCTCTGTTATTATTAATACAGGGTAACTTTGTTCCAAATTATTATTGAACAAGTTTTTTTTTAACCCCGACTAAAAAAGGGGGTGTTATAAGTTTGTAGTGTGTGTCTGTGTATCTGTCCGTCTCCACGTACAGACCAAACGGCTGGAACGATTTTGATTTAGTTTTTTTCTGTTTAAAAGGTGACTTGATCGAGAGGGTTCTCACATATGTTTTAAGAAAAACGGTCCAGCCGTTTAGAAGATATCACATCTTTTCTAGTAATACATATTCGGGGTTTTTAAAATTTTTAGGGCCTAATATTGTAAAACGCAACGCCAAGCGTTGTTAAATTTTATATGGAAAAATTTAAATTACAAAAACAAAATAAATATACAATTTATCAACACAAAATTAGGCCCTTAATTTTTAGATTTATTTGAACTGAAGTGAATTCTATAATTTAATTAATTAATGTGATGATCGTAAATATAAGCAAGAACAGTTAATCATACTTAGGTAGAGTGATATAACTTCGTGCTAGCCTAAATAGAAAAATTCAAAAAATGGAAAAACAGATGTGTATACTCAACAATCATTTCTCATATTCCGTTTCATTAAAAATTACGTTAAATAGCTGATGTTAATAACAATCTCTACTCAAGTAGATAAGACTAGGATGCTGATGAAGTGCGTGGCTGCACAGAAAAATATTGGTATTTCCCCCCAGCTAATAGTCTTTTTTTTAATTTTTCTTCTCTTCTTTAGAAATTCAGATTAATTAGTAAAAATATTTTAGTCAATAAGAATGAAATTACTGAACTTAAGACCGACCAAGAAATTATTTCTGATTAAAATTTTTAAATTTTGTTACATTTTATTATGTTATAAAAATAAATAAACAACTCATACTTCAAATTGACTTCGAAAATTCGAACACAAAAACACTTACAACACAATGGAAACACTTCGACATGATTTTCTCATCATCAACTTGATTCGCTCATAGTGGAAACGTACTATTAAGATTTACACTTTTATGCTTATTACAATAAATTGAAGTACCAAATGCTAATTTAAATCTATTATTCGAAAATATATGCAAATATTTGAAAATTTAAAACAAAATTGTAAATACTTTCTTTACATTAAATCTTTTAAGGGGTGAATATTATTACTATTATTATTTTTTTAAATTAAATAAAACTATAAAACATTTGCATATTAAAACAATGTATGTACATACAGTGAACTCGCGATAACAGGAACACCCCATATTTTTTCTTTTATTGACCACTCTAAAATGTGAACAATTAGTAAACAAAAGCTTTAAAATTTGAACGAAATATTTTTGTATTTTTTAATGGATTCTATCTGCACAATGTTGAAATTTAAATCAACAGAATATGTATATTTATATTTTCCTTTTATTTCTCCAAGGACCATAAGGCCTCAAAAAATCAACAGAATAGTGTTAAATGATTCAGCCGAATAAAAACTTGGGAATTTGTCCAAATGTTTGCTTTTAAATTGTCTTCAGCTGTTAATCAAAATTTCTTACAGCTGGAATTCCATATTCACTTTTTACATATGCACTTAAGGTGAAAAGTTCTTAAATATGCATACAACATGAAATAAAAAATCAGAAATTTTAGAATATTTATCAAACAAATTTTTGGCTGAAAAATCTAAAATATGTGCATGTCTTGCTGAAGTGAACTGGCTTGTTTTTAATTAGTTCATATTTTATTATCGCGACTTCACTGTAAGCACATATGTATACATACATACATAAATACATATGTATGTATGTATGTATATATATATACAAATTTTAAGGAAATTCCGCTCGCAATGTTTTAGAAAATCATAAACGGACACAGGTTTGTTTTTTCGGTGGCTCTTGGTTTTTCAAATTCTTTGTTGATGTATTTTTTTTTTTTTTTGTAATTATGAACTTGTATTGTTTTTATAGATATTGATGGCTATTCGGGAAAACACGTCGAAACATTAAATAAAAAAACAAAGTTTAAAAAATTGTTTTTGTTTTCCATACAATTCTAAAATGAAATAAACGTGAGAATTTCGTTTTTAAAAACAATGAATTATGTATGATAAACAAAAACTAATTTTTTACATTTATGAAATTTTGTTTTTGTTTTACATGCAACTTTCACCAAGTCGACGCGTATTCCAGAATAGACACCATTATTATTGTTCTGCTTGTTATTTGTTAAGAATGGAATTATTTGTTTATATGTATAACTTAAATTTAAGATATATGATTTCATTATTTAGTTTTAAATTCTAATATCTATTTATATTATGTATGTATGTGTACAATATTGTTTACTGGCAATATTTGGGGCAGATATTTTTTTATTTTCTAAATATATGTATATACCTTATTAATTGAGGACGCCTTCTAAAGAGGTATGAGAAGATGTGGGTGTGTGTATGCATATGTATATACGTATTTGTGTATACATATACACACACATACATATGTATGTATGCAGAAGTGCGTGTATGTGAGGGGCCATTAATTTGCCTGTTAAACTTGTTAAAGGAGTAGATTTTTGTTATAGAAATTTAAATGAAGGATCTTAAAATAATTATAGTAGAATTGTTTGAGGGTTTTGTGTTATAATAATTGTAACTAATGGGGATTTTCAAACAAAATTATGATTTAAATTAACAAAAAGAAAACAAATTTATCTATATAAAAACGTTAACTGTGTTTTTGTTTTTTTTTTTGTTTTGGACATTTGGAAGCGTTAATTGATTTAACAAAACATGTAGAGGGGGGAAAACAAAACAAAATTTCATAGTTTTAAAACAAACGAGAATTAAAAATATTATTATGTATTTTTTTTCGTAACAGAAATAAGATTGCAAAGGGGCGTCTATAACAAAGTATTTTGTATTTTACTTATCAATTATTAATTTAATTAAATTTTGTAAATAAATGTTAAATTAATTATAATAAAAACATAAACATAAAGCTAAAATTTGCCGGCTTGTTTTTCCTATAACAAACAAATTTCAAATAATATTTTTTTATTTATTTTTTATTTTTTTGAACAAAATTATCAATATCAGTTCTGTTTTATATCATCATCAAATCAAAAGCCATTAATTGCCTTTACATATCGCTCATTTACTTCAATAGTGTTACAACTCAAAAAAAGAAAAAAAACTAGTTGTGCAGAAAATGCGTTTAAAGTTTTCAATTTACGTACAACGCAATGAAGACCTGAAAAAATATTCTGCTCTGAAGAGGTGATAAATGATAAATGATAATGCCAGAAACGCATTTTTCCAGTTATAAAACTATTGCAGTAAATGAGCGTTATGTATTTATGTGCGGAAAAATAGCTCACTAACGACAAGTTGCTTGTTGATAGTTTGGAAAATCAACCTAATATTAAAGAAGGCAGGCAAATAGAAAGAAAATAAATTATGTATTAAAATTCCTTAATATTTCCCTTATTATTTTGAATTTCGCTTGTTGCTGAATATAACACACAATGCGCATTATTTATGTATATATTTAATTATAGCTTTTGAGTTATGATTTTTATAAGCTTATAAAGCTTTTGGTTTCATTCGTTCAACATTTGCTCTACTACCACACAACTTTTTTAGAACAAAAAAGTTTAATATGTTATAATTATTTTTTTTAGGCATAGATTACAACTTGGCGTCTTTTGAAGAAATATTTTTAAACATAATGAACTAAACTCCCTATGGAGATAAGATTTCCTTTCCATGATTGTTACTAAATAATTTGTTTTCATATCCTATGAACATTTAACGCAAGCGCCTTCAACATCAAAATCAAGTACCATTAGTTTAGTTTCTTCGGTACCATTGCGTGATCCAACCGCGCATATTAATTTTGTATCGTTGGCTCTGTAATAAAAAGATTAGGGAATAAAGAAAAAAAATTAGAACAAAAACCGTGTAAAAGTGCATTTTTTATCTGACTAATAGCATACAGACGACAGCATTAACTTGCATTAGTCCTGATTCACACACGTCAGGTTTGACTCGTCAAGTCTTGAGCTTTTAGGAGAGAGCGGTGAAGAGAATAAAAAGGGGTACAGACTTGACCGTAATAGTCAAGTTTGCTATTTCGTTTTGTTTTTTTCATTCGTAATACTCTACTACAACGCAAATTGATGAGATGATGACTTGACTTGACGGTGTGTATGAACGCAAATGCAGTTTCAAAAGAAAGTTGAACTATAACTGATCAGGTAAACCTGATGTGTGTGAATCAGGACTTAGCAGTCTTAATTCAAATTAACTTGTGAATTATCCCCAACCAAATGTGTATTAGATTTGACGTAAATGCACTAAATAAGAGTGAATATCAGTTTTTGAGATCTGAATTTAAGAGTTACATTTAGGATATACTTTTCCATTCTTTGTTTTGATTCGATTACAGACAGTCGAAATAAATAAATAATATCAGCACGACGTTGCTACGATTGTCTGCGGGTACACCTAAAATCAGTACAACATTCGTTTACCAAGATTTTAATGTTCTCATAACATTAAAATGATAACGCCGAATCACCGTCCTCCGACTCTTGTTTTCAATGTTGTCACAATACTCTAAATACAAATTTTTAAGGTCGTTACAATGTAAATTTCCCAACTTAAGTCAAATATTTGTATTTACGGTGTTGAAGCGGTAAAGAATTATTGTAAACGGGGTATTTGGGGAACTAAAGTCAAATTTTTGTATTTATGGTGTTGAAGCGGTAAAGAGTTATTGTAAACGGGGTAATGGAAAACTAAAGTCGGATTTTTGTAAATACAGTGTTGTAGTGGTATATCATTACTAAGGACGCGGTATTTGTAAACGTAGTCATATTTTTGTTATTACAGTACTGTGGCGGTACAAAAATTTTGGAAGAGTCGTAATTTTGTATTTACAGTGTTGTGGTGGTACATATTTTTTGGGCAATGTCACAATTTCTGCCTGGGTGTCTATCTTTGGTACGAAAACACCTTTTTCCGTTTTGAGATGAATTTAGAATTTAGTGCTCAGCCTGAACAGCTGGTCAAATAGAGATATTTCTTTTATATGCTTTGTTAGGTGGCAGCAACAAATATTTGTTTTACATTACAAATGCGATGAAGTAACGAAATAAAGATATAGAATTACATTATATATGTACATCAAGCCGTTTCTAAGAAGTAGCTGTTGGGGCCAACAGTTGCCAGCAGTTTCACAACTGTTGAGCTCAACAGCTACGTCTTATGAATGCGCCCAATGTTTCTCTAGCAATTCTTGAAATATCGGACAATCGCTTCATTTACTTAACTATTTTATTTCTAATACCTTCGAGCAAGAGGTACATATTTAATCGTTTTTTAAGAACTTAATAACTTCTACATCAAACAATGCTCGAAACTGCTTATTTATAGGTTAAATATTTTTTGTGCAATTTTTGGCATATAATATAATAGGAAACCATTTTCAATACTGCTAAATTTGTCACTGGAGTGCTACGGTACTGTTGACATTCAAGTAGTGCTGAAAAAAGTACAATTGTACCAACTTTTCCATCCCTGATCCTGAAGCAAGTAGCCTGCCTTGCTTAGGCATAATTTGAATAGGCACTAAGCAGGCAAATAATTCAATTAATTCAGATATGTATATACATATTTGCAAATAAATTTGAATTAACACATAATTTATTAGTCACGACAATGGTGAATATAAATGGCCATTATCACATAATTTTTAATCAATATCACAATTACAATCATTTTATAATAATATACATATACATATGTATAATATGTGCAGAAAACATAGGGGTAGGTATTGAGTACTCATATATACCTATACATTACAACACTACTATAACTTGCAAATTTTAACTAGTAAAGTGTTCATTTACTTTTTCACATTTTTGAGAGTAGTTTTGAAAAATTTCTTGTTACTCTCTCGTTACTAATTATTACTAGTAAAGTAAATGAACACACCTAAATTAACAGCCTTATTTATAAAACTTATTAAGTCTTTATAAGGCCTTTTAAGAAAAATGTTGTATGAAAATTTCTCTTAAAACCCCTTTAAAAAGCCCTCATAATTTTTATAAACAAGACTGTATATGTTTTCATTGCCAATAATCGTGTCTGAGAATTAATAGATTCGTTCAAAATTGAGTGTTCTAGTATTTTTTCTGAAGGCAGAAGTAGTTCATGTTTTGGAAGTGCATGTTTGCACGGCTTGGATAAAAATTGCTAAAACAAGAGGGCAACAACACTCAGATGTTTATTTAAAATTTTGTTTTAAATATATAAGTATACCATTGCTTTATACATTTTTTTAAATTAAATTTTTAAATTCTTGTTTCTTTTAAAATGTTTGGGGAGAAAACTCTAAAAAAATCGCCACTACATGATAAACATGATTTGATTTTCATTATAATCCTGCCATATTTCAGAGAGATGACAATAAAGTGGCTGATCGATCATATCTTGAATTATGTAGGCACTATTGTCACTTTTTGTTTAACAAAAAAAACTTTTAATTTAATTTTTTTATACATAAAAATACTTACCTTATACGCCAAACTACACCGCCAGAACCACCCGAGTCTAAGGAAACTAAATTACGTATAAATTCACCAGTCTTAACATCCCATAGTTTTACCGTTCCATCATCAGAGCTGGTAACAACAAATCGAGAATTGAATTGCAAGCATGTAACAGCCGATTGGTGCTTATTGGAGCCTAAAAAACATTTATTGAAGCATAACACATATTTGCAGTAATTCCAAATTTCTTACCGGACAGGGTTTGTAAACATTGGCCAGTAGTTATATCCCAAACTTTAACCGTGGAATCGGCATTGCCTGATACTAAAATATTTTCACGTAATTCCATACCAGACGTAAGACTTTGATGGCCCATCAAGGTGTGTTTGCAATTGCCAGTTTCAACATCCCATACTCGTATCGATGTATCCAGGGAACCACTGACAACATGAATGCCATCAAACTATCAAAGAAATTATATTATTAGATCATGCAAATTTGAATGCATACAAGAGTTTATATGTATAAAAACTTACTTGCAATGAGTAAACTCTATTGGTATGACCCTGCAGAGTATGTAAGCACTCAGGCCTTTCTGGGTGCCAAATCTTGACCATATAATCATAAGCTCCAGATACAATTAATTTACCATCGTATTGCACACAACGTACGGCCGCTAAATGGCCAACTAAAACACGCAAGCAAGTGCCCTGTTCAATATCCCAAACTCGCAATGTGGCATCACGAGAACCACTAACAACTCTGTAAATTATAGAATGTGCAAATAATTGTAAAAAAAATATAAAATTACAAGAACCATACTTGTTGCCGTGAAGATGCATGCAGCGCACTGTCGACGTATGGCCCAATAGTGTGTGTACACATTGACCCGTTTCCATGTCCCACACTTTAAGCGTGCGATCTGTACTACCTGAGATAATAATATTGCCAGACATTTGTGATGACCAGACACCGCCAGTATGGCCTACTAACGTGCGTAAGCACTAAATGAAAATGTTAAAAATTTGTGATGCTCAAACAAAAAAACAACAACAACTTACTCTTCCTGTGACAGCCGACCACACCTTCAATGTGTTGTCGTCTGAACCAGACACAATGCGATTTCCCGAAAACTGCAAACATGTTATGACATGCTCATCGTGCCCTTTTAGTACTTTAGGTTGGCGGATGGGTCGCGAACGCCAGTTCATTTCGATTATATGTTGACGCATGTATGCCGCCTTCCAAGGCGATGCTATTGGTGGCATGTTGCCAGCTCTACCACGTTTGGGGCGATCGGTTCGCGGTTCAGTCAGTATTTGAGCCTGCCGACATTTCTCCTTCCACAACAGGTTGTCGTCGCATAAGAAACGCCAACTGCGACAGGTTTGGGCAGCGCGTAATAGATCCTTAGGATCTAAATAGGAAAGTACTTGCAATGCCAGCTCTCGAGGTAGTAATGAAATAAAGTCTCGTTGGAATTGTGGTTCAATCACTTTCATCATATGGCGCACTTGTGTTGGTTCGCAGTGTTCGATTAAACGATCTACCGCCAAGAGCCGCTCAGCGTGGGACCAACGTTGGAATTGTGACAGCCATTGTTGTAACTCTGGTGGTGGATTATCGCGTGTGGGTATCAGAGAACGTGGTGTGCGTCTACCTAAAGGAGAGCTGATAGCACAGGTCGCCCCCAGTAGCTGTGGGGGTGTGGAAATAAGAGCTAGAGCGCTAGCAGTAACTTGGGAAGAGCGTGGAGTTGATGTAAAATCGTAAGCGACACGCTTACGGCTATTACTTTCCAAACTCGCTACAGTTCCACTGCTGCACGTTATTGCAGCTGAATTATAATCATGCTCCATCAGACGCGTATCGGTATATTTGCGTTTTCGTGTTCCTATGCATTCGGACGAGGTCGCTGCATCTTCTGATATGGAGAGATTATGCATGATATTGTAGGAAAGGTCCGCACCACCATCTTTAATGCTCACGTGGCCATTGTCCAGCTCATCGACATCATTTAGATCACTAATACTTCCCCCATGACTACTGACATCACTGATGGTACTCTGATGGCACGTGCATATCTCCTCAACATCCGAATTGTTGTCCTCGCAATCAATCCAAGAAGTGTTTTGGTGTTCAAATGTAAAATTATTATCCAAATGATGGTTGAGCATCCTAAAGCCGTCCATTAGGTTTTGGGAGATCTCGGAACGTCGGCTATTGGCACTGCCACTGCGACTGGGTAAAGCTACCGAAGACAAGCAAACATCGTTGCCGGCATTTCCCGAAACTGCTGCCGCAGTAATGACATTGGAACGAGACAAATATCGTTCGTTTGTTTGAGCACTTGCATTCACTTGCCTTTGAGTTCGAGGTGGCGGGGCATAATTACATCTTGCCGAAGAAGTGGAGGGTTGAACATCATCGTCATTTGCTTCATTTAGAGAGGATGAATTATTGTTATTATTAAAAGCAGTGACAATTGGTTGTATAGCGCTGGTACGACTACAGCCATTTTCCACTGAACAAACACCAACAGATGTTACATTTGCTGATGCTGTTGCTGTAGTTGATGATGATGATTCTGACACTATGGTTGCGGACGAAGTGGAGGATGATGAATGATTGGCTGTTGCTGATACTGAAGATAATGTGCTGGCTGTTGCTTGTTTATAAACTTTCTTTTCCTGTGTTGTGGGCAGTTCGTTACGTTTATTCACCGTCAAACTGGTTGAGGATGGTCTAGATGTTAGACTGTCGTTTGAATTGGAATTTGAATATATATCGCTACAATGTTGTGTCGATGCTGCTTCCACAATGACCGATGTAGAATTCGTAGCTGATACGGATGCTGTTGAAAGTGATGAGGAGGAGCTGGAGGATGATGTTGATGCTGATGCTGATGAGGATGAGGACGACGATGATGAAGAGGTCGCGGAATTATTGAATGATTTTGGTATTTGGTCAGTACTGCGCTGTGATGCCCTTGAAGTTAATTCCTGTGGTAGCTGTTGTGGCTGATTATGACTTAGAGTGTTGCACAAATTCATTTTGGCAGTTGATTTCGTTAGACGTCCGATTAGTTTACGACTACTTGTAGGAGTTGCTGATAAATCTTTATAGGTACATTTGCTATCCGAAGAAAATCCTCTGCAATGGCTACTAGACGGTTGCTCCTCTCCACTGTTTGCATTAGCATTTGTATTTTTCAAATTATGCTGTTGCTGAGATTTAACCAAACCCAAGTCAAGCAAGTTATTTTTAATAAGCGAACTTGATTTCAATATAATGCCACCTGATAAACGCTGTTCGTTTTCAAAATCGTGTCGTTCAATCAAGTCCATGGATTGTATATCCGAGAGCGTAGGCATTAAGAGAGAAGATTTTGAACTAATTGAGGAGGAGGAAGTGTTTGTATCCTGAGAATTAGTATTATTATTTGTGGTGGTGTGATTCAAGTTCATTTTCTTCAAACGTGATGACATTCTTTCATGGGCTTGTGTATCCGGACAGGACTGAGATTCGTTAAAATCAAAGACTATGTCAGTAGGTTCCTGCAAAAGATTGTTGCATGATAACGTAGAAGATGTGGGAGTTTCGATTTCATTTGTTGAATTTTTTGAAAATTCATCACTCAAACGTTTTGGCTTCATGTTATTATCGCTGATAAAATCATTGTGCGATTTCACCTTTGAGGAATTTCCCGTATGAGATTGGTGAATATGATGATGATGATGTGAATGATGATGATGATGATGATGTTGTTGCTCTTCTACAACAGGTGTCTCCAAGAAGATTGTGCTGCCATTTGTACTCATTATAACACCATTATTTTGTGCCTGTGTACTAGAAGAGGAGTCCTGTTGTGTTGATGTGGAATTTTGTGTTCGCTTGGAAGATTGATTTGTGGTATTCATATCACACTCTTCATCCACCTCCACTTCATCATCCTCATCATCTTCAACAATGTGAAGGTGGTCATCTAAATTTATCAAATCTCCCTCAACAATCTCTTCAATGTCGTCATCATCCTCAGCATCGTTTACAATATCCTCTTCATCATCATCATCATCGTCATTGATGACATAAATCTCTGATGAATTAAAAAATCCATTATTGCCAGCTGCCGATTCGGTTGACGTATCGGAAACCTTTATAATTTGTATGGCATCTGTAGATGAACTATCATCAACTACGGCAACTGGTTCAGAAGTGACATCATCATTCGTAGTTGGCAGTAGATTTGACGAACTTATCTCGTAGGCTTCCAAAACCCCCGATGTTGTCGTTTCGTCGTCTACGTCCAGAACTTCGGCAAAATCATGCTGTGAATTTGTATCAAATTCTTCTTGTAGCAACGACATGGAACTACGACTTGTTGTCGGCTTATCAAAATCTCCTTTATCCTCTGTTAAAGAGTTTAAAAAAAATTGATCTACACTCGTATTACTTTCCGTTGATGATAATGACGAGAATGTTGACGTTGACGATAACGATGACGACGACGACGACGACGAAGACGACAACGATGAGGAAGACGCGGACGATATGAAAAATTCCGCTTTTTTCGAACTAGTATCACTTGATGTTATTGTTGTTTTTGTTGAAGACGACTTGGTGAGATTTAATGCAACTGTTTCAAATTGATCGATACATTTTTTTTCCATAATACACCTTAAGGAATTAAGGTCGTACTTTTTGGTGTTATCTGTTAAACGTAGAAGAGTTTTTAAGTGTGTATTTTTTTATTATTATTAAAATATTACTTTTGTATGGAAATGTTCTAAAAACAATGATTTTCTTTTAAATACAGCAGATGTGAAAATACAGTATTCCACCGACAATTGCCTCGCTTAAAAATCTCAGATTTTTGGGTATTTAAGCGGGGAAAGTTGTAATCGAATTCGTCTTAGTTTTGATGTATGTTATAAGGCAAAGAGAATTGAGAATTAGGTGACCTCATCAGCTCTGTTTGATGCCGAATTAAACCGATTTAGACTCCAACAACAATTATTTTAAACTATGGTAAAATGTTAAGACATTATGACTCTTAGGACACTTAAGACACTCTTGTGAATACCCCAATTATGCATACCTATTAGCTTTTTTTATTTTTTGCAGCATAAATAAAAAGTATTTTTTTTCGAACAACATAAAGGGCAGAAACATAATGGAATTAAAGGCTTTTTAAGGCTATAATACAAGTATTCATACTTTTGACGAAAATTCATCCCTGGTCTTATATTTGTTTAAAAGATTTCAAAAAAACAATAACAACTCAACATGTCAGAGCTGCATTTTCCACAAAAATATTAATACTTGTATTACAGTCTGAAGCGACCTTTATTACGAGTGTCCTATAACGACTTCGACTACAACGATTTTGTACTAGACTAAAGAACATTGCAAAATTTTTTTTCAATCTAGTAAAAAATGGTTGTAATCGTAGTCGAAATACGACACTCGTAATTAGGCCCAATATTTTCAATAATTATATTTTTTATATTTTAATTTTTTTTTAAATATGAAAACAACAATAATGAATTAAAATTATATGGGGAGCTTTATCATGCAGTACATATTTAGCATTATCATGAATCTCACATTTGGAAATTTCCGAATAAAATTTTTCATTCACATGGTTTTTGATTTCATATTATGAATTCCTTTTCCGAAAGACAAATTTTTACGAGTATTTTTTTAATAATTTGTCATAATAATATTTCGTATGAAGTTTTTTTGAAACCAAACAAATTCACAAGCATTTAATTTAAAAATGTAAGCATTCGAAAATTTTAACACATTTTATTCATGATACTCGAATACGAATGCGAATATCTATAAATGGCCGAATATTCGGCAATTCGAATACGAATATTAGCGCATCACTAATACGTACATACAAATGTATCTTAAATAGTTAAAAAAGATTTCATATCACGACACAATGTAACAAAAGAAAAATAATCAAAATTTTTTAACTCAGTTGCGTACAAATTTATATTTTTAAAACGTTATGATCCATGAGAATGCACGTTTAACAATGTGCTTAAAATAGTTCACAAGTAAGCATTTTGCAAATTTCAATATTAAGTATTTATGTTTAATTTCTTGTATTATTTAGAACTGCAATGCGATTCTATTTAACGTCATAATGCAGCAAGCAACACATACCAAAGGTTAAATGGCCAATTTAATGAAAGAAAATCAAAGACGTAAGAAACACCTGTTTATTTTCTTACGTTCAATACACTTTTTTTGTGAAATAATGTTTTAATTTTAATTGCAGTAATTATTACATACTAGTTCTTGCGAATTTTACATGAATTCATAAATGAAGAAAGATAAATGACTTGCAATTACTGCAAATTAATCAACATTCAATTAAAGTTATATTAATTTATGGCAATTTTAAATTTAAACTGAAAAAATTATATTAAAAAAATCCTTCTAGTCTTTTATAATCATAACGCAAAAAAACTGAAACACGATTACACTCATCATCAATCCACACGGAACCCAGCAGAACGTTTCAACTCTAGCTACTCCCAGTACAAATTCACAACACAAACTGCCAACATTCTGCAACGACATTTACGGAGAGAACAAAATTATATAAATGCACGGATAAAAAAATAATGCGAAATTCCCATAGTGGTGGAGTCAGGCATGGAAAACAGAGGATTTTAAAATTGTACTAAACTTCAACTCAAAGAGTACATCATTAGACAATTTTTTTTTTTGGAATACATACAAAGTATGACTGATTTTGGGGGTTGTGTTGCAAGCACATATGCCGGCAGACGACTTTATAAGTCAACAAATGCTAAAAAAGATGTTACTACAAAATAACATAAAAAAAGTATGCAAAATTGATATTCGTACAGCCTCAACGTTTAAAAAAGAACTCCTGCAATAAAATAAGCAACTAAAATATTGCTATTTTTATTGTTCAATGTTATGCATACATGAGGCCCTATTTAATAAATCAATTAATCAAATGGACATTTCAGTCAATATTTTTGTATAGAAAATAATGAAATTCTCTAAATATTTTTAAAAGACAAAATTTTTATTTCAGAAAATTATATTAAAGACTAGTGTTATATATATGTAGTATGTTTCCACCGACATGATTTAGACAAATTCATGATGATTTGTGCAAATCATAAATCATCTCAAATTAGTTGATTTATTTCAAATAAGGTCGAAAATACTATTTTTTCGAACTCAATTTATGTATGCAACCCTGCGTTACGTTTAAATTTACAAACTCCATCCCTGGGCCATCCATCAATAGTGATTGACAATTTCGAAAAAAATGACATTAACGTACCTTTTCACAATGTATGGTTAAACGATAACAGGGACTTTAACGGCAAGTTTTGTTTGAAGAACTGTCAGTTAAAGTTCACGTTAACTCTTAACCATACATTGTGAAAAGGTACGTAAGAAATATTTAATCAATTTTAAATGTCAAGTACATGTGAGTAAAATTAACATTAGAGCTACGAGCTATAAAGCACGTGCATAAATTGAATATGAAAATTGGAAAAACATATCACTCACAAGCTCGGTGGAAACACTTTGAAGTGAAGACTGTTCCCTTAGCGATTACTACTTTCAACAGGCCAATGCCTCAAAGACCATACTGCGAAAATTTTGTATTTTTCAAAACAAATAAGCAAATAAGAACTCCTCAAAGTCCAGGTTTCATTCAAATCGACCACATGAGCTTGTTTATTAACAAACAAAAAACAGGATAGCGCGTAAACGGAAGCAAAACTTAAGTAAAACCGATTATCTTGGATATATGGAAGTAAAATTAGGGCGAAAACGATAAAAAATGTTGAATGAGTGACTAAGTGAGTGCTTTACACAATCAAATACCACCAGCCAAGTATTTAAAAAGTACAATTTTGCATAAATTTTGTAATTTATTACAGAAAATTCCCATAATATATAAGGTGTGTCCCTTACTTTTGCGGCTCGAGCTTACGATGTTCTCTAATATTTTTTTTTTCTACATTTGCGAAATTAATGTCATAATTTTTCGAGTTAATTTATTAATTATGATTTCCTCTTGTTTGTTAAGTCGTTTTTAGCTGCTTAGTTTTTGAAATAAAAAAAAATCTAAGAAACTTTAATTATATGGTGGTGTGTCCTCAGTTTTGCGGAATACTGTATGTACTTCTATCGAAATATCTATTTTTTCTATTTTTTATCGAAAGAAATAATGAGTTTTGGCATTTATATATTAAGGTAGCGATATGTAACATTACAATAACAATTCAAATCAATTAAATTTATCCAGCCCTGGGTGGTGGAGTATTTGAGTAAAAAAATTATTGAAACAGACAACAGAAACTAAAACAAAAAAGAAACGGAAGATGTTGAAAACATAATGGAGATGCTATTACAGCAACAACAAAAAAATACAATAAATGAAAGAATAATGCATGTGTATGTATAAGAGATATGTATCCATAAGATGCATTATTTAATACAAAACTTTTAGTACACTATTCGTCTCGAAAATGGTACTTTTAAGAAATATTCACAAATATACAATTCACAAGTCTTGTTGTATATTTTAAAGTTGTATTTGAAAAGTCGATTTCACAGAAAATTCCTCAACATTTTGTGAAATGTTAACAAATATACAATTTACAAGTCATGTTGTATCGTTTAATGTTGTATGTACTATTTGAAGAAACAATTTCAAACAAAATTCCTCAAATTGAAATTTTAAGCTAATAAAGAAAGAGCTTTAGCAACATAGCTCTTTAGAATGTATATATAATTTTATAAGCAATACTACAAGGTTTGTGAATTAAGCAATTGATATTGAAAAATATGTTATATAAAAATTCTGTTGACAGTTTATAATTGGGTCTAAATATGTTAACATGCATTCAGCGTTATTCCAGTTGTCAATATCTAAGTCACGTCAATTCAATACCAAAAAACTTGCGTTTGTTTAATCGCTCTCGAGAATAATTTTGTGCTTTTGACAATTTATTTCTGTTCCCTAAGGTTTAAAAAAATAGCATAAACCTATTACCATACACAAGCCTCATTTTTTTATTTATTTATAGTATTGTTTTGAAGTGAGTTCGATTTTGACAACTGTAATAATGCTAATTGTAATTTTTTTCATGAAAAGCTACAATTTCAGGCAGATTTTACATAAAAAGTCCAAGGAACTTTTTTTACGAAATTCTAAAATAATTGCAAAATATATGCAGAAAAATTTAAAATCTTCATAACCTTCCTAAATTCTTATTTTACTTTAACCCTTCTAATTAATAAATTGAATAACAAAAAAAGTACTGAAGTAAACATTTTTTTTATTGTAGCATCACATATAGAAAATTCGCATCCCTAAAGTGCGAAGAAATACAATACAAAATTTTCCCTGCTACGATATGTATATGCATGGATGTACGTACAAGATCACAGTCACAAGGCAAGCGGAGTCGTTATTCTCACGTAGTAGAAGTAGCAGCTAAACAAAAGCAAAATAAGTAAGCAAATAAAACGATGGGAAAAAACACACAACTTTATACAAATCTGAATTCAATATAAAAAGAGAAGAAAAACAAACTAGCAACACAAGTTAGGGCTGCCAAACCAGCACAGCTCATCCTCAAAAAAAAATCCAAGTTGAAAAAATTTATTTACAATAATTCACATTATGAACAAGATGCACTTTGCCTAATTTTGGAATCCACACCATTCTTTCACACCTGAATAAACTGCATAATCGAAACTACACATCGAAACAAGCTTTTAACTAAGTAGACATATGTATGTAAATATTGCATTGGCTAAAATTTCAGAGAAAGCAGTTCTGCAAATATTACTCCAAAGTAAAGTTAACAAATTGCTTAAGCAAGGAAAAGAAAATAATTGTAATTAAAATCCGAAACATGGCAGCCCTGGCTTAACTGCGACTGACAACGTTTAGCAACAAACAATATTTTCGTAGGTCCTAGTTAGCGAGTTCTTAGGAAAACAACCCGCAAAGCTGGTCTGACAAACCAAACGAACAATCAACCGACCGACCAACCCAACCAGCAGTCAATGGAGGAAATATAAACACTTTTAAGCTGCAAAAAAATAAACAAGATTGAACTAAATCACAAGTGAAGCAAAAGCAGCTGAAGTAGAAAAGAATTGAAAGAACACAACAACTTTTCGTATCATCAAAGAATATTTTTGAATTAGAGGTCAATGAAAGAGGAGGATGTAGAAATTCTTCTATGATTTTTTTCTGTCTTTTTAAATTACCTTGTAAAATATTTAAAGTTAAATATATTTTTTTAAGTTTCCCTTTAATCAACAGTACTACTCTTTAATTTCAATAATGGCGTATAATTTAATTTTTTAAAATCTAGTGAAAAAAAATTTAATAGATTATTTATGTATGTATGATTAAAAACTTGGTTAAATTACACTATGCAACAAATTGAGACTTTTGGAAAAACACACGGTCCTGACAGTATAGGTTTGATAGTACGACTAAGGGAAAGTAAAACCTTATACCCCAGTTTGGCGATTTTGGTGACCAATTTTTTTAATGGGACTCCAAAAATTTCGAAAATCCGTGCACACTCAAAAAATGGTGTCATCAGTTTTTGGCCAACACCTAATTCAGACTTATTGGTAGCGCTTAGCTATATATAGCAAGAATGTAGCTAAGAGTCTACCGAGAAAATCATTCCAACATATTATGCCAAATAAAAAAATATTTATTCGTGCACTTTTTTGTGCAAAAATTAAGGAAAAAAATATTTTTTTTTAAATTTTTCCAGAATAACTTAAAGGGACTCCTAAATTTTTGCTAACATTTTTTGGCAAAGTTGTAGCTACGGTAAATTATGTGAACATATCAATCACCCTTATCGGGAATAAAAGTTCACGTGAAAAATGTTCCCATTTAGTTAATTTGTGATCGCCAATGTCTGCGTTGTTGTTGTGTCAGTATACTATTTTTTATTTTTGTTCGCCATTTTTTTGTTCACGGGAAATATTTCACGTGAACAAAATGTTCGCCTTTTATTCCAGATAAGGGTGAATATATGAACGTGTAAGAAATAAAACACAAAAATAGTTTTTATTTCCTGAATATACATACATACATACATACATATAGTTAACTTAATACGAAAAGGCCCCAACTCATAATTTTTCGAAATCGATATTTTTACCTATTTCGATAGACCATTACTAGATAAACCTCCTGCAAAAAAATAAGGTGAATATAACCCTAAATTTGTAGTGTTTTTAATAAAAATTTTGTATCAATATTGCATCTTTTTTTATTTAGTTTTTTCCTCCGCCTGTAAACTATGAAAAGCATGACTTAGGACCTTTTCGTATTAAGTTAACGATATGTACATATAAATAAAACTCAAGAAATTACTTTTATTTTCTGAGGAATAAATAAAACCCAGAAAATAACTGGTAAATTAAAGTTTTTTTAATAAAACTTGAAAAAAAAATAAAAATTAGTGTATCCAAGCATGCAGCACTTCTCATTTAGTTTAAATTTGGAAAATAATCGTTATTTGCGGTCCCTGCAAAATACATAAAATTAAATAAGAGAAATATTTTACTATAGGACAAGATCCCTACACGAAGGTCTAAGCTGACGAGAATTTCGGGTCGGGAAATTTGAAAATTAAAAAAGTAATAACAAAAATTACGAATTTTAAAAACCTTACATGTAGAAAAGATGTGATATCTTCTAAACGGGTGGGCCGATTTTCTTCAAACATACCTTAGAGCACTCTCGATTAAGTCATCTTTCAAGTAAGGAAGAACATTTGAAGAAAAGAAGTATCGCTGTGCTCTTTTTATTGATGTTTCTCAGGCATTTGTTAAAGTATGGCACGAAGGCCTATTTTTGATTTTATTTTTAAAATTGAAAACATATCTGCCAATAAAAACGTACAAAAACTTTTGGAAAGTTGTATTATTGATAGGAAGGAGACCTTATGAGGTATCCCGCAATCTTCATTAACATATTACCCAGCTGGAAATATGGTTGAACTTATGGATAATTAGAGTAAATGAACGAAAGTGTGACCATATAACGTTTACCCTAAGAAGAGATACTTCAACATTCTCAATTTAAACACCTTGGTATACACCTTGATCGATGGCTTACATGGAAACATCATATTGACTCTAAGCTAACTCAAATGAAACTTAAGTTAACTCAAATACATTGGTTGATTGGTAGGTATATACAAGTAGCTTTTGAAGCCAATATAGTGCTACGGAATTCAGTTATGGGGAGTGCCCCATAACTGAATTCAGCTTCCAATGTGGAGAGAATTCAACGAAGACAAAATAAAATTTTAAGGTTAATAACATCTGTTCATGGTACATTAAAAAAATTTAAATTTACATCGTGATTTAAATATGCCACTAGTGACTGAAGAAATTGCAAAATACGCAAGCAAATATTTAACAAAACCCGAATCACATCCTAATCCTTTTGCTTGTAATATTTTGAACTTTACTGGACACATCCGCTTAAAAAAGAGGAACACTACGTCTCTAATTCGCAAGACTCCAAATGGAACTTCTTGAAAATATTTTTGTGATTAGTACGACATTTATTATTATAATATACCTATATGTATGTATGTATGTACGTAAGTACAACTAGACAAGCTTAACCAACAACTAAGTTTTTGTAAGTAAAAATATTTTACTTTAAATCTAAGTAGGTATCAACATAAAAGATTTAACTGTGAGAACATCATGAAATAATGAAAAATTTTAAAATAAAATTCTATAGCATAACAAATTGGCAATCAATGAATAAAGTCTTTAATTCAAAAATTTACCTTTATAAATACTAAATTCATTTCAAATGAAAAACTTATGCTTGTACACATACATACATATATTGTGTATGTGAATGCGAAGATGTTATTCTTGTTAAGATGAGTGAAATAACAAAAAATTCCCATAGTACAAATTGTACAACTGCATCATTCAGACAGACAGACACACACACACTCACTCACAACTTCAATAAAATCTTATAGAATAATAAAAAAAAACAAAAAAGCGCATCTTCTGTTGTATCTTCTTCACTTTCATTTATTATCACTCATTTTATATTGTGTTCACATTGTTGCTGTTACTGGATAAATTCTCAGCATCTAGCTAGCTCTTTCAGCTTTGGAAAAAAATATAAAACAGAAAATAATAGGAAGAAGACGTAAGAATACCCCGTGATGATGTAAATTCATTGTTTTTATTTTATAACAGACTTTTTAAGGAATGCCTTCTTATGTAATGTAAGAATAACTATAGCTTTAAATTTTTATGCAATAAAATGAACAGCTGACAGACACAACCAACTAACCTTTGTCTTATTATAGGTATACGGTTTTTTATTTCTTGCATTTAAGGGAAAGTCCTAACACAAATGTTTTAGGTAAATTATTCTATAACTTATGATGTTCTCTTTATGATGTGAAAAGGAATTGTCCTAGACTTGGAAATAAATTTTACTTTGAATAATATCTTAAATATATGTATCATAAATTATGGTATCGAAATGAGTTACAATAAAGTTTTTTTTGCACACACAAGAGTAAATATCAATCATTAAAATGTGTGACGGAATAGATGAGCAATTTAGAAAAATTGCATACGGATGGTTAACAAATACATTGCAGGCTAATTACATAATTATGCAGCACGGTGATGTATTTTCGACCCAAACGAGCACTTTAATCAAGCCTGTTACGTAAAGTTAAATTAATCAATTGAAAAGAAAATATTTCTGATTATATTGAAATTTTTGTGGCAAGATCTCCTGCTTTCCAATGCACATTGGGTCAAATTATCA
Source organism: Tachina fera (assembly GCA_905220375.1). Classification (NCBI taxonomy): domain Eukaryota; kingdom Metazoa; phylum Arthropoda; class Insecta; order Diptera; family Tachinidae; genus Tachina; species Tachina fera. The sequence continues at coordinate 10,972,550 of LR999964.1, forward strand.
CTTTTTTGTGCAAAAGAAATAATAACAAAAGTGATCTTTTACTTTTATGTACATACATACATACATATCGATAACTTAATACGAAAAGGCCCCAACTCATAATTTTTCGAAATCGATATTTTTACATATTTCGATAGACCATTACTAAACTAAATTAAAAAAAAAATAATAAAACTAGTAACTAGTAGTAACACTAAATTTGTAGTGTTTTTAATAAAAATTGCGTTTAAAAAAATTTTGTATCCATATTTCATATTTTTTATTAAGTTTTTTCCTCCTGATGAATTTGACGATATGTACTGTCGTTATTAAGTGGTAATTTTTGGTCGTTAATGAGTTAAATAAATTGTTTTAATAGAGTTATTCACACTTATGAAATTCTTTTAGAATTTGGTTTGTTTTTAATTTCGCACTGATAAAATGATGATTTGACCTATAGTGCAATGCTAAAAATTATTATGTAGTTGGAATTGTTCCCCGGAAAAATTTCTCGCTGAATTTTTGTCCATAATTGCCCTCATTAGCAATTTATGTAAGAATTACAAGATTTTAGATATCGTGCCTTATATTCGATTTCAAAAAAAATTTCAGGAGAGAAAGTTTTTTTAATATATTCAAATTTGTATTTGTAGGTAAATTGACGCTTACGATAAAATTGTGCAGCGTGTATCTTTAAAGTTATCAACAATTATGGCATTTTGATAATTCTAAACTACGGGTAGGCCCATAAAATTTAAAAGTCAATAAAAAAAAGTATATTTTCGGTAACATGTCGCCGCTTACGATAAAATCGAAAAAGTGCACTTTTATACAGTGGAACTCAATTATAACGAATTTCTAGGAATCTGGAAATTTACGTGTGCGAAGAAGATACATTTCGAAATTTATAGCGTAGACAGACGACAGCGTTAATTTGCATTAAAAGCTCACTAATGTGAATTAAAAATTTACCCTGACATACGACAGTATTTGAATTAAGTAAACTAGCAAAATCTGTGCATCCCTTTTATCTCCTATCGGTTATAAAATGTGATCAAAATTGCATTTGAAATATATTCTTCCACTTTTGGTATGTTTAACAGAGTTCTGTTATTATGATAACAGATCACTGTTAATGCAGTTAGTTTGTGTCTTGGGTTATATGTACATTTTGCAATTTATCTTCACAAACGTTGAAAATTATTGGTTTTATTTATATCGATTTCCATTGCAATTCTTCATTGAAATGAAGCTTGCTAGAATGAACAATTTTCTTAAAATTTCTTTAACACAGAGATGGTTGAGGAAAAGTTAAAAAATTACTGAGTCCATAATTTCAAGTGGGATATTTTCGATATAACATGCCATATATGATATGATAAATAGGTACAATAAATTCTTTTGAACTCTGCATGTAATGCACAAAAGTTTATTATTTCTCAATGCCATTACTCAGACAATTCGCAGTAAACGAACAATGTCGTAAAATTAAATTCTATAGCTTCTCTCTTATACGTAGTCTCTGTTGAGTTGTTGCCTTTAGTGCCTCATTCGTTTCGTTGCCGATTTTTTTTTTTGGTTTTTGCAATATAGGTATGTACATATCGTTACCTTAATATAGAAAGGCCTTAAACTCATTTTATTTTCGAAATCCGAGAATTTTTAATTTTCCGATACAATAGATATTCTTCTATCGAAATATATGTACATAAAAAAACTCGATTTCTTAAAAAAATAATGAGTTAGGGCCTTTCTATATTAAGGAAACTATATATAGTGAGATACTTTATTTTCCTTTTTTGTCATTTATTTTTCTTTTTTACTCTTTCGATAGATACATTGCAATTTACAATCTTTTGTAATTGATGTACAGAATACAAAGGCAAAGAAATTAATAAAGATATGTACATACATGATATGGACGTACATAAATGCATATGTGATTTCTATATACGTACATATGAACGAGTAATAAAAACACGAGGTAATAAATACCCTGCTGTTGTTTCTCTTGTTTCCTGTGAGGTTTTATATGCACAAGATCAGTCACTGAACTGAGTAGGGGCAGCAGTAACATTAAGAAAAAAAATATGTACATACTACATACATACTTATGTACATATGTATATATAAAATAAGTTGAGATACCAGCAGCAGCAACAGCAGCAGCTCATCTTTAACTCATCTTATTGTCGTCATCATTCTTATCGTCATTGTGAGTTCTTGGTCTACCTGTAAATCTTCTGATATATAAAACTTATGTATATATACATAGATATGCACATACATACATACATACTTATAAATTTTTTCCCAACCAAATCTCAAAGCTGTTTCTTATACATATGTATATTCTCTTTTTTGTATTTTGTATGTTATATTTTTTTAAGGATGTGTTGTATATTTATACAAGAAGCCCTTTAAAATGTGTCGTTTAATTTTAGTGACATTAAAATATTCACAAATAAATTGGCAGGGATGTGCCCATATGTAACAGCAACATGAACAAATTTTAAATTCTCATTTTACAAACATATTGGCGGTAATGTAGTGTGTCTGTGTGAGTGTGTGTGTGTGTGGAGAAAATATCTTTTACACATGCGTGGGAAATGTTATGATAGCACAAAATTGTATTATATTTCATGCTTAGCGATCAATTTATTTGAAACGTATGGCCTAAAAACTAAAAGCTAAATATTAACAAACATTTTGCGAACCAAACAATGCACAACTTTTGTTGAGTTCGAAGTTCTCATATCAATCAAATATGTATTTCAGAGCTGTACTTTATACAAGTTTGATAAATCTTGAGGTCATATTCTTTACTCATTAATAAACACAAATCACTTAATTCTTACAATATATTGATAACTCTTGTTTTACAGAAACTGAGTTTTAAGCTTTTAATTTAAATACAACTTTATGAGGATATTAAGAAAAAAATCTCTCATGGGTTGTTGATGCTCTACCCTCAATAAACATTTGCACTATAATTTTAAGAAACAATTAATATTTTATTGAAGAAAAATGTCAAATATTAATTTTTAAAAAAGTGCGATAAAAATATTAAACTTTGAATACCCAAGAAATTGCCAAAGTTAATTTTTTTAGATATGACTGTGGGGGTAATTATGAATAAAATTCCCCGAGAAATTGTTCCCGGGGAACAGTTCTAATTAACAGTAAGTAATAGGGAAGGAAAACAAAAAATTCTAATTGGACAAGGGAGAAAAAAAATAGTTTTTGATTTTCATTAAAACCTGGGGGTCCACTCAGTAATTCGAAACGAAAGAAAATGCTTTTGAATTTACATGTTATAATAAGCATACATATTCGAAAGAATTTTCTTTCGTTTCGAATTATGCAGTAGACCCCCTGCATTTAAAAAAAGTTACATTTGGAATATTACAGTTTTCTATTATGTTTTTAAATTCTGCTGCAAAGTTAAAATTTTTTTAAGTTAGGCACTTTGGACTTGAGACCAATGATACAATTGGGGTATTCATACGGTGTCAAAGTGTCATATTTTATAATTTTTTTTTTTAATTAAATTCAAATTCAAAAGCAAAAACAATTTGAAATTGATTGTTTTGTTTGTTACAGCAACAATGAAATGTATATATGTAGATAGACAAAGCTGAACCAACAGCAAATATTTATTAATTTATTTATTTAAACATATTATACAAAGTAAATTTGCATAATATGGTCTTGCACAAATATGGTCGGAGTAACTAAACCATATGCCCAAGATGTTATTAAAAGTATTTTAAAAAATTTTGTGACTGACTGCACACGACATATGCCTTCACATAGGAAGTAGCAACGTGGTTGTTAAAGAAAATTCCACAAAGGAACCGCAAGATTATACGGTAATCCGTGGCAGATCCGTCAACCAGTGCGAGTAAGACAAGAAACTCTCGAAGGCCAAACAACAAACACAAGCCTGACCGCACTTAAGAAATAATTATGATGACGCGAGAGATGTTACCCAACCCAAAGCAAATAAATTTCATATTAAAATATACTTTTCATAATATATTGAATAATAAATTTCTTATACATACCTATATTAAAATAATTTAATACACTATCACATTTATGATTACCGTTTGAATCCACAAAATATTTCTTTTTAGAAGAAATATCTTTTTAACGCCATAAATGATCTGAAGGATATATGTATACATATGTATGGATGTGTGAATGTAGGTTCAGTGTACTAAGATTCACTTCGATAGATAAAGTACATATACACAAAATTTCTTTCAAATACATAAAGACATGTATAGAAAACTTCTTATCAATCATAATTTAGTTTTTAGCATTATATGTACATACGTATATCTACACTATAAAGTAAGTTATTGAATGGGCTAAAAAATACTTTTTTTCAACTTAAAACCTGGTCACAAGTTAAATTATTTGTTAGAACTCCACCTTACAAGGGATTTTTTGATATTTTATTTCGCTATACATACATACTTGTAATAGATACATAGTACCTACACAGGCAGAAATTGTGACTTTGCCCAACAAATATGTACCACCACAATACTGTAAATACAAAATTACGACTTCCAAAATTTTTGTACCACCACAGTACTGTAAACAGAAAAATATGACTTAACGTTTACAAATGCCGCGTCCTTAGTAATGATATACCACTACAACACTTTATTTACAAAAATCCGATCCTATCCGATCCGATCCCAATAGCCCGTTTACAATAACTCTATACCGCTACAACACCGTAAATACAAAAATTTGACTTTAGTTCCCCAAATACCCCGTTTACAATAATTCTACACCGCTTCAACACCGAAAATACAAAAATTTTACTTAAGTTGGGAAATTTAAATTGTAACGACCTTAAAAATTAGTATTTAGAGTATTGTGACAACATTGAAAACAAGAGTCGGAGGACGGTCATTCGGCGTTATCATTTTAATGTTATGAGTACATTAAAATTTTGGTAAACGAATGTTGTACTGATGTTAGTCGTACCCGCAGATAATCGTAGCAACGTCGTGCTGATTGTGTTTTTCTGCCTGGGTAATTACAAGTGTCATATTTCGACTTGCGACGATTTTGTACTATTTACATTGAGGAAAAAATATTCCCATGTTTTTTAGTCTAGTGTAATGGTAATTAGGCCCATAGTGTATGCGATTTTCTGCCCTTAAATTTTATTGAGCCAAAACATAAGTATTCATCATAAAAATCGTATAGCCAAATCTAAATTATTGCGTGGAGCTTGCGTTAGCAGCAGGGTACATACATAGGTATTATTGTTCATTTCACAATTTAATAAATATACATACATAGATATGTATGAATGTATGTTATTTAAATGTACTGGAAATGACGACACTGCTGCTAATGCAATGCTCAATGCTATAATTTAGATTTAGCAGTTAGGCTGACTAAAATCTTGGACACTCACACTATGTACGACATTTTTGACACATAACTTGCAAAATGTAATCCCAAAATTGCCCAAATTTAAAGAAGAGGTTAATTAAAACGCTTATACAATTTATCTCAACCGAAAATTACATTAAAATAATAATATAGCAAATTCAGCTCTGTGGTCTAATCGTCGTTTCCGACGAATGAATTCGATAATAATTTTTTAGTTTGAGATTATGATGGCATTTTGTCGTTCGTTCCACAATTTACTATATTGAAAACAATAAATATGTGCCTACCCATGTATGCATATTGATTTAAACACGACACATAACTATGCATCATGATCTTTTTCAACTCGATATTTATATATACATACATATGTTGAAAACTTAATCAAAGAATTGCTATGTCACGAAATAAATAATTTATAGCCGAAACATTCTAACATTCTTGGGGCTTAATAAATAGTAAACAAAAGAAAAATTCTTAAAAAATTTTCATAAATCGATAACACGGTTTTTTAATCAAGGTTAATGAAAACAATAGCAAGAATATATTAAAAGCTCATACCAAGCCTATAAAACTACACAATTATCAAATATTTAACTTCACATGCCACATACATATAAAAATTAACCTTTAATATATTTTAAAAATCACTAATTTTTTTAAATTGACTTTTTTGCTTTATGTTAACTGAATGTGCTGACAGTCCATAACCTTATATTTTCCAACATCACACTACTGCGACGACACCTGCAATGCAACACTGCGATTAAATAAACATGGACACTACGCAACGCGACAAATCGGAAAGCAGCGCGGTAACTACGAATAACTCTGCTGCAGTAATTGTTGGCAAACGTCACGACACCCAGAAAATTTTTTTATCGTTTTTATTTTCTGATTTTCTTTAATTTCTTTTATATTTTTTCTTTAATTTATGTTTTTGCTGTGTTTTAAACTTTTCGAACAAATATTTTTTACCGTTTGGTTGTAGAAACTTTTAGGAAAAACTTTAATCTTGCTTCACAAAAGAAAGCCAACCACTTATTTTCTTACCTCGACAATTATTTTCTCTGCTGACTTTTTCTCAGCAAAAATTTTTTCTTAAGTTTTTGGTTTTCTGAAGAAAATCACGTTTTATTGAGTATAAATTCAAGTTTATTGATTATTGCTATATTTTATATTTTTAAACGTTTTTTTATTGTTTTTTCTTCTTTATTTTTACACACGAAGCTAGCTGAAAAATGTCCAGCTTATTTTAATTAAAAAAATATTGCTACTTCTTCGACAGATTTCGTTTCTTTAAAGCAATGCTGCCAAATGTAATAATAAAATACTCGCCAAATTGCAATGAAAAAACGCCAGTTGTATTATAGTTAAGTGCTGCCAAATTTATTGAAAAAGGGTGCTATAAAAAGTATTCAAGGCAAATTTAAATAACGTTAATTTTGTTATAAAAATTCTACTTTCGACAATTTTGTTCAACGAAAAAGCTGTTGTTTTTTTCCTTATGGTATTTTGTAATCTTGCTAATGGCTAGAAGCGAAGGTGCATTGAAAGTGATTTGTGTGAGTGCTTTCACGAGTTCCGTCGGTAAGGCAGGTTTTTTCTAAACTTTGGTACCACTATCCGCGTGGTTTGAGCACACAATTATACAACTATGTCCAGAATTATTTTAAGAAGGAGTGCTATCAACTCATGATGAAAATTGCATCTGAAAGTCTGTGTGAATGATGGAAATTAATTTTTCTGAAAATATTGGCTCTTGTACATAGGTGTGCTCCATAATTATGAAAGTGTTCTAATATTTAATTTATTTTCAATACGTTTTCTTTTTTTTGTTGTACTAAGATTTTTTTGACATTGTCTAAGTTTTGTTGCTATAATATGTTTTATGACAGAAAAGTTTTCCATCTCTAAGTCGTTGTAAACGCCAAGGCCTATTTATCAGGTAAATGCAATCGTCCTGATGATATTCTGTGTTTTCGTGTTTAAGCTGTCAAAAGTTGTTTGCACCATATACTATAGTTCATGTTTGTGTGTGTTTCTGACAACTTAAACACAAAGTTGTTTTTTGTATTGCTGTGTTTTTGTAGAGTTGCATAGACCTAATAAATAGGCCTTGGTACAGGCTAGTACTGAATCTCAGTGTACTTTCATTAAAGAATTTGTTACTGTAAATCGTGAATGAAATAAGTGTTTAAATTGTTTTTATTTCAATATATTAAACTTAAAAAAACGCTACGCTGGCATCACTTTTGATAACTTGTATCAATTTAGTTATTATTAGGTGTAGTTAATTGTTGGCAAATTGTTGCACAGTTTTTAAATAAATAGATTTTTTGTTTAATTCGATTCGATGTATATGTTAATTATAAATATTTGAACTGCACATTTGCACAAATTTTATAAATATATTAAAAATAAGAACAACTTGTTATCTAAACAAACGCTGCTGCTGCTACAGCTGCTGCCGAACAGTTATTTTCAGCTGATTGTTTTTAATTTCATACAAGGTGTCTTAAAAAATTGGAGGTAATAATTCTTCATAAATAACGTACTCTGTGGATTTAAACATGTTTTTCTAGTAAAAAAATGGATTCTGTTGATGATATTGAGGATGTGGTGGCTGATTATGTGGACCGTGGCATAGTTTTAATAGTTGCTGATATATTAAGTTTGATCACTGTCTCTTCATGTTTATTTATAAAAATTCCCCAAATTAATACGATAAGGCAGAACAAGTCATCGCAAGGTAATGTGTATATCGTGTGTCACAAGTAGAAAGGCCCTAAATCAAATAACTGTAACTTTACAGGAGAAGGTAAAACCATAATAGAAACAGTACAACTGCTTGTACAAACTGCTTTGTACAACTGGTTGTAAAAGCGTTATTTTTTACACTATGGCAATAAATTCTTATGACGAGGTGTATTTGTGTAAAATGTATTGGAGTTAGGTCCCTTCTACTTGTGACCGTCGATATGTATCTATAGTACATACTAATAACAATTGCATTAATCGCTTACAGACTTTTTAAAATAAATACAGTCGACACTCGATAAGTTAGAATTTATGCAAACAGTTTCTTAGGTAAAACAAATTAAAATAAAGATTTTTTTTGGGAAATATAATAATTTTAACATAATCAAATGCATAAATCGAACTATAGATTAACGAATTCCCATGAGCCGTTTTTTTTCTTTCAATATACCTACTATACATTTTTCAAAACTTTGAATTTGAAATTAAAAAATTAAATTTTTTTTAACTTATCTAGAGTTGACTTGTTGACGTTAATTCCAAAAATATTTTAAAAGCATGTACTAAAAACTTTTAAATGTACACATCGTTGATTGGTTATTAGTTTGCTGCAGACTTATATACTAATTGATTATACTGTGACGCAAACCAATAACCTACCGACGATATGTGTATATGTATGTAGGTGTTAATTAATGAAACAAAAACTGAACTAAATATTTGTTTTGTTTTCCACATTTCGTCGCTTGGTTTCTGGTTTGCTCCAGACTTAATGTGTTTTGAATATACTGTGCCGCAAAGCAGGAACCAACCGATGATTTGTGCCTCAAAGACAGAAATTTTATTCTTCCTTTCATTTTTCTTTTCTATTGGTTTAAAAGAAAGTAATTAATTGTTATTAGGACAATTTTAAAAATTTCTTATTTTTTTTTTATTTCAATAACAAAATGTCTTTCTGTTTTTTAGGTATTAGTGTCGTTGGCTTATGCCTAGAATTATTCAGTTACACAGTCATGATGTCTTACAATTATACAAATGGTTATGAATTTCTTTCATATATGGAATATCCCATCTTACTTCTGCAGGAGTATGTTTTAGTTTATTTCGTGTTTAAATATCAAGACTTACTAGGCGTCAAGACACAAGCTGTTACTGTTTTGTATGTGATTATTGCAATATTGATATACATGAAGTCATTTCCGTCCATTATATTACAGTTATTAGTGGTAAGTTTTTCTTTTTTAAATTTAATATTTTATTGCGGAACCAAAATTTATTTTGAAACAGTCAAATATGAAAATTATAAGATTTTTGTATATTTGTCTATTTGCTTTTGCTTCAATAGCATGTTCTTTAGTTCTTTTATTTACTACCTATTTAGTTTGTTCTTGTTTTGCTTTGTTGTTGTAAACCATAATTTTATAACAAAAAAAAATTGGGAATATAACTTCAGATCAAAAACGATTTACACATGTACATAGTTTTTAAACAGTTGGTGAAATTAAAAAAAAATTAAAAATTTGTAGAAACATTTAGAACTGGAAAAATCGTTTTAGCCCAAAAAAGTGAAGAAAATAAAAGTGATAAATCGTAAAATTCTCTTGGCGGCATAAATGGTAAAACTTTTTAAAAATTTGCTAATATGGAAAAATATTCAGAATTTATTATTTATTCTTGGAAAAAATTAGTTAATTGTTAAAAATACAAAAATTCGACAAAATTCTGAACAATTTTCGAATTTAAAAAAATTAAAAATTAAAAACAATCATTTATATGTAAAGGATGTTTTTTTAGCTCCATGAGAACGATATCGATATCTTTAAACTATGTATCAACAGCAGAGAATGTCAAACTGTGTTGACATTTTTGTTCAGTAAAGTTTGGTAAATTATAATGACTCGTTTAACGCCAGAAAAACTTTTCAAAATTAAGGAAATTTACTTAAAACAATGAAATAAATTTGTTCGCGAACTTCATAGAACATTTTATTAATTTAAGAAACTAAATTTCATGAAATTATCTACGATATTATATTTAAAAAAAATTGCCATTCCAACAATATTTCTGTCTTGTATTTTTATTTTAAGTTCTCATGCAGCTAAACAAACACCCGATGTAACCAAAACTTGCAAAAATTCTAATAAATGAAATGTTTTTATTTTTCAAAAAATCGTTTAGAGGGATCTAACAAAAATTTAGAATGAATTACTAAGCTACAAAGCAAATTTGAAAATAATTTCGGAATTGCTTGATAAAATTGAAGAAATCATAGCAAAACAGGCAAGTAGGAGCCAAAGCGGGGAAAATCGGTTAAACCGGTTAAAACGTATAAAAAAAGCTGCAACTTCAATCTCATGAGAAATATGTAAGTTTGGGGAAGCTGGATACATTTTCTTATTGTGAAATATTTATATGTTCAATTCACAAGCTCAGTCGTATAGTTTATAATAAAAAAAAACGATATTTGTTTAAATAGTAAATTTATTTATTTATTTATTAACTTATAATTAAAATAGTAAATTTTGTTTCTTAACTTTTAAAACATTTTGAGTTCTCGAACGCAGCTATTGTATAATTAGACGATTAGACAATCGGCCCTGTTCTGTAAACCGAATCCGAGTAAATTTCTCGTTTTCAAAAAATTAATAATGGTCCTGCAGACGTGTTTAAAATCATACACGATAATTTTCTTTCAGATATGATATTTGGAAATCTATATAATAAAATAATTTAAAAAAAATCTAGAAAAATATTTGTATTGTCGGAGTTAGTTTTCTAAAATCGTGCGGTTTCAAATCGAACGGTTTACAGAACAGGGCCTAATAATTACATATGACGTTAATGCGAGTTTATGAATTGAAAAATAGTAATAATTGATTTTATTGGTGTGTTTTGGTGAAACTATTATGAATTATGACTCTGGAGTTAAATTTAATTTTTTGTTAAACATTTTAGAATTGACTAAAACAATATTTGCATTTCTGATAAGTTTTGCAATGAAAGGTATTAGACTTTGGTGAAGGATACATATGTATATAAAATTCATTCATTTCCACTTTTTTCCCTGTGTTTTTTGTTCTGGCAACTATTCTTTGTTTAATCGAAAAGCTGACCATATACAGTTTTTACTAAAGAGTTTTTTGGACTTGACTCTTTATACTTGTGTGATTGGTACTATCGATTGTTCTATATACTTATGCTATATTTCAATCGTGGGTCACACCCACGATATCGACAACGTTCGACTTTTCGCATACTTACATTCAAACCAAAAACAAATTTTTAATATTTTCTTGTTCTTTCAAAAGTCGTACGTTGTCGATATCGTGAGTCAGGCCCTTTATATTATTTACTGTTATTTGTGTACATTTATACATACATGCACATGTATTTAAAGCAATTTTTGTACAATATACATCACAATATTTTCTCTACAACACATTTTACATTTTATGTGCATCTTTTAATTTGTAATAAAATTGTCCATATATTTTTCTTTAACGTACATATGTTTGTATATAAAATAATCTTTATGGCATGTACCAGGATGTCGATAGAAAAAATTCGATCGATCGATTACTTACATATGTATGTATATTGAAAACGAAAACAAATTTCTTTTCAAAACAAGTAGTCGTCGATCGCAAACTTTCTCTCCACATCGTGGGACCATCTCTTAATGTTTTTTCTTTTTGGTTATCAAGTTTCATAAGCTCTGCATGTTCTTGTTTCGAACAAATAAAAATTCATTTCCAAACCATAAATATATGTATCACTATTATTTAATAAAATGTTATTCATGCTCATGTAAGTAAAATCATAAAATACTCACGAAAAAAAATGAATAAACAAAAACTAAAGTTCATGCCAGGTCTTAAAGAATTATTTAAATTCTAGCCTTTTTGCACACCCATTGGAGCAACCAGTAAGGTTTTGCAGCTGATTGCCATTTTAAGAAGTAAAGATGCCAGTTCAGTAAGTCGCACAACCTGGGCATTGTCAGCATTTACGAATTTCAGTGAGTATTTACAAAAAAAAAAAAATAATTAAAATGTTTTGTGTATTCATTTATTGTATTTATTTTCATTATCTAAAGCTCGCATCTATACGGTTTATGTACAATCGCATGACTGGATGCTATTGTCCAATTTCATGATATCGACCTTCTTAAGCTCTTCGGTGTTTGTGGCAGCTTGTGTTTATAAAAAGAAGACGAAAAATGAATAAATACGTCGAAGAATTCTGTTTATTTGCTGCCAAGTTTTTTTATTATTGTAAGATTTTGATTTATTTTATTTGAGAAAGATTGTTTGACTGTTTCCACAAATCAGGCAGTCGACTCGTCTAAAATATTTGTATGAAAATCACTCAAACAAATGATTGCTTTTCATGTAAATTTTCTATTCAAGTCGACCGTCCGGGTTGTAGAAACAGGGAGCTAACAAGTCATTGGAATGACGGGCTTTAAATTTAAGTCTGTTATGTGCAGTTTAGTTTGATTGTGTTTAAAATTAAATGAAAGTAAAACTTGGTGTGAGAATTATTATTGAAATATAAAAATACGGAATTATATTTATTTGATTTTTTGTCTTTAATGCATTTTTTATTCACAAAAATCCTATACAAGTCGTTAGTTTTTCTGCTCCGCTCTGGGTTTCTAATCTGTGGTTCGAAACGAAAGAAATTGCTTTCGAAAGTAGTTTTCTTTTCTTTCATATTACAGAGTAGACATACCCCCCTTTCGGTTGAACATCAAAAAATCAAAATCAAAAAATTTTAAAGTATGTAATTGTAAATAGCAGAAAAAAATAAAAACACTGTTATAAATTGGGATTTTGTTAAAAATTAAAAATTTTAATGCTTGTATGAAATGGAACACTCAAAGATATATATTTATATTGAAACATAACAATGGACGATATAAAACTCATCACTATTTCTTTGTTTGTCAGAAACAGCTGATAAGTTATTACAGAAAAGTAACGATTACAGTGAAATCGAATCTAAATTCTAATAAAATATTTCAAGCCTCGAAAGTGATAATAAATGTATAGACATTTAAAAAAGAGCTCGGTAGAATTTTTTTCTTGTTTTTTGGCGTTTTTTTTTAGTTTTGGCATTTTTTCTTAGTATGTTTCGTTTTTTTTTGGATTTTTTTTCGGTTTGTGGTGTTTTTTTTCGTTTTGGACGATTTTATCGTTGTTTTTTTTCGATTTATTTCAGTTCTAGTGAATTTTTTCAGTTTTGGCGCCTTTTAAATTTTGGCGATTTTTCATTAACTGATATAATACCCTTTAGTTTTGCTTTTTGAAATTTTATTATTTTATCTATTTTTGTTGCTCACTTGAGAACACTCTTTAATTTTTAAATGTAGTATATTTTTTTTTGTTGTAGCGGCCAAAGTTTACCTTTACATGTACATATTGTAAAAAAAATTGCGCCATATATTTATTTAATATTGTGCAATTTATTGGATAATGTTGAGCAAAACGATAATAGTAATGCGAGGATGGATCATTAACTCGAGCGTCTTTTTGGATTTCCCGAACAGACTACCTCGCTCTTTTGAGAAGAAAATGGAAAAAAGTGAATTTCGCGTGCTCATTAAACATTCTGCCTTATCGTGGTTGGCGTATTTCAAATACGACTACGACTGTTTGGTTATAGATTAAAGAAGACCTCAACAGCTTTTCTTTAATCTATTACCAAAGAGTCGTAGTCGTATTATAAATACGCCAACCACGATAAGGCAGATTATTTTTTGCGAAAAAACGTCAATCAAACCAAGGAAAAGCTCGATAAATACTATGGGGGGTTTACTGACTTTCGTTGTGATCTCACACATGACGCTGAACGTTCTGGACGTCCAATTGAGGTCAGTACACCCGAAAATGTTGAAAAAAATCCACGATATGGTGTTGTCCGATCGAAGATAAAAGTGCGTGAGATTGTTGATGCCATAGGCATTTCATATGGCAATGTGGTTTCGATATTAAATGATCAGCTGGGTTTAAGAAAGTTGTCTACAAGATGGGTGCCGCGATTGCTCTCAATTGACCATAAACGTAAACGTGTGACAACTTCAAAAGTTTGTTGGAGTTGTTTAACCGCAATCCGATTGAGTTTTTGTGACGTTTTGTAACTGTGGATTAAATATGAATCCATTTCTGTACTTTGAAGACCAAGCAGCAGTCTAAACCTGCTCCGAAAAAGGCCAAAGTTTGAGGGATAATCCACATCGATTACCTTCAAAAGGGAAAACAATAAACGGCGAATATTATGCCAACTTATTAGACCGATTTAGTAAGGATTTAAAAAGAAAACGACCCACCCCATATGTCCAAGAAGGAAGTTATTTTTCATCAATATAACGCACGAGTGCACACGTATGCAGTCTCGATGGCAAAACTCTATAAATTGGACTACGCCATATTCTCCAGATTCAGCCCCTATTAACTACTTCCTATTTCCGAACCTAAATAAATGGCTCGGTGGAAAGAGATTTAGCTCCAACGATGAAATTATTGCCTGTTTTAAGGACCTCGAAAAATCCTATTTTTTGAAAGGGATACAAAAACTGGAGAAACATTGGACTAAGTGTATTGAATTAAAAGGAGATTATGTTGAAAAATAAATTTTTGTTTTGCAAAAAAAAAACTGTGTTTCATTCAAAAAGTCACGGACTTATTGATCGGCCCTCGTAACAATAAAGCATTCAATAATATTGCTTAGTCTATGGCTATCTTAACAGACTTTTTAAAAGAGAGCTGAAAGAAAACAATATTTCTGATGATTTTTTTTTATAAAAATTAATTTATTCTATTCAACTTATCGAACGTCTTTCCTAAATACGAGTATGTACATATGTATGTATGTAGTATACATATATCAGCCCAATCATGAATATTCCCTCGGAATTTATTTCTCGCGGAAAATAATTTTTTCGAGAAAATATTCCTGCAATCATAAATTCTTTGGGAGCAACATATAATAATAGGTGGCATCACCGCATTACGATGCTCGTTGTTTTGCTTGTTTGTTGACATTTTGTTTCTCCCTTTTTTTTGAGTGAGAGAGTCAACAAAATTATTAAAATTTATCAAGTTGAAAAAATATTTTATTATTTATGTTTTTCCACATAAAAGAACTATAAACTACAAGTTTGTCTATATAAATTTGGTTTTAATGCAGTCTTTAATATGTTTTTATGTAAACTCACTTCTGTTTTGCAAGGGAAAGATATTTAGTGAAAAAAGCAAGTTCAACTGCGTTCATAATACCTATTTTTCCCCGGGATATTTTTTTGTTCCCGCATTTGGTAAAAACAGGGAAAAAGCAGATTCATAATAAGAGAAAAGGGAAAAGTGAAAAACTCGCACAGAATTTTTGTTCATGATTGGGCTGTATATGTATTTCACTTTTTGCACAAATAATTATTAATTTTTACTGAACTTAAAAACAGACAACATATTACGCATCAAGGCAGGTCCATTCCAATAGCCCTTCAGCATCAATTGCCAATATAAAATTGGCATGAAAACTTTCTTCATTACGAACATGGAATAGCGTTCCTTATTTTGAGCGAATGGAAACGTTTCCAAGGGTTTCAAATCGTAGTCAAATTCAGCCAAAATGCAACTGCTATAGCCGGTGACCAAAGGACAGGAAGCATAACCATCATAAGACTCCTTGGGCGATTTTCCATTCATAACGGCCAACATGTTGCGATAGACCACAGGAGACTGGGCAGCTGCAATAAATAATACGAGTATTTTTTAAACGTTTGCAATACAATTTATTTGAGGGAAAAGAAAAGAAAAAAAAGTCGTTACCAGCAGCAGCGGCAGTTTTGGAATTTGGAGAAGCTGAGCAATCGCCTATAGCAAATACATTGCTATATCTTATATGTTGCATAGTGGATTTATCAACTTCCACAAAACCGGCTTCATTCACTAAGTCACGGCATTTGGCCAGTTCAGTGTGGGTGCCCATAGGTGGCACCACGTGCAAAAGGGAATACTGCAGCGAATATATAATTAATTAATTACATATACATACATATTTAACTGTGAATGTAGTAACCAACCTGCTCTTCAAATTTCTCTCCTGGTTTATCGAGATTCTCAAATACAGCCAAATCCTTTTCGGGCCTAACTTCGATTAGGTTACGTTTCGTGTTAACTTGAATGTTGCGCTGTTTACAAATGGGCCACAAAGCATCGGCATAATGTTTCACACCAAATATTGAGGGCAGCGCGGTATTATAAATAACATTTACCTTGTTTCGTTTATTGGTCTGGAAAAAAGTTGTATTTAGAACTTAAGAACACATAAATTTGAATTCAATCACACTTTTCTTAAATAATGTTCCGCTATGTAGACAATTTTTTGAGGCGCACCGGGACATTTGACCGGTGAATTGGGGAAAGTGAATATGGCATTGCCATTTTCGATATTCCTCAGGGCATCATAAGTTCTATCCACATAATTTGGCGAATAAATCGAGCAAACTTTACCGTTGGGTATGGCAAGACCTTCTTTTAATCCGGGAATCTGGTAAAACAGATTAAGTTTTTTTATCTCAATACAATATGACTATTTTAAAGTATTACCTTGTCATATTTTAATTCTAAGCCAGTGGCCAATAGGAGCAAGTCATATTTAATGGTATCGCCCTCCGCTGTCGAAACTGTATTGTTGTTGGGATCAAAGTGTACGGCTTTGTCCTTCATCCATTTAACTTTTTTGGGCAAAACATCAGCCATTGATTTGTAGGAGTGCTCTAAACGCTTCATACCGCCGCCAATTAGAGTAAACATGGGCTGATAGTAGTGTTTCTAGAATAATTAAATTTTAACTCCGTTTAATAAAAATGATAAAAGTTCTTCAATGAACAGAGACTTACATCGGCCGGATCTAAGACAATGACTTTTCCCTGGCCCAATTTTGAGGATAATTTGGCTGCCAAAGCGCAACCCCCAGTGCCACCGCCAACAATAAGGACTTTACAGCTGTAATTATAAAAAAAAATATTTTAAAATTTTTACCAAAGAACATTTTTGATGAGTGAGAATATTAAAAATAGATTCAGTGAAGTGCGACGTAGACCCGCGCACGAAGGGTTTCGTACGGACACTAGATATGTAATTCAACGCAAACTTTCGCTTATATAATATATAGTTTTGGCTTTTTTTCGGTTTTGAGTGTTTTTTAGTTTTGGTGTTTTTTCGGTTTTTGGCGATTTTTTTAAGTTTTGGCGCTTTTTTAATCTTTGAATTTTTTTCTCGTTTTGGCGATTTTTTACGTTTTTACAGTTTGCCGATTTTATTTAATTTCGGAGATTTTTTTCATTTTAGCGTTTTTTTTCATTAAGGCGATTTTTTTCATATAGGCGATTTTTTTTTAGTTTTGACACCTTTTTCGCGGTTTGGCGATTTTTTTCGGTTTTTGATGTTTTTTTTAATTTATTTTTATTTTTTTAATTTTGGCGATTTTTTGGGTTTGTCGATTTATTTTAGTGTTAGAATTTTTTTTATTTGGTGCTTTTTTTGTGTTTTGGCGATTTTTTTTTGGTTTTTGGAGATTTTTTTCTGGTTTCGAGATTTCATAATTTTGGGATTTGGTTGTAGTCTGTATAGAAATACACTAATTTTACAAATTTCAAGTGTCAATATACATACATATGTACATACAATTGTATGTACATATATTACATGGGATTTTAATATTTTTCGGTGCTTGTTTTGGAACACCCTTTAATTTTTAACTCTCAGGTATTTGTTGTTCTATATACTCTGTCCAAATTTCAGGTCCTTTTCAGCTTTGGTGTACGGAACCCTAAAGATATTTGCAGTAAAAGAAAATTTGCTTGCACACGATCCTCAAATATGCATTATTGTGTTGGATTTTTTTTACCCGAATTCGATTGGATTTTTTATAATTTTAATAAAAATAAGTATCTGCGCTATTTATTGAATAACTTGGAAAATTATTATTTTTTTATTTGAGAGGTGGATTACAGCGGCCCAACAATATCTCGACTACCTTAAAATATTGTAATGACACAATCTCGCGCTTGAAAAAGAGGGAAGATTCGAAACGATTCCCGGGGAATATATTTTTCCTAGAATAAAATTCTTATGTTCTAGAAAAATACGGAAAGGAATATATGAATAGAGAGAGATAGACAGAGAAAGTGAAATAGGTAGTGTTCAAGGTTGTCAGATTTTTATTGCCGACCTATTTCGCTAAATTGATTTTAAAAATCGACAAAATCGATTTTATGCAGGCAGCAAATTACGGCATTCGATACGAAAATATTTCCCTATAAACGCTATGAAATTTATTATTCGACATACATATCGTCATAATTATATTTTAATTTGAAATTTATTTGCTGGTGATTCAGCTTGGTCTATATGCATTTCATTGTTGCTATAACAAATCATCAGTAGACTTCAACAACCACACATTTTGAATAGTCACAAACCTCTTATCTTATGCACAGACTTTCAAGAACTATTTGAGAATTCACAAATAATAATATTTTTGAAAATCACAAAAGAAAAATAAGCATAGCAGGCTTAGAAACTTATACAAAACCCAGCAAATAATTTATATTCGATATGAATCTATTTTATTTTTCTACACCTTAATATAATTCGAAATCCATCGGATAACTGATGATTTCTTAAATTTTAAATTTTAGATTTTATTTTTAATTTTGCCTTGTAATTACTTTTATTGTTATCCGATGGATTTCTAATTGTATTCAAATGAAAATGTGCTTCGTCACTCATTCACCCTTATATCAGTTGTCGACATCGATGTCACTTTAAAACAATTCAAAAAAATTGGTCGAAAAAAACTGACTCCTGTTGACAGGTTTATGCTATTTTCTTCACCTTAGGGAACGGAAATAGATTATCAGTACCACAAAATTGTTCTCGAGAGCCAGTAAACAAGACCCAAATTTTTGGTACTCTGTTAAAGTGACGTCGATGTCGACAATTGGAATAAGGGTGATTATGATTTTTTCATGAAAATCGGCGTTGTCATGGGCGAGCTGTTTTAAGGATTAAAATACGTTGGTTTATCGATATAATATATATATATATATATATATATATATATATATATATATATATAATAAATTTGCCACGTGTCTACTTTACGACTGCCAAATATAAACTGTCAAGACTAGTGTTTACCAAAATGGCGGCAAAACAAAATAGTATATAGTTTCATATAATGGAAATATAAATAGAAAAATGCGTTCTGGTGCTTTTTTTTTGTTTCATAAAATGTGTTTTTATACATTTTTAGTTTTCTACATTTTGATAACCTAACTTTCTTATTTATGATAAAGAGCTGTTGTTTGAAAAGCCTTCCATAATACTGGGAACTTTTGTAGTGCTGCCGTACTTTCAATGTAATTTAATAAGAAATGAAACTACATTTAAGTGCAAGATAAAGGTGCAATTAGACGTGGCATAGCCATAATGCCATAGCCATAAGCAAACCTAACTTCAATTGGTTTCTTTGGTAATTGATATGGCGAGTCACCTATAATCAAACACAGCGTTGCCCATAAGTTTGGTTGGAACAGCTGTTTATTTCGCGTCTGATTGCACCTGAAGTTACACAAATTATGATTGCTCCCTGAAATGATGTTAACATTAAAATTATATTAAAAGTGGCTTTTAAGCTGCCCTCGTTTAAAACGTAATTACTCGTATTTTTATGTACAGGCAAATCCCGGTATAGCAAACGATATAATGTCAGGTCCATTCGTTATACTGAAAAATTCGTTAAATCGCAAAGACTTTTTTCAAGTGTTATTTTATTTATTATTATTGTAGACATCATTTTTCTTCATCATTCGTTATATCCAGTACAAAATTAGGCTAGTATTCGCTACATAAGGTTGTTAATGTAAAAAAATTTTATATCGGATTTTCGTTAAAGCGAGATTCGTTATACCGAGATTTGCCTGTATCTACAAAAAATATCAGTATGTTAATTTTTTTTATATGAGTTTGGAATCATTAAGAACTATTGTTTTTATTTTTTTAGGTATTTTTTTTTGGTATTAAAAATTTATTTGAAAAAAAAACTTAATAATAAAAAGCCCATCAGAACGTTCATAACAAGAACTTCGCACAACGAATAGTAAATGAGAAAGACCAAAAAAACTATAGTTTTAGAAAACAAAATAACATACTAATAATGCTTTCTAATTTAGTCTATTATTGGCAAAGGAGTGATAAAAAATATATGTATGTGTGTATTGTTTTTTTTTTGGTTATTTTAATATTTTAGTTTTATTTAACGCGTGTCAAAATTAATACGAATTTAAAAAAATATTTAATATTTTTTTTAATACTTTACACACGAAGAAATGAACTCATTTCTATTTATAAGTATTAAAAATCATAATTAACTATCAGCTTTAGTTATTAGATGGCGCGGGTGACTCTGTAATTTGATTTTGCAGGAAAACTATTAGAATTTATATTTTATTTACGCTTAAGTTCGAATTACGAAGTTATAACTCTCAGAAAAATTTGCATGTGTGTTGAAAAAGTCTTGAAAATCTTAAAGAAAAATTTCATAAAATAATAGTTTTTGCGACCAGAGTTGCATTTTAAGCAGCGGCCCAAGAGAAAATCAGTGAAATGACATTAAGTTAATATTATTTTAATTAATTTTAACTTTACAAAAATGTCGGCCATAAAATTTTATTAAAATAAAAATAAGTCAGAACACAAGAAATCTCAAAACTTAACA
This sequence comes from Tachina fera, assembly GCA_905220375.1. NCBI lineage: Eukaryota > Metazoa > Arthropoda > Insecta > Diptera > Tachinidae > Tachina > Tachina fera. The sequence continues at coordinate 10,993,502 of LR999964.1, forward strand.
CTAACAGCAAAAATCAGCCAAACTCAATAATTTTAGGATTCCGTCTGTCTGTCTGCCACAGGCTAATTTCTCGAGAACCTTAAGAGCTAAGGACCTGAATATGTAAAACTTTGGCATTTACAACAAAAAATATATGACAGTTAAAAATTAAAGGGAGTTCTAACACGAGCAACGCCGCATGTTGAAATCCTGAAAAAACGCTAAAAAAATGTCAAAATGAAAAAACGCCATGAAAAATATCTCCAAAAATAAAATAAATCTCTAAAATGCAAAAAAAAATCATTAAAAGTAAAACGGTCGCCGAACGAATATCAAACAAAGTTGCCAAATTGAAAAAAAACGCCAAAAAGTAAAAAAAAACTAAACTAAACTAAAAACTAAAAATATGTTTTGTAAAACAAAAGCAAACAAGAAATAAAATAAAACGCTTGAAACCCAAAAAAAAAATTACCACAAGTGAAAAGGTTGCCAAAAACAAACAAAAATCGCCAAACTAAAAAAATCGCTAAAACTAAAAATATGTTAGAAGGACAAAAAAACAACAAGTTAAATAAATCGCTTAAATGAAACAAACACTAAAAGTAAAAAGATCGCCAAAAACCCAAAAAAGAACATCGCTCAAATGAAAATAAACGCCAAAACTAAAAAATTGCTAAAACTAAAAATATGTTTTGTAAAAATAAACAAAAAAAAGTTAAATAAATCGCTTAAATGCAAAAAAAAATCACCAAAAGTAAAAAAATCGCCAAAACCCAAAAGATAAAATTATTGCTCAAATGAAAAGAAACGTCAAAACTAAAATAATCGCTAAAACTAAAACTATGTCAAAACAAAAAAAAACTAAATAAATCGCTTTAAGCAAAAAAAAAATCACCAAAAGTGAAAAGGTCGTCAAAAACAAACTTTTTGTTAATCGCTAAAACTAAATAAATATATGTAAAAAGAACAAGTTAAATAAATCGCTTAAATGCAAAAATAATCACCAAAAGTGAAAAGGTCGCCAAAACATACAAAAAAAAATCTTACAAAATTAAAAAAAGCTATACAAAAAAATCGCTAAAACTAAAAATATGTTATAAAACAAAAAAGAAAGTTAAAAAAATCGCTTAAATGCAAAAAAAAACACCAAATATGAAGAAACTTGGCAAAAACAAAAAAGTCTCCAAAAATTAAAAAAACGCCAAAACTAAAAAATTTTTCAAAACCGAAAAAATCGCAAAAAAGAAAAAACAAATGCCGTACGGAACCCTTCCTGTGCTACTGAAAGTCGCACTGTACTGAATTTATTTGTTTTATTTATTCTCGCAAATTCATTTTGGGGGAAATTAATATTTTTCGTTTTTAATTTCTACAAAGTTGTTGACTGAACCTACCCCACACCTCTGATGTAAAGAATACATAGTTTGATTACCATATCGAAATGCTGCACAAACAAGTCAAAAGGGGAAAACTTAAATAAAATTCTCGTATCCATACTTATTTTTTTTATTTTTTGGTCTCTACCAGAATCCATTGCCAGAAAATATGAGTTTTTTTGTGTTATACTGTGTAATTAAACACTGGTCCACGATATTGACAGAAAATGTTCTATCGATAACTGGTATTGAAAAGAACAATGAAATAATATATGTACATACATACTAGAGTTGAGCGATATTTTGAAACCTGTTCTTTTTTCACAGCGATTGAAAAATCACTAATCACAACTGTGACTGAATTTATCAAGTAACAGGTTTTGGAAATATAGTTCTTTTATACAAACTGTGATTGTTCTTATATGCTTACTTATCATTAGATAAGGCTAACACATGAATTTTTTTTATACCTTAAGCTTTTGTCGATAAAAAAAATCGTCAAATCGTCTTTTGTGGAAACTATGTACATCTCACATGTTCATATTTGCAATTTTTGTCTGTCTGCCTCTTATACGAAAATCTCAATATTTGGATTGCTAATAGTTTGTTCTTGTCGCTCTTCTTATTAGTCTTTATCAAAATACCAATACTAATAAAGACTTTTAAAGCAGAACGGCTGAAATGAGTTAAACCGTGATCACAGTCACAGTTTACTTTCACTGCTGCTCTTCTTATTAGATTTTTTCGAAATAACAGAACTGCTACAAACAAAATCAAGGCACATTTAATACAGGTACATGCATTAGACAAAACTCTCTGGCAACTCTCTGCTAACTCTCTGGCAACTCTCTGCCTCTCACATAGCTTTACATGGTAATTGTCAAAAATTTTGTATGCATCAAACAACGCACATTTGATATTGTCAAATGAATTCTTCGTTATAAACTTGTAAACAAAAAATCAGCGGATGAGCAATATGCCTGATACGTGTACCTGTTTGATATGCCTTGAACAAAATACTGCTAAACTGTGATCACAGTCACAGTTTAAAAGAACAGCGATTTATAAATCACATTCACAAGGAGTATCATTATTAAAAAATCACGTTATCGCTCATCACTAATACATACATACATATGTAAGTAATCGAGCGAATGTTTTCCTTCGACATCGTGGAACACACTGATTTTCTCGATTTCAATATAAGTTTTCGATCGAACATTATCTATCGTATCGTGGGTATGGAAGTCAGAGATTTAGTAATATTGTTTCGGTTTTATGAAAACGAAAGTAATCTGAAGAAGAACTTCACTTGGAATAACAAGTACGGAATCAAATTTAAAGGGAACGTTATTGGCGACATGTATAATTTGGTAATTTTTTTTTGTATTATCTGTAGCCTTAAAAATGTGTGACTTTCTTGCAGATTAATTTAAATATAGTATATAAAATTATTAATCTGGGCGAGAAGTTTGAGCATTCGATGTTGAACGAAATTTAAAAATATTTCCATTTGAACATACATACATAAATTCTTATGTATGTATGTATGAACATCCGTATGTACATTTATACATAACACCGTGCCATAGCCGCCAAAAAAAGCTTAAGCGACACAATTTTCGAACTTAATTTCTTGACTAAAATCGATTATTTGCGATCGTAGATAATCGATTTTAGTAAAAAAAACCAGGTCCAAAAAATTAGGCGATTAAGCTTTTTTAGCTGTTATGGCTCAATATATTTTTAAAGTATTTTGAAATTTCGTTCGACATACATGCATATGAAGCATGACAATGCTTAAATTCGCCGGTACGTGCGTGTCATTAAGTTGTTTTGATTCCGTTCACATACATACGTGTGGTTATGCTCGTATAAAATAAAAATTAATTCTTTTTTTGTTTTTGTTTTCTACAGCTTGTTTAAAATAACAAAGCTAAAATATACAAACATGTGTGTATATATGTATATGTATACATATGTATACATATACATAAAAACATAAGTATGTATGTACATTAGGGCTTCCCTTTTTTTCACACATTCATGGGAATATGAAATACACAAGCGGCCTCCTTAAAAAAATTACCAACAAACTGTGAAGATTTTACGATCTTTTAAAAACTTACCTTTAATAGTTCGGGAGTTCATGGTTAACACATTGGATTCGATGTTTGAGATCATTTTCGAAATAGTTTTCGATCGCCTAAAATTTATGAAACAAAAAAAATCGCCAAAACCAAAATTAAACGCCAAAAAACAAACAAAATCTCCAAAATGAAAAAGCGCCAAAACTTAAAATATCGTTACAACTAAAACAAATCGCTAAAACCAGAAAAAATTGCCAAAACAAAAAAACGCCAATACTAAAAAACGATAAAAATCTAAAAAAAATCCCAACGAAAACCCGCCAAAACTACACAAATCGCCAAAAACTTAAAAAATCGCCAAAATTAAAAAAAACGCCAAAACTAAAAAACAACAACAAACAAATGTTAAAAGCGAAAAAAGCGCCAAAAATAAGAAAAACCGTCAAAACTAGAATAATCGCCATAAACCGAAAAAAAAGTTTACCGGGTGCGAGTTACAGTCGCACTTTACTAAATTTATTTACGTTTTTAAAGTAAATTTCCCTCCAAGATTGTCTTATAAATTATGAATTCAAAGTTATGCCCCTAATGTACAAGACATCTATCTACACATACGTATGTATGTATGTATGCGTGACTAAGTGTGTAACTACACACTTATCAATTTTGTAAGAGCTAAAAACAAAAATAAAAATTAATAATAATAAAAACAATTTCTTACTCATGTTTATCAGATAGCGATGGTGTAACTTCGAAACTTCTGAGGAACGTTAAACCCAAACTTGTATTTAATGCCGAATAACTTTTACCCAAAGTTGAAGCTTTAGTGGAGATGCCATACAAAGCACTCATTTTTTATAAGTATGTTTATATGTGTGTTAATATTATGTATTTGATTAAACTATACGATTTCAAATTGTATTAACTTGCTAAATTAGTGTTGATTTATTTCACTGTGTTAATTAGATTAATTAAAAGAAATTTTTATTTAATTTATTTTTGCTTATTTTATATTTGTTGTGTTGGTTGGTTCCCTCTCTGCGATCTTTAACTGACTGATAGCTTTTTCTACAAGTTGTAGTAGGTAAAAGCGGACAATTGTCCAAGTCAGTGAATGTTTTGGCGTAAATTAGTTGTCTGCCGGCTCTTGTGCTCCTCATTTTGCATAAACATTTTGTTATCTCTCGCATGAGAGAAAAGAAAACGTAGAAGATGAATAAAAAAAAACAATAAAGAGAATGCTATATTCGGCTTTGCCGAATCTTATATACCCTTCACCGATGTACCTATAATAGTATTGTACCTCCATACCAACTAAGGTAACTTATATCATATTTTCCGATATTTAATAAAACTTATTAGAGAAAACTTTTAAGTGTTTCAATTAAATTCACATGTATAGGAATATTATTTAAACTATTTATTCCCAATGAATTTTTCCGTTTTGTTCAGCAGAAAGGAACAGTTGCAGGAAAATGGAATGTGTTCTTTAATTAATTTTGTAGTTATGACTGTTATTTAAGGTCGCTTCAGACTGTAATACAAGTATTAATACTTTTGTGGAAAATGCAGCTCTGACTCAACATGGAGTTTTTATTGTTTTTTTGTAAATTTTTTAAACAATTCTAAGACCATTACCTGGATTCTGTAACTTTTTGCGAACTGAAAATCGTAATATTTATCGACATATTTATTCGTTTGCGGTAACGATATTGTGATTCCGTTATTTTTTTAACGATAGTCCCCAGATTTATCTTACTTGTCATTTAATTTAATATTATGTGGTACTTCTGTATAGAAAATGTAAAAATAAGCAAAAATCACAAAGAATAACTAAGAAAAACTGAATGAATTTGAGCTTGTGTCTTTATTTTATTTTGTTTCAACCGACAGCGAATATCGTTAAAATGTGTTACTGAATAGCAAAATCGATAAATTTTCGCTATATTTATTATAGCGATACGATTATCGTAATAAAAGTTACTGAATCCAGGCACAGGGATGAATTTTTGTCAAAAGTATTAATACTTGTATACAGCCTTTAGCGATATATTTTATGCTAACTCAATTCACTAAAAGTTAATAAGAAATCGTTGCAAGCTGTCACCGTATAACCATCGTTTTGAAACTTAATTGTGCTCAGAACATAATTTTTACCCAAAAAAAAATTTAATTGTCCAACCCTGGAATCTTAGTTTTAATTTTTATGACTTTAATACTAATTTATTCAGTTATAAAATATAAAATATGTATTTGTGATTAAAAGAGAAAGAAAAAATTAGTTTTATTTAGTTACCAAACCAAACAAATTTTACATTTTCCAGCTATGGAGCTGTTATATATATTTGAAATTTTGTATACAAAACTCTTTCCTTCTAAGAGATAAAATATATTTAATTAATATAGGAAAAGAAAAAATTAATTTAACACAGTTGCTTTTATATGAAAAAAGTTTAAATTTTCCAAACCTGGAGTCATCCTTTTAGATTTTTGTATTTTGTTATATCAATATATATATTTAAAACATATAAATTATGTCGATTTCATATAGAATCTTTAAAAACTATTTTAGTGGGCTACTTTTATATACAAAAACTAAATAAATTTTCCAACCCTGGAATATTCTTTTTGATTTTTCTGATTTTAATACTAATTTATGTAGTTATAAAATATGTTTGATTAAAAAGGAAAAAAATTACTTTTATGTACTTACTTACATATGTATGTATACATGTGTAAAACCAAAAAAAAATTTGAAATTTTCCAGCTCTGGAGCTGTTTTATATATTTGAAATTTGTATACCAAATTCTTTCCTTCTGAGAAATAAAATATATGTATTTAAATTATAAAGGAAAAGAAAAAAATAATTTGACATATTTGCTTTTATATGAAAAAATAATAAATTTTCCAACCCTGGAATCATCCTTTTAGATTTTTGTATTTTGTTATGTCAATCTATTTAAAAAAAAAAATTTTTAAAATATTTTAGTAGGTTACATTATATATACCAAAATATCAATTTTCCAACCCTGGAATCTTATTTTATTTTTTTTATTAGGTACCCTACAAGAAGACTACCAGTCAATTGACTGCTCATTTGATCGATAGTCAGGTTGTTTATAATCATCTCCTCACCGTTGCCCAGAACACCTTGATTATCATTTGATGCCAACAAAATTTTATATTTCTTAACGTTGGATTCATATGTACTTTTTTCTTTGGAAATTAAATTTTGATAATCTATTTTATTCATTTTGTTTTTTATTTGTTATGTACTTATCTTTTATATTTAGTTTTATATTTTTATTTATATATTTTTTTCACAAATCTTAAATTTTATTTTAAAAATTCAATTTTCGAACATAAATTATTTTTCTTTTGCTTTGTTGTTTGTTCCACTCTAACATATACGACAGAGTAGAGCAACTATAATTATAAATAATCTGTCATCAATGTCGATCAAATGACTAGTCAATTGACTGTCACCGTTGAATTCAATGTAAAATTGGTGAAAATGTGTTAGTGAAAAAATTTTGTATGTGTTAGTTTCAGTCATTCATTTCTTGCAGGGTATGTTTTATTCGAACTTTATATAAATATTCAGAACAAATTTAAGTGTGTAGCTATAGCTTTAGATGCTTAAAAATTAAGTAGGTATATGTTTCGAATAAAACATACCTATTATTAATACCAATTTTATATTTACTAAAATTGAAAATGTGTTTATTTAACAAAAAAAAACAAAAATTAGTTACATGGCAAAATAAAGTTTACATTTTCCAGCTCTGATCCGTTTTTTCGATTTTGTTGATTTTCAATCTATTTCGAATAATTTCTGATACACCAGTTCAAGACCGAAGTCTCTAGCTTTTCTGGGAGCTTCGGAAAACCGATTTTACATACAGATAGCCGGACGGACAGACGGACACCGCTTATTCGTCTTTTCGTATTTATGGGTCGCATAATATGTATTGTGGAAATTACACACACAAGTGGATGCTTGTTTCTTTGTTATCAAATATATATATAAAAAATTTAACTTGAAAAGCTTTTTGATTTTATATCATTTAGCAAAAGATGGCACTGCATTGTAAAGCCTTAAAGCTTATCTAAATAACAAACGTTTAATGCGTTACATTCGTTGGGAATTTGGAAAAAGTTTTTAAATGTAAATTGATGCTAGACAATTTTGGTTTAAATTCCATTGATTAAACAAATTATCGGCACTGTTCTTTAAACCGATCGATTTAAAACCGCACGATTTTAGAAAACTAACGCCGACAATAGAAATATTTTTTTAGATTTTTTAAATTTTTTATTATATAGATTCTCAAATATCATATCTGAAAGAAAATTATCGTGTATGATTTTAAACACGTCTGCAGGACCATTATTAATTTTTCTGTTTCGGTTTACAAAACAGGTCCATATATCCATACAATACATGTGAATGTATGTAAGTATATCGCCGCTACTAGATTGTACTAACCTTAATAAATAATAAAAACTCCTAAATTTGTAATTTTTTCTAGTTAAAAATTTATGTTTTTTTTTAAATTAATTTTGTTAAAATTTTTATTTCAGATGCTAAATGTTTCGTATATAATACATTATTTTTTTTTGCCACCGTTTTTATTACAAATCAATTGATTTTTATGTGAAAGAAGGCACGTCCACTTCAATACAAAATAGACTTTGTGCCGTCAGCACAATTGAATATTGTTAATAAAAAGAGGTACAGCTCAACATAGTATACACATGTACTATATGTACATATATATTTATATGTATGATCATATATACATATGTATTAGCATGTGAAAAATCCATTCTAATTTAGTTCGATCAGAAACGACCGAATTTTACACTTTATTTAATGGAAAGAAAGAACATCGCACAATAAATGAAAAATAGTAACAACTCAAAAAGTTTCAAATGAAATTTTCATGATTTACAAAACCTCAATCGCATAAAAACATTCTCAAAGTATACCCGATAGAATTTTTTTGTATTTTCACCATTGCTTCCGACACATGTTTGGCAGAAATGTGTAAATTTTTGTGAACTTTCATGAATACAGTTAGAAGTTAATATCACATTATTGAAAGAGAAAAATATTAGTGGTATTTACACCGAACTTGTTAGTTTGTTAGTCGTTAGTTAGTTACTTTTTTACACGCATTTTGTTTTTGTATATTTAACGCACTACCGGATTAACATTTAACAAATTACCCACACGACACCCGTAATAAAATAGCTGTCAGTTGGTAACTCAGAATCAGCTGTTGCAGTTTCTAAATAAATATAATAAAAAAGTCATTTGTGATACATTCCTAAAAAAATATTAGTGTTTTGGCAATTTTCGTGTACATTACACTTTCTCGTGACATGTTTTATTTTTTTCAAAATAATAAATTGTGTCAGAACAAAGAACAACATTAACAAATTTACAAAATACGGAGTAACAAATTAACAAGTTCGGTGTGAATACCGCTATTGTCTTGTGCCTCAAGCGCAAGTTTTCGTAATTTATTTTTAGAAAGTAGGTTTTTTTTCTGCATATGTATACAACTATACTGCTGTATATTTAGAAACTTGTTGAAAAGAAAATTAATGCTTCAAATTTATTTTTCTTGCTGTCCATAGAAATAAGTCGATCTGTTTAACGATGACCTCAAAATTAAACAAAAACCTTTACTAGACATTATAATTTTTTCTAGCTTTCGATTTTGCAACTTCTCGCAAATTTTCGCAGTTTGCGTTAAATGTACATTTCTGCTTGTTTTCAGCTTCCTGGCAGTTTTGCCGATTTTTAAACAATATTAGATTTTGTTATTACCTCGCTGTTAGTAAGTTTTTGTGAAATTTTCATAAATTCGCGATTTTTGGCCGTTTGTTTGCAATCGTTAAAGTTTTACTGATTTTTAATTAACATTATGGCTTGTTTAAAATTTTGCAAATTCTCACGATTTTTTTGCAAAGTTCGCGAGTTTAAGAGACTTTTATTAATTTCAAGACTTCGTATCGATTTTTGCATTAATTTTTATTTCAAATACATAATCCAATTTTTTTGCATATAATGCAAGTAATTTTTGCGGCAGTTAATATTTACATAACTTAATATCCATGTGCTACAAATATATCAAGGTTGGCAAACGGTATAGTAAAAATACCGATACCGATTCAAATACCGCTAAAATTAGATACCGGTATCGATACCGATACCGAATTCCATTTCGGTTAGAAAATACCGGTATCCAGAATACCGCTTACGTCTATACCGGTATGTACCGGTATACCGATTCCCACCAAAAATACAATTTCAACAATTTATTTCAATTAACTTTCTATTATAAACACGTTTTTGTTCTCCTTTACACATTCTTATGAAGCGTATCTCTGGACATATAAATGTTTTAAATTGGTGAAAATAGCAAAGCCACTGTAAGCGAGAGTTATTGTATATGAAATCGCGAAAATTAGTATATTGTCTGTTATCGATACACAAGCTAATGCGAAGATTTAAAATTTTGAAGAGTGTTTTTTTAATATATTGCACATTAAACTGGTCCCAAACATATTTTTTTTTGGTTAACTTTAATTATTATTTTTCGAACTTAATTTTTTTCTATATTTATGATTTGAACGGGCTAAAGTTCGTATCGCTTTTTAATCCAAATTACATGTGATTATTAATTATTGTTAATGAACAAATAACATCAAAGTTAGTTGTAAATATTCTGACAACACATAGTTGAACGGAACAGCCAGTCGTTTTCGAAGGCCACTAACCCTTCATGTATAAAATATGAGGTTTGCTGCCATAAATGCCTAGCGGGGCCTAAAGTACAAGAGCTAAAAAAGTCTCCTACATTTATGGGTTTTCGCAACAGTTTAGGAAATATTAGAGAAAATATATTAAAATTTTGACTTTCTTACCAACCTTTGTCCACTGTTGTGCTATTGGAGAAGTGAAATGTTGTTAGATTTAAAAAATTAAACTAATTATGTATAAAGGCCAATATTTATAATATTAAAAAAAAAATTTGGTATAAAAATCACAATTAGTCAAAAGTTATACTCAATTTAAAATACAATTTTTAACAAAAGTCGATTTTCGCCGGGTTAATTATTTCGCTATTATAAAAGAATTTCGTCAATCAATATTTTCGTCTGAAAAGTCTCTCTTAGGTAGAAAATTATGCAATCAATATGCAGTTTACTTTTGAGTTCCCGGCAATTTCCAAGAAAATTAAATTAAAAATAGGACTTTTCAGCATTTTTGCAGTATTCTTCTCATTTTTCTCTGGACGCTGATTAGATTTTTGGATATACATACATATTTAAAAACAAATCTTGTTTTAAAGTGGCGCAATACATTTTTTGTTATTAGCTTTGGAATTTGATATTTATAACAAAAAATATGTCTAATTCAAATACAGGGTTAATGGGTTGATAGAGATAATGGAGAAAAATTTTCGAAACTTTTATATCTGAAGTTAAAGATTGCCATTGGGTAGTATGAATAAAAAAAGTATTTGCTTTTTACTTAAAAATTTGTTTTAAAACCCCAAATATTTATGTGTTTTTTGTTTTTTTTTTTAAAATTTTTAAGTAAAAAGCAAATACTTTTTTTTATTCATACTACCCATTGTTACAACTAAAAGTTAGTTAAAAGTAGGATTTTATCGGACGTATAAAAAGTTGTCCATCAGTACAATTTTAACTTAACCTAAAGTGAGCGCTAAGTTGAAGGCAATGTATCCTTCTTGGTAAGTTAAATTAAATTTATAATAATGAGTAGCCTAAAGTAGCGTTTTATACGTCCGACAAAATCCTACTTTTAAATATATTTAAGTTGTAATAATGGCCCTAAATGTTAATTGTACGAGAAATTTGTTTTGTTTGTTTTTAAGTTGGCTACAAGAATATTGTTTATTGCTTGATATCTAATATTCAAATATTCGTTTCGTCTGAATTTGGCGAGTGGGAATACGAATATGGAAAAAAGACGAATATTGCGGAATTCAAATACGAATATTCGCACATCAATAAGTGCATACAATTCTACATGTACTTCGTGTATATTTATTTATTTATTAAACATATTAATGCAAAGTAAATTTGCATAATATGGTGTTGCACAAATATGGGCGGAGTAACGTAGACCATATGCCCAAGATGGTATTAACACTATTTTATAAGGTTTTGTGACTGACTGTACACGATCTATGCCTTCACATAGGAAGTAGGCAACGTGGTTGTTAAAGAAATTCCACAAAAAACCGCAAGATTATACGGTTATCCGTTGCAGATCAGTCAACCAGTGCGAGCGAGACGAAAAACTCTCGAAGGCCAAACAACACACACAAGCCTGACCGCACTTAAGAAATAATTACGATGACGCGAGAGATGTTCCCCGACCCAGAGCTGCTTAACGACTGGTACTTCGTGTATAATGTACATACACTGTATGTATTTATTTTTATTGTTTTGTTTAATTAACCAAAATGTATACTTTATACATATATGCAAAGTTTCAACTGCAGTTTCCTTATTTTACTTTTTTAATAAATTATTTTTTAATAAAAGTATAAAAACGTATATAGAAACATATAAGTTAAAAAATGTTTTTATATGTTAATGTAAAAATACTCCATTTTCGAAGTAATTTCATAAAAAAAGAGATTTTTTGCTATATCCACTGTCTGAACTAATTTTAATTTAGCAGTCATATCGGTATACCGGTATTATAAACTCAATAACGGTACCGGTACCGGTAATACCGATACCGAAATAAAAAAAATACCGATACCGTTACCGATACCGAAATTTAAAAAATAGTTGTACCGGTATCAATACCGATACCGTTATTTGTTTCGGTTGCCAACCTTGAAATATATCCATAGGAATGCAAACATTTGGAGTAGATTGAATTCTTGAAGGCAAGTTCATCGAACTATGCGAAGTTCGTCGGTCGTCCCAATCGTGTTTATAACATTTCGGAAATAAAGCAAAACAAGAGTTAAATTTATTTTGTACATTTTGGTATAAATAATTTTACTCAGTGGCGTTTAAAGCAAAACAATACTTATTAAACCTAAATATAGTTGAAATGGAGCAAAATGAATACTAAATATCTCAGAAACCATGATTAATTTCGCAAAAGATGTTTCGAATTCAGAATAGGGATAATCGAAATATACATGCCCCATACCTAATTAATTTTTTTTTAAATGGTCGGTGGGTCAATACAATAATGGGCTGACGATGTGTGAAATAGTATCGTGGTTTCACACTTAAGGTGAAAGTCCACACAACGCTTTTTATTCATGCCAGCGTATTTAAGTATTCTGCACTTTAAATTAAATGCTGTTTATTTAATAATAATAAAACAAAACTTGGCATCACTGAGTACATTAGTCAGCTGACTTGTTCGTACGCCACACAGTGGCTGACCAGATAAAACACTTGGTAATAAATATACTCTTACAAATCTGACTCGAATTTAAGGATTTCTAGTTTTTTTTTTGTAAAATAAATAAATCTTGTGTAGTTTTAAGTATACCAGTATGTATGTATTTCTCTTTTAATGAAAAAATTTAATTATTTAATTTGATTTTTCACTGACATTTTATATAATACTTCAGTAAGTAATTGAAAAGAAGTACATTTATAAATTTTGAGAAGTTGCAAAATCATGAGAAAAAATCCTTAAGGCCGTGATACACTATCATACAAACAGGTTGACCGATGACATTTTTCAAAAAGTGGCACCAAAACAGTGGCAATTTGCCACTTTAGTCGGTCAAACGGTCACGCTGCATACAAAGTCATGCGATCTACGAAAAACTACAACCCTGGTGTGATGAATGAAAATTTTCATAAACACCATCATACCAGGGATGTACTTTTTCGTAGATCGCACGACTTTGTAGGATAGTGTATCGCGGCCTTTAATAGTTATGATAACTATGTAAAATCCAGATTTTAAAATTTGTACAAAAAATTACGTTCTTAGTCAAAATTAGATTGATAATTTTGCAAACATTTTTTAAAGAAAAGAAATTTTTACTTAAATATTTGAAAAGGTTTTGGAAGAAAATTTTAATTAATCGAAAACAGTGTTTTTTTAAGTTTAACATTTATTTATTAGCGCACTAATAATCCCAAATTATTATTTTAATTATTCAGTAAAATAATTTTTTATTAAAAATACATTGAAATGGATTATTGAGGGGCTTAGCTGGATTCTATGCTCATTTCTCTGTTGCTAAAGCAGATCATCAGGGAGGAAGCTTTACCCAAAGTTTCTTAGAACAACTAGAGTTATTATGTTATAAACTTTCATTTAAACAAATGAGAAGCTCAACAAATACATAAGAAAGTTGAAACAAGAACTTAGTAATCAAAATGTTTTATATTTTCTTACTTTACTACATTGGCTGACTTTTTTCCAGCTCTAATTGTAGTCTGTAAAAGTATGTTAAGAAAATAAATGAAAATAGCAACAACAGCTATTCAAGAATAGAGTGTTGCCACACAAGTATTTTTGACCTGGTGCCGTCAAAGTTAATAATTAGTTTTTTATTGGGAGTTTTTACAGTTTAAGTTTAACATTAATTAACGCACTAATAATCCAAAATTATTATTTTACTTATTTAGTAAAATATTTTTTTTATTAAAAACACATTGAAATTGATTATATAGGGTTTTTAGGTTACGGACGAAATGGCTCGACCGATTTTGATTTAGTTTTATCTGTATGAAATATTCCAGCCGTTTAAAAGATATCACATCTTTTCTAGATATATTCGGGGGTTTTTAAAATTTTTAATTTTTAACATTTAAGAAATTCAATTTTCGTTATTTTAAAGAATACGAAAAATTACCTCAAATATGTTCGTATTGTTAAATTTATTCAATGCGTATGAGTAATACATAATTTTTCATCAGTATTACTCACACGTACTCAGAAACAAAAGGGTAAATGGTAAATAAATTTGCCCAATCGAAAATATTTAAGGCTATTTTTCTTATTATTTAACACAATAAATGTGGACATCTTGTATATCATTGAATGGAAAGAGTTAAAAATACATTCACCACAGCAGGCTACCGACGACAATGCATTATCTTTGCACTTTTTAATAAAGTGGTATTTTTCTTTTTGGTAAAAAAGAAATGACTCAAACGTGTGTTTTAAAAAAAAGTATTATTAATTTTTATGTCTGAGGTAATCATTGTGTCATTTAAAACTTTTCTAAATATTTTAGTAAACACTTAGCTCACCAACGGTGTCTGCGTCAATTCTTAGAAAATCTTTTATTCTTGAAAAATGTGAGTGAAAAACTAGTTTTACGTAATGAATCTATTTGAAAACTAAAATGTTTTCAAATAAATTAACTCGACGTTTATACGGCATAGCAAATGTACAAAAACTTGGTAGCACTTCTATAGAAAAGTTACTTATGCTTACAAAGAAGTTGTGTAAATATATAAAGTAACAAATAATTATTTGTTTTATTATATCTATATTATATTCTTCTATCAATGTTTTTTGTGCAATATTTTTCCGTTTAATGGTTTTTTATTATCAAATATTTGTAAGCGTGGCAACCTCAAGTATTTTATTTGCAAATAGTTCGTAAAATCGTGAATAGTTTTCTGACATTTCTTGTGTGGCATGTTAACAGAAAAGCGTAACCAATAATTAATAATGAAAAACTATTTGATTCAAATATGTATTTATTGATTTAAACTGTTTCCAATAATGTTGGATTCTATAAAATGGTCTATTAGTTATGTATGAACAACAGTTTTTCATTAACTGTAATTATTTTTTTCGCTTTTTTACGCTTGTGTGGCACATGGCACACAGATGTAAATCCGACCTTAGGAAGTCGCAATAAATTAATTTCTGTGTCCCAATTTACATTTAAAACTTTTCTTGCCGGACATTTTTTTAATTCTCTTTTGTTCTTGCCCGAAGCTTTTACATATTGGAAGTTAATAGATAGGCACAATTTTTGTAGTTCGTTTACTTCTTCTTCGCGTTAAAATAAGAAAAATCGTATGAAGAAATTAATAAATTGCGAAAAGTAGAAAAGGGAAACCAAAAATATCCGGTACAGAGGATCGTGTACTACACACTCTGCATCTTCGCCCCTTCTTCCACAAACTTCGTCTGTCTGTCTTTCAATTTCCCAAATGTACAGGGTGGCCCAGAAAGACCGAAGTGGTGTGAATTCCTTATAACTTTTTATTTAAGACATATTTTTTTAATTTTTTGTTTTTTAAATACAGTAAATTTATAGGGAATATTTTTAGATTAGTTATTAAAAATTGTATCCCGCAAGTGGTGGCCATTTTCTGCTTCGCACAAATGTGCTCTTTCCATTTCCATTATTCATAACTTATTTATGAGTGACGAAGCCCATTTCCAATTAAATGGGTTTGTTAACAAGCAAAACTTTAGGATATGGGCTAAGGAAAACCCGAGAGTACTTCATCAACGACAATTACACCCAGTTGTGTAACTGGTACTGTTTGGTGCGGTGTTTCTTCAGAAAGGATCATTGGTCCATATTTTTTGGAAAATGAAAGAGATGTCGCCATTTCCATCAATGGTGATCGATATCGGGCCATATTGGAAAATTTTGTAAGGCCAGCCGTGGAATACCATCCGCAAATATGGTTCCAACAGGATGGAGCCACAGCGCACACTCCGAGGGCCACAATGGCTATTTTACGCGACATCTTTGGGGAAAGAATAAATTCGCGTAGAAGCAATTTTAATTGGCCTCCGCGTTCCCCGGATTTAACCGCTCCAGACTGTTTCCTTTGGAGTTATTTAAAAGGGAAAGTTTATGTTAATAAGCCTAGGACTATTGAGGAATTAAAAACCAATATTTCAGACGAAATTAACAACATAACACCGGAAGTTTTGCGAAAGGTCATGGAAAATGTGTTGAAAAGAGATCATTTGTGCGAAGCAGAAAATGGCCTCCACTTGCGGGATATCATTTTTAACAACTAATCTAAAAATATTCCCTATAAATTTACTGTATTTAAAAAACAAAAAATTAAAAAAATATGTCTTAAATAAAAAGTTATAAGGAATTTACACCACTTCGGTCTTTCTGGGCCACCCTGTAAAAGGCCACTATGGTTATGATCACTATAATTAAATGCAGTGTTGCCCATAAGTTTGGTTCGAACAGCTGTTTTGTGTGGTTATAGGTATAAACGTATTAAATATACTTAAGGCTCAGTTAGCCAACTGTAATTAAAATTAATGAAAATGGTTATAGAGATGTAATGTAACGTAATCTTCTTTTCATATAAAAATATCGATCAACTGTTTCCTACGTAGCAGTTACATTCCATTACAGTCGGCTAACTGAGCTTTTATATAATGTAATGCTAGGTGCTTAAACTGGTGTTTCTTGGTGCTACGTACAATTTTAATTCTAAACGCAAATGCTTAAACATTTTATGCGTAATTTCTGAAAAGATTATGTTTCTAAACTATTTTTAATCAATAAATTTCGACAACGAATGTTTTGTTTGACAAGGAATCGTCTATGAAATGATGACAATATAACTAAAATAAGCAGAGAAAATTTGAATTTTCGAAGTCAGCTGTTGCGCTTTCAGCTATTTAAATTTGCAAATAATCTTATAAAATAAGGGAATAGGAAAACAAATTTCCTGGGAATAGTTATTCAGAATTGAGCTGTGTATTCTTTTTACTTTTGAAAAAGTTACTTTACGACATACCACCCCCACGTGAAACACAATTACATATATACAAATAATTTGCATCGCAAAGTCTTCTGGTAATGTAAATAAATAAGGAATTTAGTGTAAAAGCTTGTTTTGTTTGTTTTGTATGTGACATATTGAAATCTTTTTTTCTTTTAAGGCTTCAAATACAATTTCCAATCGAAAATTCTCTATAGTACAGGGCTCAATACATGCAATTGCTTATAAAACAAATATATGTACATATAGTGAATTATATACAGGGATTTCCAATAGAGATGTTTAGATGAAGTATACAAAATGTTGTAGGTATGAAGGCACAACATGCAAGAATCAATGTTTAAATACATAACTGCTGCAACTTATGGGCACACTGAAATTTTATTGCACAAGAAAGACAAATATCAAAACAAACCTACCAAAGAAATTGATTCTGTTGGTACTCTTTTTCATCAAAGGAAGTAAATAAAGATTTATTGTTACTTTCTAACATGTAACACTTTGACTGAAATCATAGTATTATTTCAAAAAAAAAATTAAAGCAAAATTAGATTTTATTTTTCCATTAAGTTGTCGATAAATTGAAAATTTTAAGATCGTTTTCTGACAAACTAGTTTTTTTTTTTTAGTTATGACGTTGTTTAAATAAATGAGCGATATATAATAATATTTCAACTTTTCGGTTTTTCGCGTTTTATTTTAGTTTCTGTGCTTTTTGTATTTTTGGTGCTTGTTTTTGAGATTTTTTTTTCGGTTTTTGGCGTCTTTTTTCCCTTTTGCGATTTTTTCTGTTTGGGGATTATTTTGTTTTGGCGATTTTTTTAGTTTGTCCTAATTTACACTATGCAAGTCTTATTGTTAAGCTGATTAATATATGGGAAAGAGAGACGAGGGGAACAAATTCCTTTATATTCCCCTCGTCTCTCTCTCCTAACAAACTAGCTTAGCAATAAGACTTGCATAGTGTAAATTAGGACTTTGGTAATTTTTTTGAGCTTTGGTGATTTTATTCGTTTTAGCGATTTTTTTTAATATTGGGATTTTTTAGTTTTAGCGTTTTTAAAAATTTCAAGTACAGCAAGTTGTCAAAATTAAATACTGTCAACTACATTCACTGATAGAATACCCTTTAGTTTTTAATTTTTAAATTTCAGTGCATAAAAATTCACTAACTTAACAAATAGACACTTGAGTATATATATTAAAAAGGATTTTAACATGTTACGTTGCTCGCTTTAGAACACCCTATAAGTTTTATCTGTCATATATTTGTTGTTGTAGCGGCCAAAGTTTTACATATTCTGTGAAAATTTCAGGTTCGTAGCTCTTACTTAACTCGAGAAAACAGTCTGTGTCAGACAGACAGATAGACAGAGGAACAGCGTCGCGAACCCTAAAAATTACCACAAAAAGAGTTGTCAATTGTCAACAGCTATAATCTTCTGGTCCCTACTGCAGTTCCCTTTATCAGAGAATTGCAGCAGCATGACATCTTCATTGTTTCATTTGTAGTTGTCATATTGCATTGATTTAGCATAAATTTTAATGAAAACAGTATAAGATGTGATTGATGATTGTCTCTTGCATATTTTATTTATACTCTGTATATAAGTACATAAACAAGCATATATACCTACATACAAATATACGTTATATGTGCGTTAAAGCTGCGGAGTTGAGAATGCCTGAGGGCATTTTAAGGGGCTTATTTTGCATTTTAATCTAAAACATAAACTCATTGAATAGACAAATTGATCTCTAACATTGAAGGCAAAAAAGTAAAAATAAAATTGCCAAAAATAATTTCTTGTAAAACTTTTCTCATCCTAATTCAAAATGTATTAATTACTATAAATGAAGGAAAACAACGAAAATATTTTCATTGACCTTGGTGAAGTGAAAATATACGATATAAATAACGTCGATCCGCCGGTAAAAAAGTTTTATTTTGTGATGTATTTGTGCATTTTTTATACTCAATAACTTGATTTCCAAGCACTTCTTACTTTGTATAATTTAGAATTTAGAATTTAACAAACTTGCAGTGTGAATGCAAAATCAGCTGTTTATGGTTTTAACTTTCAGTGTGAAAACACTATAAAGGGTTTAAAAAAAAATTATGAAACAGTTTTATAAAACTTCTTATAAATCAAAAATATTTTTTATGAATAAAGTCTGTATAATTTATTTTTGCATACTGAAAGTATATATAAAATAATTTTATAGTAAATAATATTTATAATTTTATTTTAAATACCTTTACTCTTCCATTTTGGGATAAGCAACTGTATCAGAAAATACATAATAATTCCTGCGCCATTTGGAAAATTTTATAGCAGATGTGATGCGCTGTAAAAACAGTGCTGCCAAGTTCTGTATTTTCAAGCGTTCATTAATGTAGTAAAAGCGTGCAACTGTAGCCACTTTTTTAGCCATTCATATCTCGGTTTGGCATTATATAAGATCGCTCTAATCATTCAAAAAGGCCTTATGGAGGCCTGCTCTCACCCTATTAGCCCATACTGCAGTGCGCTCCAAGTGCAACAAACATACGGATGCATATATTTATATCACTTACTTATATTTTTGATGGCACAAACGAAGCCGATAAAATGCCAAGATATTTTATGTTTCGTGACGCAAAATGATACAATTACATATTAAGACTGGTAAACGTTTTTTTTTCATTTATTTTGTTTAAACAACCAAGAGCCACTTAATACTTTTTATGTTTCGATGCAGTCGTTTTTGTTCTGTTGTTATGCACATATATACATCCACACTTGTGTACATACATATGTATGTATGTACATATTTAATTTTAATTTTTATTTCATTCATTTGAACCATTTCCTCTTAAAGACATTTTGGAATACCTTTTTTGCGGGGGGAAAAAATTATGCAAATTTCGTTTTTATCGTTTAATTAAATGATGATTTATCATCTAACGAAATACTGATTTTTCTTGTTGTAGTGGGATATTGCAAGATTTATTTAGTGGGCAAATTCAATAAATTTGACACACCGTGACTAATGCGGTGTTAAAATTTTTATTACTTTGGAAAAAAATTACTCTTAAATAATATGTTAAGAATATACGGAGATTATTATTTGGCCAGGCCTCTGGGTGAAAATGCTTCCAATGTGTTTTAGAAGAAAATTTTTTTGACATCCCCAGAAAGAATTTTTCAAAGCGAATCGATTAATGAATATGGCTTGATGAGCTACACTCTAAATATTTCATGAGATGCAAACTTTTCTTTTCACTAATATTTAAGGAGAAAAAAAATGCGATTCAGCGATATTTGAAGATTTCTTATAATGTTTTAACGTTAAAACTACAAGCAGCTGATTTTGCGTTCACACTGCAAGTTTGATAAATTCAAGTTTTAAATACTAGGTTGTCTAATAAATTTGCTCAAAATAAAATAAATCTCCTGTAGAAATATGAGTATTTGTTGCTGTATTTTTTTCTGCTTTTTATAACACTTATTTGACAAACTGAAAAACTCAGATGTGATCTAAAATGGAAATTATTTTATATATCTTTTAAAATTATGGAAGTATTTATACAAAGTGAACAAGAGCATGGAAATCAAGTTATTATTTATTAAAAAAATTAACAAATACATTATATATATTCCCAGAGGTCAATGAAAATATTTTCGTTCTTTTAATTTTGTATAGCAATTTTTTGATTATTGTTGCGGCTGCATACATTTTTAAGTTGAAACTTTTCAATCGGTATCTATTCTTATTCACTACGTAAACATTATCAGCTAACTTGGCAGCACTGAATTTAGCACAACGAAAACAAGGTTGGATTTCATAAAACCGAGTGAAAACCTTTCCCAAAGTGGTTTTAAGTTGGTTTTAACAAAATCATTTTGTATGGTAAAACCAGGTTTTAACAGTTGGTTTTAATATTAAAACCAACGTTTATTAAAATCATGTCAGTGTGAGAACACTATTATGTCTAATACATATGTACATATCGTCACCTTAAATGCAAACGGACGTAAATACACTTTTATATTTTTTACAGGAGAAACAAAAAAAGTTTCAAAATCAATAATAATAAAGTGTTCTTGAAAATTGTCTTTGAAATGTTATATATGTTTCTAACCATTTATTTAATATATATATATATATATATATATATATATATATATATATATATATATATATATATATATATATATATATATATATATATGTATATATATATTAAATTTATTTTTTTATTTATTTAATATATATAATATATATATATATATATATATATATATATAAGATTTTATGTTAGTTACGTTCCTTGCAATAAAAAATAGATGCATTCGTAGTTACGTCCATTTGAATTTCTGTAATAAAGTCGTCAGTTTTGGTTGCAAAGGTCTAAATATTTGCGTCAGCATGTAGTTTGATCAAATAAACAATAATGAATCAAAAACTCGGTTTCGAATTTTTGTGTAGTTAAGGTGACGATATGTACTTATATACATATAAAAAGAAAACACTCTTTAAATTGTTTCTAGTCGCTTCAAAACTTATGACACTTATTTCCACTGTTGTCAACTGTTCAGATTAGATTATTTTTTGTAGTTTATGCGAATGAAAAAAAATTTAATAAGGATTCACATGTTAGACAACATGACATCAATTGAAGGCAATTGGCATGAAGGCTTACAAATAAAGGGCAGACATGCATACAAATTTATTGGTTAATTATTGATGGTGCCAAAAAGGTCTAACAACCTACATACATACATATGTTTTTGTAAAAATAATTTAAATGACGAGAAGCATATTGAAAAAAAATGCATACATATGGATGTAATTAGACTAAAACAAAATCCATAAAATATGAATTAATAAAAATATGAACCGATGGCGTTTCTTGATGTTTCATAATTATTGCGAAATCCAATTTACGATGGAGGAGTAATAACTCCTCCATCGTTACATTAAAGGTTTTCTTCACAAGACTGCACTTAGTAGAGGGTGCCTCAAAGAAGTGTATATTTGTTTCATTTACTGCGTGAACGCAGTGCCTCTGGAAGGTGTACGGAGCTTGTCAATCAGTAGCGTAACTCTTGGGAATAAAAGGCGAACAGTTTGCTCACGTGAAATTCCTGCATTTTGTATGAGAAAAATCAAAATTTCACATGAAAAAATTTTTCATCTTTTTTTCCCACATCTAAGAAATAAATTCCCCAGTTTTTCAATAAAAGTTTTACTTATTATTATTTTAACCGATCTCCTACACATCAAATTTATTTTGAGACACCCTGTATTAAAATCTTAATTTTTATATGAAAAGGTGTCGGTATTCATTTATCTGTGTTACAAAACAACAATTTTAATAATTTTTTTGTTTCTATTTTGTGTGCTTGTCGTACGAAGACTGTTAATTTTTTTTTAATACGCCTCTATTTTTATTTTTTATTGCTCATTTATTGCATTAAAATTTTAATTTTGACTGAAACTGCTAGAATAAATTAAATCAAAGTCTGGTAACACTGGTGACATAAATACATACCCTGCAGAAAATGGCAATAGTAAAATTATACCGATTACCTATTGACGATGTCACCAGTACTACTGACAGATTTTTCGCCAACTAATGATATCTAATGTTGACGTTTAACACAGGCTTGTCCTACGAAATCTAGCAGTAGACTACGTCAATACTGACTAGGTAGTTCTTGCGGGACCATATTTGCAAAATGTAAGTAGTAAGATTGTACTGACTTACTCTTAACGATAGCAACACTCCGTGGGAAATGTACGTAGTAAAACTGTACTGATTAATTTAAATTGTATATTTCGCAGAATTAGTAAAGTCAAACACTTACATATGGATCTGAAAGTGTGACAAGTCCTTAACTGATGGAACAAAATCTTCCACAGTTCCAATTAATTAGCTCGTTCACTAAAAAAATTTAGTTTTCACATTTTTTATTCTCATATAATATGAATATGAATTTTCAATACATTTATAGGTATTAGCCTTTTAATTTTATTTCTTAAACTAATTTTTATAAACACAGGTTTATTTGACAAATTTCATGTAGAAATAAGTACGTCAAATAAGCGCTTAATAAACCTTAAATATTTTTTATGAATACGGTGGTTAAAATTTGCATGACGCCACTTTTATTTTCAACAAACCAATAAAACATTTCTTTTTAATATAGTTGTGTGTATCTGAAAAAATATTTCCTACGCATAAAAAACAATATTAATATGTAGACGCTCCGTTGACAATGTCACCAAAATAGTCGACAAAAGTGGCGACTTGGATACTTAAACCCCCGTTTCCTCCAGGGTATGTATGTTTTATGTATGTGTGTGCATAAAATGCCCTTTTTCTTTTAAAAATTTTTTTACAATAGCCAAGGGCTAATAATAGAATAAATTCTAATATGCTTGGCCCTACCCAGTTTTTCTATTGCAACATTAAGAGTCCAAAATGTTTTAAATCAGTTAAGAGTAAGTGCATAAAATTAAATTATAAATGTTAAGATCCCTGGATCCGCCAATTTTATTACTACAAAATCGTCATGAGTGTAGCAAATTTGCTAGGAATCGGTTAGGTTAAAGTAATGGGTGTTTTTTATTGAGGTATAGAAATTTAAGTTGGCATCACTTTTTTAACTGGCGGCCATTTTGTCAGCTGTCAAGTGATTAATATTTAGTTTGGTTTGCCATTTCATCATGAACAGGTTGACAAAAGAACAACGCTTGCAAATCGTGCAAATTTATTTCGAAAATAATGGTTCAGTTCGCGAAGTTTACCGCAAGCTCCGTCCATTTTATGGTCGACATAATCGTCCATCAGTGCAATTAATTCGGTTAACCATGGATCGTTTTCGCACTACGTTTACTCTATGTGATAATACGCATCCGCAGAGACGTCGAACAGTGCGCACCGAAGAAACAATTGCCGCTGTAGAGCAAAGTGTTGAAGAGGACCCGAATGAATCGATTCGCCACCGTGCACAGCAATTGGAGCTTTGTCCATCAACTTTATGGAAGATTTTGCGCAAAGATCTTGGCTTGCGACCTTACAAGAATGTGGATGAGTTGTGGTTCCAACAAGACGGCGCTACATGCCACACAGCGCACGTCACAATCGATTTATTGAAGGAAACATTCGATGAGCGCATAATTTCGCGGAATGGACCTGTCAATTGGCCACCAAGATCGTGTGATTTGACACCATTGGATTATTTTCTTTGGGGATATGTGAAGTCGCTCGTCTACGCCAACAAACCAGAAACGTTAGGGGACTTGGAAGCCAACATTCGTGGCGTTATTGCCAACATACGGCCCCATATGCTCGAAAAAGTGGTTGAAAATTGGACCTGTAGAATTGGCTTTATTCGAGCCAGCCGCGGCGGCCACATGCCCGAAATCATATTTAAACATTAATGGCATAAAATTATCCTTCCAATAAAGCCAAATTGATGGACATTAAAACGATTTTCTTGTGTTTTATTTCAATTCGAAGTTCTATACCTCTAAAAAAACACCCTGTAGATAAAATATAATAAAGATCTTTAATGTTCGTGGCTCCGCTTACTTTTCTAAATTCAAGATACATACATATGTACCATCTTTCGGTTTGCAAATGACAGACAGCGTGACCGTTTGGCCGACTAAAGTGGCAAATTGCCACTTTTTCGACTGCCTTGCCACTTTTTGTCCCCCTTTTTTTAGGGTGAGTTTTATGAAAATACATTAAAAATAAAAAGTTTACGTCCCTTTTCACAATGTATGGTTAAGAGTTAACGTGAACTTTAACTGACAGTTCTTCATACAAAACTTGCCGTTAAAGTCCCTGTTATCTTTTAACCATACATTGTGAAAAGGTACGTTAGTGAAGTTATCTCGTTTTTTTTAATTTTGCACCTTTTTATTGATAAATCCCCTATTTGGTGCCAGTTTTTGAAAAATGTCATCGGTCACCCTGATGACAGACAGTTATAAAGTAAAAAAACATAATAGGTACATAAATAAAAAACCGATTTGAGAACCTCCTTGTTTTTGAAGTCTGTTAAAAAAAAACTTACTTCCAAAAAAGAAACAGAGAAACTGGGAAAAGTATGAAATTTCTTCGTTTTAAATGATACTGAACCGTTGCTACCACTCTTTTTTTATAAACAGCTGGCAGCGCCATTTGCACACTTTTGTAAAGTTGGCAGCACCATTTATTTCCTAGAACGGCATATGTACGATGTTGCCAGCGTAGCTAATTATTAAAAAAATATTAAATAAATAAATACATAACTATGTACATGATATGAATGTATATTAAATTTTGTTTAGTATAATTTTTGACGTATGTATATATGTGTATAAAGGAAGCTTACTTGCGGATAAGCACGACCATGATATTGCTATCATTATTAATATAAAATTTAATTGACATTTGCTATTTTCTTTTCCATTCACAATGTTTATAAATAAGTATGTACACATGTATGTATGTACATATATATTTGAATACATATCCTTATCGCTAACCCATTATTGCTCAATTATCTAGTCAAATAGTTGCGGAAAAGTTATTTTTATTATTGTTTGTGCTGACACGCTGTGATAATTAAACATCACTTGTATGTATCCCACTCGTAAGTGATGTGGTTGTATGAATGAATGTTAACAGGCTGATTGGTTGTAACGACATTACACCAACACAGAAAACTAAAACCAAATAAATACTCCGTAAAATTCACTTGACTCGCAATTTGTTTGCATTGCATATGTGACCGTAGGATATGTGACGCCTGTCATTTTTATTTTTGTTATACTTATAAATAATTGCAATAATAGTAATCAAATTTAATTACATATATTAATTTGTACTCAGCCATTCATTTAATTGACAATTGCTAATTTTGAAATTTTGTTATTAAGTCTTACCAACTTTGGTTATTATTCATTAAAACAAAATAGCAGGTTCATCATGTTATTGTGATATGCATGGGTGCGAAAGCAATACACATGTACTATTTCTTAGATTCTCTACTTTTATCATAATTGAATTACATATTTGTTAAATTTCTATCACAACAAAGATTCTACCTGCCGTATAAAAAATATAAAAATTAAATAAAAAAACTTTATTTTGAAGCTTACGTCTAAACAAAATTTTCATAAAAATTTTGACTAAAGCAGTGAGCTTTGAGGTTCAAATTAATTTTTTTGACTCTTCCTTTCGTTTCATGCAACTTATGAGAGGAGTCGTTATGTCAATTAAATCCCCATTTGCCGGCTGATTTATAAAATATTTAGATACGATTGTTTAGGATAACAGTTGGCATAAAGTACATTTTAGAAGACGTTCTATTTTCATACTTTGTAAAGTGCATCTTTTCCAAATATGTTGTACCAATTTCAAAAAGTAAATTTTCGTTGAAGTATATTTTTTAAAATTTACTTTCCTTAGCCTTTGTAAATAAAAGCCATTATTACAACAAGTAAGAGTGCTATATTCGGCTGTGCCGAATCTTATATACCCTTTACCAAAGTGCGTTTATGTAGTATAGAGATACATACATAAGCACAGAGATATGTAGGTACATATTCATTTTGTGAAAAAATTCATACTTTTTTTCTAGTGCAATTGTTAGGTTTTTGGCATTATGTTTAATTTGGTGCTTTTTAAATTTTGGCGATTTTTTTCGGTTTTTGGCGTTTTTTAATTTTGGCGATTTTTTCGTTCCGGCGATTTTTTTGATTTTGACAATTTTTTTCATTTAGCCGATTTTTTTTGTTTTTTATATATATAGTTTTTTTTTATTTTTTTAGTTCTGACACTTTTTTCTCGTTTTAGCGATTTTTTTCGGTTTTTGGCGTTCTTTTTTTATTTTGGCGATTTTTTTTTTCTTTCTGACAATTTTTTTGATTTTGAACATTTTTTTTCATTTAGGCGACTTTTTTATTTTTTGGCGATTTTTTTTTCATTAGGCAATTTGTTTTTTTGTTTTGGTGATTTTTTCGTTTTTTGGCGTTTTTTATTTCTTTTTGGCAATTTTTTTAGTTTTGACAGTTTTTTCTCGTTTTGGCGATTTTTTTCGGTTTTTGGCGCTTTTTAATTTTGGCGATTTTTTTTGTTCTGGCGATTTTTTTGATTTTGACGCTTTTTTTCATTTAAGCGATTTTTTTATTTTTTGCCGATTTTTTTCATATAGGCAATTTTTTTTTGTTTTGGCGATTTTTTTCGGTTTTTGGCGCTTTTTTATTTTTGGCGATTTATTTTCGATTTGGCGATTTTTTTGATTTTGTCGATTTTTTTTTGCATTTAGGCGATTTTTTTAAATTTTTGACTATTTTTGTTCGAATAAGCATTTTTTTTGGTTTTGGCGATTTTTGCGGATTTTTTGTAATTTTTGGCGTTTTTTTAATTTTGGCGATTTTTTTCGTTTTGGCAATTTTTTTGAATTTGCCGATTTTTTTTCATATAAGCGATTTTTTTAATTTTTGCCGATTTTTTTCATACAGGTTTTTTTTTTGATTTGGTGATTTTTTTCGGTTTTTGGCGTTTTTTTTATTTTGGCGATTTATTTTCGTTTTGGCGATTTTTTTTGGATTTTGGCGATTTTTTTTCATTTAGGCGATTTTGTTTTAATTTTTGGCGATTTTTGTTCACATAAGCATTTTTTTTGTTTTGACGATTTTTTTCGGTTTTTGGCGTTTTTTTTAATATTAGCGTTTTTTTTCATTTTGGAAATTTTTTTCGTTTTGGCGATTTTTTAAAATTTTTGGCGATTTTATAATTTTCGGATTTTTTAGTTTGACCGTTTTTGAAAATTTCAAGAGTTTAACTCTTACAGTTTCCAAGATATAGCAATTTGTCAAAATTACATTTTCAAAATTTCATTAACTGATGGACCACCCTTTAATTTAAATTTTTTTAATTTTAGTGTTAATTTTTGTAGCATATATAAAAATACACTAATTTTACAAATTTCAAGTGTCAATATGCATATGTACATACATAATACAATTGTATGTATATTACATAGGATTTTAAAAGTTTTTGTCACTCATTTTGGAACACCCTTTAATTTTTAGCTTTTATATATTTTTTGTTGTAGCCACGAAAGTTCTACATATACTGTCCAAATTTCAGACCCGTAGC
Organism: Tachina fera; assembly: GCA_905220375.1. Taxonomy (NCBI): domain Eukaryota; kingdom Metazoa; phylum Arthropoda; class Insecta; order Diptera; family Tachinidae; genus Tachina; species Tachina fera. The sequence goes on from LR999964.1 coordinate 11,021,864, forward strand.
TTTTACCGTTCCTGAGAAAATAGCCTTCTTCCTAAAACATGAAATATGTTTAATTATTAGGAAAAAGTTAAAGTTTTCCAACCCTGGAAACGTTTTTTTAATTTGTTAAATTTTTAAAATTTTTTTTTTATTATAAATACCAATTTTATTCATACCGAAGTATAAAATAAGTTAATTTAATAAAAAAGTAATAAAAACTTGTTTTCGGTAGTTATTTTCTATGGGAAAATAGAGTTTGAGTTTTCCAGCTCTGAAACCGTCTGCTCGATTTTGCTGATTTTCAATAGCAAAATTTTTCGGAAAATTTCTGACACACCAGTCCAAGAACGAAGTCTCTACCTCTTCTGGGAGCTTGGGAAAACCGATTTCACGTACAGACAGACGGACAGACGGACATCGCTTGTTCGTCTTCCCTATGCATAAGGATCCAGAATATATATACTTTATGTGTCGCTTATTAATATTCTAGAAATTACAAACGGAATGACAAACCTATATATACCCTTTTACCATTTTTTGGTAAAGGGTATAAAAAAATAACACTTTCCAAGAAGTGACTTTTCCGAAAGTATCAATTCCAAAAAGTACTTTTTTAAGAATTTAATTTAACCAAAAAAATCCTTTTGCAAGTAGTACTTTTTTGAAGAAGTTACTTAAGCTAGACGATTGTCAGATCTTACAATATTGTCAGATCTGTCAATGTGCTGACAATGTACTGGAAAATCGAAAATTGCCAGTACAATATTCCTTGTCAGTTCACACGGTTGTAAGAAAATCTTACAATTTATTGCCAGACGGTTGTATGGCAATAAAATCATCTGACAAAATCGAGAGTCGAAAAATTGTCAGTTCACACGGTTGTCATATGCAAAAATTTTCAGATCTGTTGTTATGCGTTGCCAGACTCAAATCATTTGTTAGAAATTGTTAAATATCAATCGTTTGTGTTTGTTTTAAAACTGAAAGTATAAATTATTATGGACCATAAAGAAGCAATTGCAATGATTTTGTTTGCATATATTTTACTATAAATTTTTTCTTTATAATCAAGCGTGTGCAGTGTTGCCCATAGAAATAATTCTCTTACAATGACGCCATTGTCAGATGCATAAACTTTGCACATCTGACAATATTAAAATGTCTGACAAAGATCTGGCAATAATTTTACAATGTGTTCACATGATTGTAAGATGTCTGACAATTTCTTTTCAGCTGCTAGTCTTGCAATGGACTGACAATGCTTTTTCTGGCAACGACACCTGACAAAATTTGTCAGTTCACACGGTTGTAAGAAATGTTGAGCACATTTTACTGGCAATATTGTAAGATCTGACAACAGTCTGTACATAGCTTTATGGTGGCTAAACTAAACTAAAAAAAGGTGGCTACTTTTAAAAATACCGTTTTTGCAGGGATTTCTTCTGTTTTAGCCATATGTTAACGCTTTGTCGATTTTGGAAAATTTTCAAGGTCTGGCTATTCTGATTGAATTTTTTTTGGCGATTTTTGATTGTTAATGATTGTGTCCACTTTTGCAATTTTTTTTACCGTTGGAAAATATTTCCATCGTTAGAGGAGTGTTTGGGATTTATCCCCAAATTGGATTTTTTTTTTCGTGATTGGGAATGAAAGTTTAGTACTGGGGATCTGGAGATTTGTTGGAGAAGATAATAAAATTTTAGGGGATTTTTTGGAGATTTTTTTATAACTTATGGTAACAATAATGATTTTTGAGCTAAAAAATGCGCGTCTGGCAAGTCTAAAAATGTGTGTTATTATTCATAGTGAATGGTTTCAAGGCAAATCAAACAGGAATTAACACTATCAAAACATTTCTTAGAATAAACACGTACTTTAAAAATAATTCAATTTGCTGTGACAAATTTAATCCTTTTGGTGAAATGATAAAGCTTTTTAATACAAGTACTGTGTACACCACAAATTCTGAGGCTGATGAATCAGAAAATTTCCATTCTGAAGTTTTCGAAATGGTAAACTTTGGTTAAAAGTTTTTTTATACTTGTGTATATTAAACTATGTGTAATTTTTTCTTTACAATCTTTATAAATACAAATTAAATTAATATGACTGTAAATATAGTTATCGATATAAATGAATTTAATTGAATAAATATATTATTTTTGTCATTATTTTTTAAATAAAATAAAAAAAAAATTGTATTTTGTCACAAAAGAAAACATTTAAAACAAATATCTTAATTTAGGGATTTTTAGGGATGACAAATAAAAAATTGGGGATAAGCTCTAGAAAAAAAAATTGCCAACACTGCGTTAGAGGATTTTTCCGTGTTACCACATTATTTCATATAGACGACAATTGCATTTTCGCGATTTTTCTGAGTAGGCGACTTTTTCCATGTCTGCAGGTTTTCGCCTTCTGACAAAATTTCTTGGGGATGGTTAATTATGATTTTTTTTCGCAGTGAAGTTCGGCTATAATGAACAGTGGTATAATGTACATTAATGGAATTTTTATTTTTAATTAAAGAAATAACCATGCAATACATGTGTTTAATAGAATTAATAATAAAATATATAAGGTAACTATTTATAAAAAACAATTTTGAATATTTTTTGGTATTTGTTCCGGGTAATCTCCGAAACAGTTGGAATGATTTTGGCGAGACTTTTTTTGAGAGAAAACTTATGCTATAGGAAGCTGCTTACTTGGGGTCTCCACGTGCAATAAACTTGGAAATAATTATGTTCTCATCTGTCAAATTCTAAATCCAATATGTCCACGTGTTCACCGCAGAAACATTTATTTGCAAACAAATTGCGAAATAATTGTTCAAACTTATTTCCAAGAAATAATGTTGAACATAAGCTGTAAAATTTTATATACATTTCGTCGGTTTGTTTCTGTTTTGATATATTGGACAAAAATGTGTTTTCGAGAAAATCGATGAAGAATGTTTAGTTCATTAGTTTTACAAAAATACACGATATAATTTTTAATAATAAAAGTAATAGATACATATGTTTTTTATTCAAACTTAAAGTTGTTAAACTTTTTACATCCAACATGAAAATTTATTAGGACTTAAAGAAAAAATTACAAAAATCTTTGGCAACGCATTCCACATTCATAAAAACAATATTGTTCACTACTTGCTAAAGTGGTTTAAATTACTGTATATATTTTTAGGTAGATGTTAATACTTTTACTTGAGAAATGTGCCACTTATGAAAAAAATTTTCGATTGCCGTAAAACAGACTTTACAATGTTCAAAAATTGTGGAAATGACTCAAATTTTCACCTCTATGGCTCCAGATATATTCAAGATATCGGAAAACTGATAATGAATTTGGAAACAGAACACATTATTCATATATAATTAATCAATAACTCAATTTTATTAAAAATGCCCCATACATTAAAACAGACACAAGCTGACGATTTGTTGTTTGTGTGAATTAAATATTCCATGCCCACAAATTCGCAGCTAATAAATAAATTACAATTCAATTAATCTAAAAAAAACTCTATAATTGAAATTTTGAACAGAATAAACTAAAAATAGTATTTTTGTATAGTTGATTGAAACTCACATTAGAAGTCAATTAACTGCATTTCAAAGACTCTAATGCCAAATCGCCAAAAAAAACCTGCAATCCAATTCTTGAAAAGGCTTAAAAAGTAATATCTATAAATAAAAACTATGAAAATATAATAGACAATTACTAAATGCCTAAATATAATCCGCTAGGAAGCTTTCAGAAAAATTACAACATTTTTCATTCATTCCAATTCATCAAATGATTGCATCAATTAATATTTAATATTAATATTCATACAATATATTTATATTATCAAAATCAATAAAATTTATAATTTGTTTGCTTATTATAAATATGATTGGATCAATTCATGACATAAATAAATTAGGAGAAGACAGGTGCTGAAGGAAGAGATAGGGAAAAGCTTAATTCTTTTTGCAAGTTTTTAATAACGCAGTGTTGCAGCGCCTCTGGAGTCAATGAGGCTTATTAAATTTTCAAAGATGCATTTAAAAGCCATTTTATTCATTATGATCCTGCTACACAATACCGACGAAGGAGGGCGCTCTGATGTTACATTAGGATTAGTATCCGCTGAAAAAAAACCGACGATATTTCTTGTTAGGTACGCACTGTATAAAATCCCGGCATAATAACAAACAAGAACATTTTAAATTTATAAAAAACTCTTATGCTGAGTACACATCTGGCATTTCTTGTGTTAACATTTTCAAAATGTGTGCAAAGCCGTTCATATTATATTATATTATATGGAAAGCAATGCCACATAATGAAAAATATCGGAAATTACAAATTTTGCCACCAGTACACACTATTGCGATGTTACAAAATGTCATAGTGTATACTCGACATTACTTCTGATACTAAAAGTCCACACATGTTTTAAGTTCGCAACGCATGATTGCTTAAAAACTATTTAAAAAACTGTAAACAAATTAATACCCATTAATCAATATTTACTATTCAAAAATAGAATAGATTTTAATTCCTTGTTATTAATAACTACCGCCGTGTGGATAACTTTTTTCTTTGTTTGCAAAAAGTGGGCGCCTACAAAATATCGTATGATTGTCTGGAGTGTCAGAGACTTTATGGAAAATAACAAAGATAGTGAAATCAAGCAGCACGTGTCATAATACTCATCCAAGTACATAAGAAAATAATATCTTCAGTTTTTTTTTGCAAATCTCTCATATGCTTTTATCATTACTTTTGAAATCACATGTGATTCAAAAAATATGATTTTCAGAACATGCCTGTATATTAAAAATATATAAAAAACAGATTTTCAGCCGAAAATATATTAAAAAATTATATCAATCGGCGCGCTGGCTAATTTACAGCCGCTTGTTAGCCGAAAATAAAAGAAATTGGTGGCGGCGGCTGGTCAAAACTATTCAGCGGCTCGGCTAAACCGGCTCTCAGCCGATGCTGGTGCTGGACTCTGGCTATGATCCAGTGCACGAGTCCATGATACAATTATACTAGGTACATGCACAAGCCCAGCCTGTCACTGTATACATTGCACCTAGTTGTCAAACTTTGTTTACAAGCCTCAAAAATGTTAATGTATGTGTGTAAACAAAATGATTACAGTCTTGCCAATGAATTTACACATGGCTGTGTCTCCAATTACACATTGAAGAAAATTACACTACACATCTTTTGTGTAGGTTAAAATTAAAACAATAATAAATAAAAATAGAAAAAAAGTAGAATTACACACTTATTATACAAGAATTAAATTACATCGCCTACACATGTGAATAGAAATTACACACTGTCTAACTACACCCATACTGGCAACACTGAATAACTAGAATCATGCAGGAATGCCGCGTCTGCAATTGTACTTTAGTTACCCTGTAATTGTTATTTTTATAAACAAAAGACAGTTGTTTCCGACAATTTGGGGTTTGTTTATACCAACAAAATACATGTGTTTTTTGGTGTTGTAATTTTGTTGTAGTTCTGCATGTACCTAGTATAATTGTATCATGCACGAGTCCCTTATGCTTTAGTATATACATGAGAAAAGAAAATCCCAGTTTGCTAAACAACTCCAATTTTTCTGCGTACATTTACTTGCTCACTCACCTATTAGCTAAGTTACACATTATAATAAAAAATGCAGTAATTCTTTTTACGTCAATCGCCTAACGATTTTCAATGTATTTGGGTCAATTTGAGTACGACTATAGATATGTATGTATGTATGTACATATGTATGTAGTTTTGCCAATGCATAGATATATGTATGCAAGTATCTACATACGTAAACTGTTAGAGAAGATATTATAAATGCATTTGCCTGGTTATAATAATGTTGATGACGTTATGAATGACACCGACGAATGCTAAACTTGTCACTGTAAAAAGCCTAAACTCTACAGCCTTTAATTTATTTTAGGGAAACGAAAATATTCTAAATATAAATTTGAAAATTCTAGAAATTTTGTATCTGAGCAAAATTTCTATAATAAATTAATTCCATATTACATTTAGATTAAAGTTGGGGGTAAGCCTCTAAGATTGATATGAAGTTTGCATGATGAACGTGAGTAATATTTTCTTTTTAATCACGTGAACATAAAGAGAGAAAATTTTTAAAACACATGCAAGTTAATGCTAGGAACACAACTGGAACGAACGACGAATTTTTCGGTGCGAACTTTCGTCATAAAAAATAAAACACATTTGTGCGTATGAAAATGAACACAACACCGCCGTCAACGAAATTCGTCGTGCGTGAGGAATCTGAGATAGACTTATTTCAATTATAATAAAATTGAGAGAAAATTCTCTCTGTCTCCCTCGGTTTTTGTACACACTACAACCAACTTGATCAAATATGAGTAAATTCGTCGTTCTTGTTCTTCACACGACGAATTTACTTAGCGAATGCTTGTCGACGAATTCGGCGACGTAGACAAAATTCGTCGATTGTTGAAATTCAACAATCTCCGTTATCGTGGTTGGCGTTTTTCGACTTCAAATTCGGTTAAAGAAAACAAACTACAAAAATCACAAAAATACCTGTTCAAAATTAAAAAGCAAAAAAAAAATATCTTAAAAAATCTAACTGACTTAAAAAAATAGAGTTAAAATAATTAAGATTTCGAAAATCAAATATGATTATGATCGGAAATTAAATTCTGAAGCAGATGTATCTACATTTTGATTTTCATCAAAATCTGTTGTGTAGTTTCGGACAGGCATAAAATGTCCCCTGGCGTTCTTTTGGTCCTAATTTTTTAAGAATATGATGTCTGTGTGTCCGTTAGAAGCAGATGTATGCAAGGTTTGCATATCATAAAAATTGGTTTGATAGTCTCTCCTAGGTTCGACTTAAAAAAAATATAGTTGTTCTCCAGACAGAAGACAGCACAAAACAAAGAATCGCTCAGCAGTATGTAACCACCCGGTGCCAATCACGAAATGTAACCTCATTATTCACCTAAATTCTAAATATTTCCAGGGAATGAAGTTCTTTAACAATTAATTTTTCCCAAGAATAAAATCTTTCCATTTTAAACAGTTTTGGGAGGTGATAAAAGGCGAAAGAGAGAGAGAGAGAGAGAGTACGAATATTCAAAATCAGCTGTTTTTTTGTGTGTAAAACTGCAAATAATTATGTGAAGCAATAAACGCAATTGCTATAAATAAAAAAAAATATATATAAATAAAGTAAAGTGTGGCTTCACCTCGTGCACGAAGGGTTGCGCACGGAGCTTGTTTCTTTTTGGCGATTTTTTATCGGTTTTGGCGATTTTTTCGGTTGTTGGTTAGTTTTTATTTGTTTTCTTACAATACATACATATGTACATATTTTTAGCGATTTTTTTTTTAGTTTTGCCGCCTTTTTCGTTTTGGCGGTTTTTTTTTGGTTTTTGGCAATTTTTTTAGTTTTTGTTGCATTTTAGCCATTTATTAAATTTTTGGTGATATTTTTCATTTAAGTGCTTTTTTAGTTTTGGTGATTTTTGGTTTCGACCTTTTATTTTTTTGTGACCTTTTTTCTCATGGTAATTTTTTTTAATTTTAGTAAAAAAATTTAGGTAAAATTTTAAAACCTATGTAACATAGAGACAATTATACACATATAGACACTTGAAACTTGTATTTTAAGCAGACTTCACCAATTAATACCACTTAGTGTCCTGCTGTGGCGAAGTCTTCAAAAACAAACACTGAAACACACTGCTCGCAAGACATTTATTTCAATCATTGTCGGTATAGAAGTAAAGAAGCAAATACTTCGTGACGAAAGAATTTGTGATGTTTGCTTTTTTCTACATAAGTTGTGTGCTATCAGTGCTATGAACCACCTATCGCAGTCACGCACCTTTTAGCAAAGGCACAATCCATATTGGATACTCCCAAAAACTTAGCAAAAATCCCCAAAATCCGAGGAGTTCCCCGGCACTTCCCCGGAAAATTACGGCAACACTGAAAATCGAAAAAATCTGCAGTGGTAGCACTATCATGCTATGTAATTGTTACCATTATTTGTAACCAAATGAATAAACCCAGTGAAAAAAATGGAAGCCATTCTAGTGGAACTACATTTTCATTGCTTCCAAAAAATCGATATTTTTAATTTGCCAAGAGTGAGTTTAAAACCATATAGAAGCTTATTTTAGTCATACAAAACCTTTTAACTCCTCCATAGTGTTAGAAAATACTCACCAGAATTAAAAAAAATCATTTTTTTTAAAGAAATTTATGAACTAATTTTAGTCTAAAATTTAAAAGTTGTTTGCTTAAATTTACATGAAAACACTGTTTCGGGCTTAAATTCGTATAAAAAGAAACGAATTGTTAAAATAGGTAACTATTTAAAATTTTTCCTAGATGAAAATATTATCATAGAACACAAAAAAGGGAATTTTTCTTAATATCGCTTCCAAATCAGTGAGCAGGCATCGAAAAAGAGAACTTCTTGCAATGACAACCCTATGTAAAAATCATTAGATCCGATCGAAATTTTCACTACTTCCAGATCGCAAACTATACATTTTCATGATTTTTTTGGAGTCTCTTTTTTTTTTGATGGGAAACTACTTCTTCTGGTATTTGGAGTGTTTGTTACGAAGAAGAAGTGTTTGCGACACGAACATCACTACATCATTCGCGCTTTGCTTATTATACGACAGCATTTATTGTTGGCTTAGTATAATACATGCCACGGCAATACATTTTAAAAGCAATACATATTTATATATCAAGAATATTTACGCAGGGCTCTAGTGTACAGAACCCTAAAATATAAGGAACGAAAAAACAAAACATTTTAGTATAGCGTTCATGATTAATGTTGCTAAAATGGAAAACGCTGAAGTATGGTAGATGGGTAAGCAGCAGCTGTTCCTTTTTATACATTCACTAAAAATTTCACGGCAGACTCACAATAGCATTTTTCCCTTTGAGGGGAATAAAAACTTCATGGGAACAAAAAACTCCCACTTGTTATTCACAATATGTAGTTAGAATGTAAGTGTGCTTAAGTACTAAAGTCCTGCACAAGACCACTTACAATAACTTTTAAGACATGGGGGATTTTTCAAATGCTTGACTACAGCGAAATTTTGTAAAATAAACGCTGAAAAAAACTATTGGCAAGAGATTTGTTGCATTTATAATAGTTAATTTTACCATTAAGTTCACTAAAGATTTTGAATAAAACTGCTGAACACGTCCTGTACCTAAAAAGAAAGTGTTTCATGCGTTCCTATGTCGATGTAGCAATAACGGCCTCAGACGTAAACTTTTAAGACGCCGATATACGTATTTTAGTAGCTCCTCTATCAGAATCAGTTCATAGAATCTTTGAATTTTTTCTAATCACATTGAAATTAAAAACCAAAAAACATATGGGCATTTCTACGAGAAATTCTACTTTTTTGTCGCGTGCGACAGTAAGCATTAACCTTGTATTTCTAAAGAACGTGACTTGATTTTTCTTAAAATTTTACATAATGTAGAGCTGCTGACGGCCTGCACAAATATATGAAGAAGTAAAAAAAATAGTTCCGATTTCTTTGAAAAAACAAGCATATGTGCTTGGTGTCGCACGCTACAAAGAGTTGATCTTCCTGTGGGAACGCCTATTTGTATGTATATAAACCATTCATATCGTTTCGAACTACAGAGTGGACCCACTGGGAGTCGTTGGTTCACTTCCTAACAAACACTCTGGTCTGTTTCATTACAACGGCTCTTTGTTGATGTGTTAAACAAAATCAGTTACTGTATATGGTCATTTCTCCGAGAAATTCCACTATTTTGTAGCGTGCGACAGCAACCAATTAACTTTGTATATCTGAACAACGTGAATACGTGAACGTAGAGCTGCTGACGGCGTATACAAAAATATATAAAGAAATAAAAAAAAGTTTCGTTTTCTTTGAAAAAAAAACAAGCATATTTGCTTGGTGTCGCATGCTACAAAAAGTTGACATTCCTGTGGAAATGCCCATATGCAATTTTTAAGTGTATTTGTAACTTTTACTGCCTTATTTATAAAAAAAATAATTTTGTAGAAAAATCTATTTTATAAACCTTGTGTGTCTAAAACAAAAATATTTGTTTTATTAATTTAGGCCTTTAATAAACAAATAAAAAAACACGTTTAAAAAAAGTAATATAATATTTTTTGTGGAACTTAAATGCTATTTTAGTCACGTATAATTTTTAATCTAGTTTATACAAGAAGATAAAATTATTATTATTAGATAAATAAAAAGATCTTTTCCAAAAAGTTAACAAAATACTTTTGCCCCCAGGCTTGTTAATAAAATGCGATTCATTTATTTTTTTTTTCTTTTAGGCGAAATATTTTAATAAAATTTTTGTTCGTAAAAATTCATAAACTTTTCTTAGCTGTCTTATTTGAAATATTCTGTATGAATATAAATAAATTATTTGCATTTTAATAGACCGGCGGTATAAAGTTACATCAAAAATTCATTGATAATTTGTCACCAAAAGCAAAAACAACAAGAGAACTCTCTTGCGCATGTTTAACAGAGTTGTTGAGAAAACTGTTGCCTCGTCTTTGCCCAACTAAATCAAGAATGATAGAAATACAGATTACGACATGCGCATGATTTCCCGCTAGATGACGTATATTCCCCTAAGAAAGGGTTGCCAATCCATTCATTCCACAATAATTTTTAGGGCTGTATTTTTATCTTGTATGATTAATATTTTTATATTTACTTACTAGTGTAATTGGATCAGTGGTCCTGTTAATAACAAAATTAATTTTAAAATTTCGATTTTCGTAGACAAAAAAGCGTTTTGGTAGATTTTTTGAATAATTTTGGTGGAAAAAGAATTTCTTGCACGGCAACGCTACTTTTAAATTTTGCCAATAGTTTTACTTTGTGCGAGCGTTAAACAATTAAAAGTAAATGTTTTTAAAGGGTTTTCTTATCTTTGTAAGCGAAATGTCTTAAAAAAATTGTTTGTAAAAGGTAATGCCAAAATTATTAATTTAATGAAATTCCTAAGTGCCATTAAAATTATTCAAAAGCCGCATATCTATTTTCCTCACAATTCCCAGTTTTGTCTATATAAATAGAAGCTGAAATATACATCTTTGCAGCATATCTTACATCACTATGAAAAAATTAATGCCTAACGAAATGTCAAGAACATGCATGAGGGGCAGATACTAATTTCGGCTGAAAACCCTTCCTTCTTAATTTGTCGTTGTCCAGTTGGTAAGATTCATCCTCCGATTAAATACAAATAAATATCCAACCAATTTTCATACTGGTTGTTTTATTTCACGCTGAGACTTTTGTTTAATTTTCGTTATTTTGAGTCACAAAATAACTTTGGGCTCAGAGACTATTATAAAGCTCCATTCCATATACCTGCTCACATATTTCGTCCAGTTCATTCACTCTAATTTTTACAGGTAATTAAAACATATTAAGCAGTCTTTGCTCGTAATGTTTTATAATTAAAATTTATATGTGAACTTCTATAATGAATTATAAGAGAATGGCTTAATTAACTGTATTTGGTTTTAATGTTTAACAAGTTGATTTGTGTGGCCTTATAAAGTGTATCAATTACTTCTCCAGTTGACCTGTAAGCCTTAAAAATATACAAAATAATATAAAATTCAAATGTTTGTTTTTTTTTTCTTTTTGTCATGAAAAACCCCTTTAAAAAACTTCCTGCAATAAACTGCAATGTAGGTCGTTTTTGTCATTGTAATCTTATTGTGGAAGTTACAAGCGCTTGATGTTTAAAACACTATTTTTGACTGTACCTTCAATAAAACGATTTGGCATTTTCTTAATTCCTGGAAAAATAAATTTAAGCAACTTTTTTTTTGGCCTGCAACCTTAAAAATATAATTAGAAAATAATTGTAACATTCCAATGTTTTTTATTGCATGTACACAGATTTTTAAAGGGTTTTTCCCACTTTAAAAACTACCTGTAATAAAATCAATGTAGGAAATCTATTTCTGAACATACCCTCAATAAAACATTTTTGGTTTTTCCCAATTATTTATTAAAAAAATAAATTTAAGCATCCTCCGAAATTTTTTTAGGTAATAGTAAACTGTTGCGTTTTTTTCAGGTAGTCAGTGTTCATGGTTTGATATGAAAATAATTTTTTAAGTAATATCAGTCGTATTGTGTCTTTGAAAGGGAATTGATGAATTTTAATTGAAAAATAAAAATAATAATAAATAAAACAAACCGTTAATCTAAAAAAGTGAAAAAATCTAAATCTTAGTACATAATTGTATACACAAATAAATAATTTTGCCCGAAACTTGGTTAAGTCTAATGTGACACTTGGCAACCCCGCAATTCAAAATTAATTTTGATTGGTCGAAACAAATATATATTATATTTCGATAAAAATCAGGATTTTTTAATTAATTTTAGTTTTATTTTATAAAAAAAAAATAATCTTTATTATAAAAACCGTGTATAAAGTGTTTAAAATAAGAAAAAGTGCACGAAATCTTCGCCAAAAAAATCGAAGCAAAAGCAAAAAAAAAAAAAAACATGAAGTGTGCAGTGGGCAAATGCAGGCAAAATGATAGTCAAAAATTATGTGAGCAAATGTGTGAAAAATTAATTTTGTGCATATTTTTAATTAATTTAAATTTAGCTCTATCTTTTTATAGTTTTCCAAAGAATGATAAAGGGCTAAAAAGACTTTGGATAAAGTTTTGCAATCGGCGGGATACAATAAAGACCCACAGGGAGAGAATTTGTTCTCTACATTTTAAACAGGACGATTTTGAAAGAAATTTAAAATTTGAAATGGGTAAGTTACAATTATGTTTTTTTATTTGTTCAGTTTTTTAATTAATAATTATGCATAGGATTCAGCGATCGAGCAACTCTGAAGTTGAAAGAGAGAGCAGTACCGACTATAGAAGCGGGTGAAACGGAAGAGGAGACAAAAACATACGTAGAGGAAGCAACAACATCCGTAGAGGAAACCAAAACATTTGTAGAGGAAACAAAAACAATCGTGGAGGAAACAACAAAATTCCCTGAGGAACGAACAATGGTGAAGACTAGCACTAACGAAGACAGTTTACAGATCTACATAAAAAATTTGGAAGACAAAATGTATGTATCTACACTTTTATATATACTTTTAAATGGTTCACAAAAACTTTTACATATATGATCGTTTCTAGCGATGCATTACGTAAGGAAAATGATATGCTAAAAATGCAAAAAAACCAAGCTGAGATCACTACTAAAAATTTGTCTCAAGAAGTTCAGAAGTTAAAGTTTACAAACGCAAATCTGCAGAGGGCACTGAGACGTCTTTTCACTGAAGCCCAAATAAAAAAACTTAAAAACGGTGACAAAAGACAAAACTTTACTGAAGAAGATATTGCACAGTCAATTACGCTATATTCCACAAATGCCAAGGCTTACAGGTTGCTGAAGAGAAAAAATTTTCCGCTTAACTCCGTAAGAACATTGCAGAGGTGGTCGCAGAAATTAGATGTGTCGACAGGTATTTTGGATCCTGTTGTAAAAATATTGTCTGCGGCTAATCAAATGTCCAAAATACAAAAGCTGTGTGTATTAAGCTTTGATGAAATGAAGGCGAAAAAAAAGTATTGTTACGACAAGCCAACAGACTCTTTGTTAGAACCGGCTAATTATATTCAGGTGGCTATGTTGAGAGGTGATTTATATAAATCAATTTTAAGAGTTTTTATTAAAATTTTTCTATTTTATTATCAGGTTTGACAGCAAAATGGAAGCAACCAATATTCTATAACTATGATTGCCAAATGACAAAAATTATATTATTTGATATAGTGAAGACAATGCGGCAGTGTGGCTTTGAAATTGTTGCAATTGTTTGTGATTTGGGCGGTGGGAACCGAAAACTTTTTAATGAGCTTGAAGTTGATTTTAATAAGCCCTGGTGAGTGGTATATTTAGTAAGTATGTATTGTGTGGTAATTAAAGTAATTTTAAATTTACAGGTTTTTGTACGACGACACAAAAATATTCGTGTTTAGTGATGTTCCACATATGATTAAACTGTTAAGAAACCATTTTATTGACGACGGGTTTATCATTAACGGCAAAGAAGTTAAGAAGGATATTATTTTAAATCTTTTATCGCTTCAATCTAGTGACTTAAAAATCACAAACAAAATATCAGTACATTATCTAAGCGTTGCTGGAGCTGAAAGACAGAAAGTTAAACTGGCTACGAAGCTGTTCTCACATACAGTTGCTCAATCAATTACACGAGCAGCCAGTTTAGGATTTTTGAGTGATAAAAATTGGAGTGAATGCAGTCAGTTCTTCAAATTGGTAATGAGATGTTTTATTTTAAAATATAATAAAATATTTATAAATTTTTTACTAGACGAATGACTGGTTTGATATAATGAATTCAAGGGTACCAAGACAGGACGCAAGAGAGCGATTACACGCATACGGCTTGTCACTTGGAATACAAAATGAGACTTTAAATAATATGTCGCAAATGATGTTAGATATTCGTGCGATTGGCAAAAATACGCTCTTACCATTTCAAGAAGGTACACATACATTTAATTTAAACTTTAAAAAATTTATCTATTGTAAAACATTTATTTCACAGGCATTATTCAATCAAATAACGCATTGAAGATGCTCCACGATGAACTAAAGAATCGTTATAATATAGACTACGTCTTAACATATCGCCTAAATCAGGATGTTCTTGAGAATTTTTTTGGCATAATAAGATCTAAGGGAGGTCTTCACGACCATCCCGATCGTCAAGAATTTAAATATAGACTTCGGTCATATATTTTGGGGTACAACGAAGGCATCTTGGGCAGTAATGCAAATGTAGAGATAGACAATACTCCCGATTTGGAGGACGTACATTATTCATTAACAGGTAAATTTAAACTAACAATTTAAAATCATACAGTTTTTAAAGTTTCGTTTGATTTCTTAAGGTAAAATACTTAAACGTATTAATCCCAGCATAGAGCAAAGCGATTTGCCAAAAGAAAATTATGAGGAGGAGGTGGAAAACCTGAATTATGATGGTTTGGAGAATTTGGCCGGCTATATTTGCAACAAATTAAAAAACGAAGATCCCAGTCTCGTTGCTAAGCCTGTAGAGGACTCGACATACTCATGGGTTAGACATTTAAATGAAGGTGGGTTAAGTATTCCATCAAGCACTTTAATGGAAACGTTAAAATCTTGTGATGAAATTTTTGTAAAACTAAATGGTGATAAGTTACTTGCTACAAAGGGATATTTAGAAAAGCACTTGGCGGAAGCAAGGAATATAAAAGCAAGTGAAGAAGTAAAAAGACTTTTTT
The DNA here is from genome assembly GCA_905220375.1 of Tachina fera. Lineage (NCBI taxonomy): Eukaryota > Metazoa > Arthropoda > Insecta > Diptera > Tachinidae > Tachina > Tachina fera. Next base: position 11,037,255 of record LR999964.1, read on the forward strand.
TTAGATGCAGAATGTATTTTAGAATACGGTCTCTTAATGCAGAAATGTCCCAAAATATAAATAAGCGTAAAAGAAAATTAAATAAAACAACAACGTAATATAAATAAATAAAATATTTTTTTTCATTTTATTTTTTTTTTAACAAAAATAATAATTTGCCCCACTGTTATGTTGACATATTTTTTGAGAGTCGTGACGTCATTTCACCTACCTGCGCAGAAGAATAAAATTTTGTGTGCGTGATGTCGTAATCTGTATTTCTATCATTCTTGCAACTAAATACATACATACATACAAACATACAAACGTGCACAGTAGGGATGATGAAGTTGGTACAATTGTACCACTTTGGGTACAGTTTAAACTCAAAAGTGTGATGGTACTCCCGCGACTGAATCGGTGTTTAAACTATACAACTCGTCGCCTCAGAATAGGTTTAACCCATTTGCCACAAAGCTGGAGTGGAGAAAAACGACAGAAGATTTAAATTCTTCTTCTGTAGGTATTTGCACCACTGCTTCCGACACATGTTTTGTTGAAAATCGTAAATTTTTGTGAACTTTCATGAATAAAGTTAGAGGTTAATATTACTTAATTGTTAAAGTAAAAACACATTTTGTGCCGCATAAACCACTTTTCTTAATTTATTTTCAAAAAGTAGCTTTTTGTACCCCATACGTATACTTCAGTGTTTAAAAAACTGCAGTCGAAATAGCAAAAGTCGTAAAATTGTGCTTTTTTATCGACCTTATTATTGTTGGACTGCCGAATTACAACCTGTTGCTCATAGTTCTTCTACTGAATTTCAAAGTGTCTTAGTTGAAGTTAACACAATAAACGAATAACTATACAAAACGATGAGCTTAGACTCTCGACATGTTCGAAAAGTTTATCGGTTTGAGTGACGGCTGCATTAAATAAATACGAAGTTAACGAAGCAGAAATGTTTGTGTGTATGTGTTTGAACGTGTGTTTTGTGTGTATGAGTGTTTTTCCTATATGTACAAATATAATGGTAAGACAACAAAAATTCTTCAAGCAAGCAATTAAATACGCAATTTAAACTGCAAAATCAAAAGAAAAGAAAAAATACACAACATCTCTACTACCATAACTTCAAAATTTATTTAAAACAGCGCACTGACAAACAGAAAACTTTTCGAACATGTCAAAAGCTGAAGCTCTTCGTTTTGTATAACTATTCGTTTATTGTGTTAAATTCTGCAACGACACTTGAATTTTCAGAAGCAGTAGTATGAGCAGAAGCAAAAGAAAATACACAAATGGGAAGTTTTTAAACGCTGGTATACTTTACTGATGTGTCACAGCTGTGAATTGAGAATTTGTTGTTTTGTATATTCTTATTACTCTCCCAGAGGAATAAGTGGATCGTTTAACGCCGAACAAGAAGCCGTAATATTTTTAAATATCGATCCGCTTACACACTTACACAAGAAAAACAATTAATTGAAGTGTATTTAATGTAAATAATGAAGTTAAATGATTTTTGTTATACTCAAATATGCATAATTAAGGTTTCTTTTATTTTATTTTAGTGTTCAATAACTTTATATTAAAACATTTAATCACCGGCCGTTGAATTTTTCTTATGGCAGCTTCTTGTTTTATTATTAATTTCTCATAGAAATGAAGCAAAACAATAGTTAACTTTACTTTGTTTTTGTTGTTGTTGCAATACACGCCACTGTTTGGCGTGTATAGCAAAACAATACTTTTTAAACCTAAAAATAGTGCATATGGAGCGAAATTAATGCATAATATCTCAGAAACTATAATAAATTGAAATTGAAACGCGTTTTTGATCCAGAAAGAGGATATTAGGGTATACCTAACTAATTTTTTTTTAAGAATGGTCGGTGGAACAAAACTATTCTGGTTCGACGAACTCCTAAAATAATCTTCTGATGATGATCTACAGCACTGTTTTCTTAATTATGTATTACCTTTTCACACATTTAGTGACACACTCGTCTTTTAATGATGGCATGTTTAATTAATGATACATTAATGTTAAATTTTTTCTATCTTTCTACACGCTTTTTCGGAAACACTCGCCTTTTTAATATTGAAATGTTTAATGCATTAAACACATTGTCCACTGTAGACTACAATTGGAATTGCCGCCCTTTAGGCAGCTACTTAATTATTTTGAAATCGGCACAATACATTGAGGTTTATAAAACGTATTTCACAGGTATCACTTTAAAATATTTCATATTTACAGAAATTTTATTCAAAATGTACTGATATCAAGTAAAAAAATATGAAAAGTAATAAATTTATGTATTTCTTTATAGAATTTTGAGATGTTAATATCCAATAATTTTGGGCCATTATTCATTTCAGATTTGTTATTTTCTTGGCAGTACTTTATTTGGAAAGTGTCGCCAATAAAGTTAGCAGCAAATGCAACCATGGTTGCGTAGTCGTGAAAACTATGATTTTCATTTTATTATTGACATGTTGTAGTCGGTGGCCTGCCATCGTTATTGTGCTTAATGCATAATGAACAATGATTATTAATCAGTATTTTTACTTTAATGAGATTTACTGTTATAGATAAACAGAAATAAATAGTATTTTTTTTTATCAACCCTTATTTAAGTTTAAAATTTAAAATTCGCAGGTGAAGATTTTTGTTTTTGTAACAAGTTAATGTTGATATAAAAAACTAATAATTCACAAGTAAAGAGTTTAAAAAGTTTTAATTAAAAATATGTAATGTCATTGAGCATTATACGACTCGTTAAACTATCATCGACCATTATTTGCGACGCTCTGTAGGAATTAAATAAGAATTACATGGCTGAGAATTTCACGAGCTTTAAGATAATCAGTAGATGAGTCTTATACGATTCTTGACATGCTTTATGAAAGACTCGTTCAATAATCTCTACACACATCTCAAACGATTCCATCTGCGATTGATATCAGCGTGTTTTGTTGTGCTGGGGAAGAATCTCACAGACGAATTAGCTAGTGTAAGTAACAGTTTTTCCCATGCGAGGAATCTTCTACTATTAAAAACCGCGCTCGTTGACGATCAAAACGCTCTTCATGAGATTTCCAGCATACTGGAGACAACTAGCCAAGAGCTGTTTAATATACATTGATTTTTAATATAATGCAATTGTTGTACACGTATTATCAACGAAATTTTTTTCGAAATAGTCGAATCTCTTGCCATTTTTAAATGAAAAAAAACGTTTTAAATCAAAAAACGGTGTTCACAGTTCATGGGAAATTTTTACAGTTGCATAAACTTCAACAATCTCAAATGCACATGATTGTGAATTCTGCTATTGCGAATGAAATTTGTTTTTCTAAATTCGCCTTGTTTCTATTTATGACCACTGTTGCCAGAAATGCAGATTTATCTGGACTTTTGCAGATTTTTACCCTCCAAAAAAACGAAATGCAGATTCGCAGATTTTTCAACTGTAATGTCTTTACCATATTCGTTTGTAAATGTTGAAAGAATTTGCAGTCAACTAAACTTGAATAAAGCAAAACTTCGAAGTCCCTTGGATATTTATGCAACAAATTAAAAACCTTTTTGTAAAATTTTAATTATTATTTTTCGAACTTCATTTGTTTCTATATTTATGATTTTAACGGGCTAAAGTTCGTTTGTATAATTTTTTATATATTCGATTTCTTTTCTCATTCATTTTATATTATTTGCACCATTGTTGGTGCTATACCGCACCTCCACTCGAAGACCTAATTAGGTCCATTGAGATTTTCTTGCACATAACTATAAAGAATTTTAATTTGTTGGTTGGTTATATGCATTTCGTTTCTCCTAAAGAAATACGATTTTTACGAGATCTTATTATTTTTCTTCAACAAACTCAAGACTTTGCAAAGTAAGTTTTGCATGTGAAAATCTACCAAACTCATCAATAGACTTGAACCAATATGACAGTTAATTATAAAAATAAAATAACAATGGATTCGAAATCGAAGTTGTTATTTTGTAAAGATTTTTGCTTGAAGCTTTTAAGCTTATTCTGCCGTATTCATAAAAAATAGTTTTTGATTACAAAAGGTTTGTATGGAAATTTTTTTGTTGAACATTTCGTAACTCAAAATAATTTTTATGAATACAGTGAAATCTTTCTTAAGCGGACATCGAAGGGACCATTGAAATGTGTCCGCACAAAGGTACTGTCCGCTCAAGAGAAAGTAATGCTTTTCTTATGGAGCTGTCGCGACCTGTCAAAAGTGTCCGTCTAAAGGGGTTATTGGCCTATAGGAAGTGTTCATTAAAGGAGATTCCACTGTATTATCTGTATTATGTTTGTGTACGAAATTCTTAGTAATATATTGATAGTCGTTCCATAAACATATGAAGTTTTTTTTTACCTTATTTCAAGCATTTTTTGATTGAAGTCTACTGAAGAGTTCCTTAAGCTGAAACGAAATGCACATTCTTCTTACATGAAATGCTGACATTCATAAAAAAATAAAATACGCTTGAAAGAAATTTAAAAAAAAAATTAAATAAAATACATATTAAACCAAGTTTAAATTTTATGAATATGGCTTAACGAAAAAATATTTATGTTACAACATTGCTTTAAAGATTTTTTGAAAATTTTAAAAATAAAATGCAGATTTTCATGAAAAAATTTTTAAGTTTTGCAGATTTTGGGCCTGTTTCTCTAAATGCGAACGATAAATTCGTTCGAACATTTATATCAAAAACAAAATCAAAAAAGTGAAATTTGTTTTTGTTTCCAATACTAATATTCGATTGAATATATTATTCGCATTTAGAGAAACAAGCCCTTTATCCTTAGAAATTATGGCAACACTGTTTATGACTTCTTTGGCAAGGGACAGCAACAACAACAAGGGTTCTTGTTTTCTGCATTGTTGTAAAATGTTACCAACCTTTAAAGTCAATTCGCCTTGGTAAACCCTCTGATTACTGGCAATCGACGTTACCGTTAAGATATTTCAAAAAGTGTCACAAGAAGGATATTTTCTTAAAAAAACTGTCATAAACAAAGATAATTCAAAAATATAAGGTTAAGTTATTCTAATACCAAACTTGCTGTTAAAGTCTCTGTTAGCTTTTAATTGTACATTGTGAAAAGGGCGGTAAAAGTAAGAACTAAATTGTTCTATTACTTGAACAACGTCGAAACTCAAAAATAAACGAAATTTATCGAAAAAGATTTTAAAGTTTCCAATTTATACACAATTTGATGAAAAAATAAAGTATACACATACATACATAGTTATATAGAAAAAAATAAACCTAATAGTACAAACTCGTTGGTACAAAACTGATTTTTTAATTTATCATCCCTGGTAGACAGTAATTAGTTTGGTTTCAATTTGTTACTTTTTTTATTGTATTTTATTATCTGCTTTCCTCTTATCATTTAACATCTGATACAATTAACTGCCTGCTGTTCTACTGTTTCCTACGGCTTGACTAACCGATTGCCGACAAACTAAACACGACTAACGAGTGAATGATATATAAATGGGTGAAACAATTGTTATTTGAACATTCCATATAATTCCTTCCTTCATAGAAGTGTCAATACAAAATTAAATTTCTCAAGACTACGCAGTGTATATGTACATAACTCGCAGCATTTGTGCATACAAATAAATTATAAATATTTAAATAAAGAAGAAAAAAACAGCAAGAATATAAATCAAAAATCAATTCAATAGCAGCGAGTTGAAAAAAAACAGAAACATAAAAACTAAAAAAAGTGCAATTTTAAGTGAAAGAAATTTTATTTTTATAAATTTAATTCAAATGGCCCAGGTATGAATCCATAAATTTATATTTTTTTAATTAATGTTTTTTATTTGAAAAAATTTTGTACCGTCTTTTGCATATCCGCCTTCTCAAAAATAGACTAATATTGAAGCGCCTTAAAGTAGGCAACAGGTTGGAAATATTATAGCAACAGTTTACAATAGTACAGTGGTATTAACTATAAAAAAATATATGAAAGAATAGATAAACAGTTGTTTTTGTATAAAAATAAAAATAATTTTCGAAGTAAAATAAATTTCTATTTCAATGTATTTTAAAAAAAAACAATTAAAATATTACTGAACAAGTTAGATATTAATTTTGGAAAAAAGTGCTACTAAAATATTTAAACTGAATAGGATGAAAGAAATTCCCAACAAAGCAGAAATTATAAATTTGATTTGTTTGCTGCCGATTGTTTTTATTTCTGTAAAATTAGGCAGTGACTAAAATTGTATGGCAAACAGTTTATTTATAATTGCTTCCTCGTTCCAAAGAATTGTTTCCAGTAAAATTTTTATATATTCATAAAAATTTTTACTTTAATTTCCTTAAAAAAATATTAAAATAATGTCCTTTCAAAAATTGTATTTTGTTCCACATAACGAAATGTAAATATGTTAGGTATTATCCTTCAAGGATTTTTTTTTATTCAAGGGAAGTGAAGTAATTATTTTTATTTAATTCTACAGATTTTTCTCTTTTCTTTGATACCAATTTTGCTTAACAAATATTTAATGTTAATATAAAAGAATTAAAAAATATGAACAAAAAATAATCCTCAAAAAATATAAAGTCCTTTAACAAAAGAAGAAGAACATAAAATGAAAAACTAAGTATCCAAATTTATTATACAGTGTTATTAGTGATTTCTGTTTACCAAAAAATTTTGGTTACCGGCAGTCGTATTTCCATTTTTCATTGAAATTTTTGTCTTGCAAGAGGTTAATTTTTGATTGCTAAATGGCACACGTACTAAGGTGCGATTGCTAACCATAATAGACCTAAGAAAATATCACATTCATTTGGAAGTAAAAATTTATTGGGAGAGTCTACTCGAAAGCTAAATGCCTCATAACTTGTTCCATGGTATCAAATAAATTTAGCAAAATATGACTTTGACTTGCACACGAAGGTTTCCGTACGAACAGCCTATATAATCAAATATCTTAGCTGTTCTTATATTCCGTAACTTGCTAAGGCTAAAGCTAAAACTTCAATCGCTAAAATGCTGAATAAATAAAAATTTAAAAATTTTCGTCGATGACATAAAACAATAATGCGGGGCTGATGAAAACATTAAAAAAACAAATTAAGTACCCGATAAACTTATTTTCGGTTTTGGGCGATTTTTCTAGTTTTGGCGGTTTATCACATTTTTGACGATTTTTAGCGTTTAGAATTTTTTCAGTCTTCGGCGTTTTTTTTTTGTTTGGCTTTTTTCATTTTGGTGATTGACGATTTGCTTTAGTTTTAGTTTTTTTTTATTTCGCGCTTGTTTTCGTTTTGGCGATTTTTTTCGATTTTCTTAGTTTTGAGTTTGTAATATTAATTTTGGCGATTTTTTCGGTTTTTGGCGATTTCTTTTAGTTTTGAGTTTTTAATGTTAATTTTGGGTTTTTGGCAATTTATTGTAGTTGTAGAGATTTTTTAGCTTGGCGCCTTTTTTCCTTTGGCGATTTTTTCGGTTTTTGGCGATTTTTTCGGTTTTTGGCGATTTCTTTTACTTTGTGGTGTTTTTAATTTTGGCGATTTTTTCGATTTTTGACGATTTATTTTAGTTTTAAATATTTTTTTAGTTTAAAGTTTTTTTGGTTTTGGCGAAGTTTTCGGTATTTGGTGATTTTTTTTAGTTTGTAGCCTTTTAATTTTAATTTTGTCGATTTTCGGCGATTTTTTTCGGTTGTTGGCTGGCGATTTCTTTTAATTTGTCGCGTTTTTAATTTTGACGATTTTTTTAGTTTTAGAGATTTTTTAGCTAAAATTTACTTTTGGTTTTTGGCGATTTTTTTCGGTATTAGGCGATTTTTTTTTAGTTTAGGTGCTTCTGTTATTTTGGTGATTTTTCGGTTTTTGGCGATTTATTTTAGTTGTAGATATTTTTTAGTTAAATTTTTTTTCGGTATTTGGTGATTGTTTTTAGTTTAAGTGCTTTCTTATTTGGACGATTTGTTTTAGTTTTAGAAATTTTCTAATATAGTTTTTTTTGGTTTTGGCGATTTTTTTGGCAAGCGTTTCGGTTTGGCGACTTTTTAATTTTGTGATTTTTATTTTTTTAATTTTAGAGTTTTTGAAAATTTCAAGAGTTTGCCTCTTACGGTTTCCAAGATACAGCAAGTTGTCAAAAATACATTAACTGATAGAATATCCTTTAACTGTGATGTTTCAAATTTTGTTGTAGTCTATATAAAAATACACTAGCTTTGCAAATTTCAAGTGTATATATAGTATAATTATATGTATGTATGTATGTATATTATATGGGATTTTAATATTTTTCGTTGCTCGTTTTGGAATACCTTTTCATTTTTAACTGTCATATATTTCTTGTTGTGGCGGCCACAGTTTTACATATTCTGTGAAAATTTCAGCTCCGTAGCTCTTACCGTTCTGGAGAAATCGGCCTGTGAGAGACAAGCGATAAGGTTCCTCTTCAGCTTTGGTGTACGGAACCCTAAAAAAACGCGTGTTAAAAGAAAAAAATATTGAACTCTTTTCAAGAAATAATAAAAGAAAAAAAGATAGAAAGAATATTTGTATAGCTGTCTTACATAGCGTCTATACCTGGTATAATATCAAATATATTTCTATCAGCAAACGTCAAATTTCATAGCAGAGAGAATCATATTACGTGTGGACTGCAATATTAGTATTATATTAATATTATATCAGATATTATAATATTGTTTTCATAATATATATTTAGAAAACAATATTATCCCTGTAGTAAATAAAATAGTCGATTGACAAAAAACACTAGCTATAAATTAATTATTTTGCAAGTGACTACAAATTGGTTTAAATCTCATGCAGATATCAACCAAACATATAGAATAGAAGCACACGTAAGAAATAAATAAAAGGAAAATAAGTAAATGAAAAGAAAATAAAAAAAAAATCAAAAGAAGCATGCCATGAAATCAACTGCCAAATGTTTGTGTTTAAAAAATAATAATAATTTCAATACTTAATATGTATAATATTTTCTATGAAAAACTTTCGTTTTACTAATTATTTCTATATATCAATATACATATATTCATTATATATGGTATATACATATGTATGTATGTATGTATATGATATACAAATGTGTATGAAGATTTACATAAATATTTATTTAACTATAATAGGTATTAAGTGACTTCAGAGTGGTTGAAAAATAAGTAGTTAGTAGTCAATTTAAAAGTCATGCAGAGATGGCCAATTGACTACTGCCTATGACATGCCTATGTTAAAATAGTGAGTCGGCGACAAGGAAAAAAGTCACTTAATCAACCAGTTGTGATTATTAAAAAACCAGTTTGAAGGTACTTACAAATGAGTTTAAATTCCTATAGGGATGATATCAAGTGTCAAAAAACGCACACATACAAAGATACGAGAAGAGAATTTTGTGTATTAAAATGAAAATTAATATTTTTTAGTAAACAAATGTTGAAATGTTTTAATTATACACGATGTATTAAGGAAATCCCAAAATTTTTTATTGTAAAACACACAGTAATATTAAAATAAACCAAGATGTTCACTGCGCGGCTGCCTGATACTTATGAATTATTATGATATTTAGAAGATTAAGTTTTCCCCTACATAGATATTAATATTAAAATAAATATATGTATTTTTCTTCTCATTCTGCCAACGTTCTATTTCATATTATATCAGAGTTAATATCAGGTATAGACGCTATGTTAAATCGATTCGAAACATTCAACAACCCTAACAAGACAGATTGTAATAGACCAGAAATTTTGTTTAGAAGCCTGTCACCTCTGAAAACAAATGTTTAAGTAAAATATTAACAGCCTTATTTATAAAAGTTATTAAGGATTTATAAAGGGTTTCTAAAACAAACAAAATAATTCTTATAACTAAGGCTGGCAACTCCAGCCGTACGTAAATGATTTTGCAACTCGGGTGCCACTCAAGAATCCATCTCTGCATAAACAGTTACATACATACAAATTGCCAGAAATTTTAAAATATTCAAATTGAAATCACAAACATCTAAATTTTTTTTATTTTTGGTTTATTATTTACATACCTATCTCAAAATTATTGAGAAGACCTTCAGTTCAAACGACCTTGAACTGTATCGTACTCGTACTACAAATAGTGAGAAATTGTAGGTATTCAATTTTATTGTATTTTTTCAAATACATACATACATATGTAGGTACGAGTACCTACTGATTGTTTTATAATTTTTTATCAACGTTCACTCAACTTAACATAAAGTGGTGTGTGAGTGTATGTATTTCTAATAAAGTTCTCATTGTATATAGTGTGTAGATACTATGTATGTATGTAGTTAATTCTCTATACAATAATTTAATTCAAGAAATGAAATAGCAAATTATAATTTTTTATGGAATTGATACATTGGCATACAAGTATGTACATACATATATACATACATACATATGTATGTACAATTTGTACCTACGTCAGCAAGATTTTTTTTGTTGCCAACATTGAACAGCTTGTATTATCAATGAAATAAAGTTTCTAATTTACGATTTCTTTATGTACATATGTACTTATGTAGTTTAAACTTGTACAACGTAGAATAATAATGAAGTAAAAATTGTTCAGAATACGACACATTGTGTGAAAAGATTGAATCAGCTATTTGAATGTATGAAATCATAAAATAAGAATCATACAACTACGTTCACATCTATCAAATATAGGACGAAATAAGCATAACCAATAATTTCTGGTTTATAGGGCATTTACATTATCTCGTAATCTAGTACTTAGGAGATTTTAACCTAAATCTAGCTGCTTTATATTAGATTTCCCATACAAAACAAAATCTAGTTTGTGACTAGATTTGTAGGAAATCTCCACATAATCTAATATTTTTATTTTATTTCTAATATATTGAATTAGCTACGGCCTGTTTAAAAAAGTGTCTGAATTGGCTACATTGCAGTTGTTTGGTTGTAGTTTTGGAAATTTTTTAGTTAATGCATTTTGTTTTGGATAAAAAAATCTTGATAAATGTCAAAAGAACTTGGTGTAAACTGTATAGATTTTCATAAATATTTTGACCAAAAAATCTGCTCGATTTATATGTACATATGTATGTATAAGAAAAGTACAAAATAAAATTTTTATGAGAAAAGTGAGCTGTGACACATGTATTTAGCTTTTCTATAAGAAAAGTGTTCTAAGACACATTTCTACATTTCTACAAGAAAAGTGTGCTGTGACACATTTAACTTTTCTATGAGAAAAGCGTGCTGTGGCACTACATATAAACTTTTCTATAAGAAGAGTGTGCTGTGGCACTACATATCAACTTTTCTATAAGAAGAGTGTGCTGTGACACAGTCAACTTTTCTATAAGAAAAGTGTTCTAAGACACATTCACTTTTCTATAAGAAAAGTGTGCTGTGACACATTTAACTTTTCTATGAGAAAAGCGTGCTGTGACACTACATATAAACTTTTCTATAAGAAGAGTGTGCTGTGATACAGTCAACTTTTCTATAAGAAAAGTGTTCTAAGACACATTCACTTTTCTATAAGAAAAGTGTGCTGTGACACATTTAACTTTTCTATAAGAAAAGCGTGCTGTGGCACTACATAGCAACTTACACAGTCAGCAGCTCAGCTCATTTTATTTTTTTTGCATGTACATAAAACGAACTTTGAGAAATTTGGAGTATTTTTTTTAACGAAACTTAAAGATTTCAGCCTGCGCCACGATCTCGTCAGAAAACGTTCGAGCAATTACTTACATACATATGTGCAAATGTACATATGTATGTATGTATATTGAAAACAAAAATAAATATTCTTAAATTATTGCTGTTTTCTGGCGACATCGTGCGACAAGCCCTAATATAGCGTATCTTAGAGAGTGTGTAAGTGGTCTCAATTGCTCACCTCCCATTCTAAGTCTTGTACACGTTACACATTCCTTTCATCAAAGCTTCACAACTCGAACAGGTAACGACTAATTAAATTAAGAATAATGGCCTATTTCCCACCTGCGAAAGCAAACTTTCGACTTACAATTTATATTGAAAACAAAAACAAATTTTCATATTTTTTTTGTTGTTTTCAATATAAATTGTGAGTCGAACGTTTTCTTTCGCAAGTGAGAAATAGGCCACAAAGCTTAAGAAGACATACAGAAAACATGTTTGGGAATAAAAAAAATTAAAGTACTTTTAAGACTCTGCATGAATATCGCATGAATAGCACATTCATGCAAACGTGCATACAAACATACAAAAAATTTTTTCTTTGAATGGTTTTTGTTTTTGTTTGGTTATTTTTGAGGGCTCGTCTCTTGTTTACTTCGTTTATGCCAGTAAATAAAATGCAAATACGTGCACACAGATGTAAAAACATCTGCACTATCCCAGCAAACAATGGATTTTAATTCTTACTAGATTTATATACACTTTTGTTGTAAGCACTCTATTCTAATGCGTACATTATCTATTATATCTGTGGATTTTTTGGTTAAAAAAACTAGTTTGGGGATATCATAGAACTCAATTTAAAACTACGCAAAAGATTTTGAACAGAGACGTGAAAATTAGACTAGATTAGTAATTTCCATACAAGCTGTTACAAGTATTTTGTTCACATTGAAAAAATTGTTTATAGCAGGAACTACATTAAAAAAAATTGCACATTTTTTTCGCAATGTTGGCCAATATATAATTCCATTAAATTTAACGTTATATCATACATAAATACACATAAAGCGTGTTTTTTTTTAAAGTGTCTCAACTTTGATCTGGCATCACTGCTTTATTTGAGCACCCATCTAACAGCTGATAGGTGCTATTTGTTAAGTTTGCTTTGAAATTTCATTACAAAACGAAACGCGTGAAAATTTTTGAAATTTTTAATCAAAATAATTGTTCTATTGGTCAAACTCATCGTGCATTTCATCCATTTTATGGCGTTCATAATCGTCCTTCAGAGCGGCTAATTCCAAGAACCACATTGGATTATTTTCTTTGGGGTTATGTTAAGTCACTTGTCTACGTCAATAAACCAGAAACAATTGAACGGCTGGAAATCAACATTCGAAGAATTATGGCTTCGTTAGTCAAATCGTATAGTCTTACTTTTGAAGTTGTCGTATCGCTTAAGTCTGGATCTTAGTTAGTAAAAACGGCAGGCTGCCAGTGGAAGTGTCAGCTGTTACTTTGCTTTATACGTGTGTGTGTATGTATGTAAGCCAGAAGATGACGTTTGCTACGTAAAAATCTACAGAAAATAGATTTTTACGTAGAAAACGTTGCCAACACACTTTCAATAAGCATCAAGATGCTTATTAATTGTTCTCTCAGCTGACACGCAACAGCACGATACGATTTCAGTAATTCTAATATTATTGGCGAATTACAGCCCCAAAGACTACGAAAAGTTGTTGAAAATTGATGTTCCAGATTGCGCCTTTTACGCGCCAGCCGTAGAGCCCACATGGCAATGGCGTTGATCTGTTTAAAATATACATTAAAGCTGGTTAAACAATCAAACCAGAGAAGAAAATTACCCTAACCAGTCCAAAAATGTGTTTTTTTTTTGGAAAAAATTTGTACCAAATTAAAAAAAACTCGGTTCCAAACCAGATAAAAAATATCCTATATTTTCGGTGGTAATGTAGCTTTCCATTGGTGAAAGAATTTTTAAAATCGGTTTAGCGGTTTGGGCGTGAAAGCGTGGCACACAAATAAACAAACTTTTTTTTCACATTTATAATACATATTAGTAAAGATAATTGTATAAATTAGTTAATCCAATTTGTAAATGGAAGTTTATTTCATTGACTGTCATACTTAGAATCCCGAATCTGGCAGCACTTAATATTACTACGTTTATACACACGGCTTATTTGCAAATAAAACTGTAAATTGTTGCCATACTCTAGTTGTTATGGCGACTTACTAATTCAGAAAACTATTCACGTTTAACGCACTATTTGAAAAATAAAATGCTTGAAGTTGCCACACCTATAAATTTTTGCTAATAAAAAACTATAAATTGATAAAATAACGTACAAAAAACATTGATAGAAGAAAAAATTACCATAAAAACAAATTATTATTTTTTATTTTACACATTTACACAATTTTCTTGCAAACATAAGTAACATTTCCATGGAAGTGCTACCAAGTTTTTGTACATTTAAATGCTGTATAAACATTGAATTAATTTATTTGCAAATATTTTTATTTGCAAATAGTGCGCGCATAAACGTAGTATATATCTAACGACCAAAAACCTGAAAAAATTATGTTATCTAAGGAAAGATTTCTGCGCATTGTTGACCAAGCTGTTAAATAATACATAAGCCCAATTCACAATCTTATGCAAAAGGTTTTGCATTCTAGCATGTGCAAAATGGTGTAATATATTGATACTCACCACTAATAATTGTTAAGTGGTGAGTATCAAACTATGCCATTTTGCATATGCTACGTTGAAAGACCATTTCCGCAAAATTGTGAATTAGGCTTTAGAACTTTCTTTTTTAATTGTAAAAAAAAAGTTTTATGATAAAATCGTAATACCCTATCACAAACCCGGTGTGATGGAGTTTCTGAAATTTGTCAAAAGACCACAAGAAATCATTGTGGGTGAGGGTTGTATTTTTTTTAAGTTTACGATTTTCTAGGATGGCCCAGCCTTAACAAAATAATAACTGAAAAAATTTATAAATTCAAAAAGTGAAATTTCTGTTTGTTGGGTATAAAAAGAAACGCAAGCAAAGAAGGCCATTTTTTACACAGTGTTGCCAATTTTGCAATTTAAATTTTGACTGTCGATTTGCTAATTGAAATTCCTCTTTAATGCTAAAGACATTTGTGCATATGAAAATGAACACAACACCGCCGTACAACGAAATTCGTCGTGCGTGACGAACTCTGAGATAGATTTATTTCTATTTTGTACGCCGACGAACGACGAAAAAACAAAATTGAGAGAAAATTCTCTCCATCTCTCTCTATTTTTGTACACACAACAACCAACTTTATCAAATATGAGAAAAGAATTCGGTGAGTAAATTCGTCGTTATTGTGCTTCACACGACGAATTTACGAAGCGAATGGTTATCGACGAATTCGTCGACGTGAACGAAATTCGTCGTTCGTTCCAATTGTGTTCCTAGCATAACTAAGTATTCTTAAACAAATATTAACAATAAATCAGAAGATTACATATTTTTTGTGCACAAGCAAATGTAACTAACCAATAAGCAGTTAAAAACATAACATCCAAAATTAGGTCATATATATATCTAGAATATATATTCTAAATACACTCATATAAACACTATCAATTTCCAACTAGTTAATGCCCATAATTTCTACACACGAGTTTCCCGTATAAAATTAAACTTACACGATAGATATCTATGCGTAGAAATAACGGGCATAAACAGTAAACTAACAATTTAAGGCTGGTACGGAGTTCTGACGGAAATTCAGTTTCTCATAAGAACTGTATGTTAAAAATAAGTCTTACGGAAATTCAGGTTGGTTAATTTCTTAAAGAAATTTCCGTTTGCTAGTACCGACTTCCAAAAGAAGTACATGCACACAGAAAAGTAATACGAATAATTTTGTAATATCAATTAAAAAATTAATTAAATGTTCACCTATAAACCATTTGATAATATCAATTAAGTTTTTCCACTTAAATTTATTAAGACAATTAAAAATTTAATTGAATCAATTAAATTCTTAATTGAAAACATTAATTAGTAAATACTTTTTTCTGTGATTTCAATATCGGAACAAAAATCTTCTCTAAAAAAATTGTTGCTAATGTTGCTTTAATAGTATGAGTGAGAATTTTTCACTCGATAATTTTTTTTGCTAACAACGAAATTGGAACAAACTAGGTATTTACTGGAACAGTAAAAAATAATTACTGAAACTAATGTGTAGTTTTCACAATGCAAGCAAGTAACTTGTCAAGAAAAAATATATGAGAAACACTAAAATTTTTGAGTGATTCCTAAAAATTTTTTAGACAAGTTGCTTGCTTGCACTGTGGAAGCTACACATACATTTTATATCAAACAAATGTACATATGTACATATGTATGTATGTACGTATGTACATATGTTTGAAAATGTTTTTCGGAATAATATTTTCTGTGTGCATCTAAAGGTCCAACTATAATATGAATAAGCTGGCTTATGCTAATGCCAGAATTGAACGATAAGTCTGTTAAATACTTAAGCAATTCAGATGTGACTTTTAGGTGGCCACAATGTACTTAAGTATTCTTTAGCCACAGCTGCACATATACGTATTGTTCACAATTTCTTAGTAATTTTGTTTCCTCTTAAAATGAATAAATAAATGCAATTCAATCAAATTAACTTGTTGGAATATCCTAATCCATTAAAAATTCACGTATAATTATATCCTCCACTTTCTATATTCTATACTGGATTACAATGTTTCTTCATTATATACTTAAAATTTTTCTCCACGTACAGTCAGTTTAATAATTAGGGCTAGAGGTGGCTTGTTAGATTTGAATGCAAAGTCTTTCAAGAATAACACTGTTGGTATTTGTACAATGTGCAATTTAGATGCTTCGGAAAATACTTATCACTTTATTGGTGTTTGCCCATTGTTCAAAGAATTTAGAATACAATATTTTGGTAAAACCATACTAAATTTGAATGAAGTTGTGTGTATACTAAATGGCTTAAACTTTTTCTCCCTGTATAAATATATAGAACTTTGTTTAAAATATAGAAGATTTATTTTAAATGAATTTGTTATTTAATTTTCCATGAAAATATTAACTTATAATTTATCTTGTTATTTTTATTAAAAATTATATAAAATCAATATCTTGTAAATAAAATTTATTTTCCTAGAATTGTGCCAATCTGGCTTACAACAAAATGTTATGCCATATATAGATTTAGATATTAAACATATTGTAAATGAATTAAATATGTACATACAAAAATCTATTAATAAATAATAAATAAAATAATAATAATATCCTCCACTTCATTACTTGTTTTATTTGTTTTGCCTACTAAAAAGTACAACAATGATCATACATAAATAAACTCATGTGTATGTGTGGATAGATGTATTGTAAAACAAAGAATGAAAATAAAAGTTTTGCTTTCTTTTCTGAGTTTAAAATAAGAAACAATAAAAAAATATTTAAAATCAATGAATATTTTCTGATGCTGTTTGCTTGAGTTTAAAAAAATACACAAACCGTGTTTTCCGTACGGAATATGCGTTCAGTTTGGCACTTAGCTTAAGCAAATGACATTTGACGAAACTTGACGAAAAGTTCCATAAGTACATTATAGTTTGCCACATACATTTTATATGTAACCGCACAGTTGCTTAAGTTCGCTTATTCACATTATAGTTGGGCCTTAATGCGTAAAACTTCTGCTTGCAGATAAATTTACTAAAGTGGCAACATTAATTGTACGTGGTACGATGTGCAACAGATGATTTTGTATGCATTTCCCATGAATAATACGCTGCTAAAGCAATAAGAAAAACAATATCAGATACCTACTTGTTTACTTGTTATTGTTTTTACCAGCATTAAAAAAAAAATAAAAAAATCTCCTGACGTAGTAGAGGATTGATTTGAGATATTGTTTTATGGCTTTAAGATGTACGAGCCCCTTTTTATCACGCAATTTGTTTTAATTCAACGAAGGCAAAAAAGGTCATTAAGTTGTATATACATATGTACATGCATACATATGAATGTATGTATGTGTGGATGTGTGTAAAATTAACACTGTAAATGTTTTGTGCCTTCTTTCTTCTGATTTAAAGAAAAAAGTGTTGTTTTGTATTTTGAAAAATTTGTGTACGTTCAGATTGATGAAACATGCGACAAGAACATCAAATATTTATTCGTTTTGAAACACTTTATTCGCGTATCAACTATTTCCTAAAGCTGGATTCATCCATTGTTTCCGAACAAAATTTTTGTCCGGACAAAATTTTTTTATATGGAGTTTCTCTCCGTCTCTCTCAAAAAGAGAAACGTAAAACTACATATAAAAAAATTTTGTCCGGACAAAAATTTTGTTCAGAAACAATGGGTGAATCCAGCTTAAAACACAAACTCAAAAAAAGGAATTTTTTATATTTTTTTGATTAATTCTGCATCAAAAATTCCATTTTTTGAGCTATAACGTTTTCTGAGTAAATAAGCTATTTGTACATAAGTAGGCTAACGGCTAAAATCACTTAACTGCTTTATAAATCACAAAATATTAATTTTAAAAGTTTGTTCGAAATTTCGAATACAATTTCGAATTTCTAAACTAATGCAAAATATTAAATTTCAAGGCATTAGAGATATAAAAGCCTTTCGGACAACAAGAAAAAATGTTTTCGAAGATTTATTGCACGACAAAACTTCGAAATTTGGCAAACAAAATTTCTACGTATTACCCAGAAATATTTTAACATACTGTATTAAAATTAAAATATCTATTTAAAGGCTAAAATTACTTAACTAACAGTTTTAAAAATCACAAAATTTTAACTTTAAAAGTTTGTTCGAAATTTCGAATTTCTGATATTAAATTTTTAGGCATTAGAGATATAAAAGCCTTTTGGACATCAACGAAAAAAAATTTTCCGAGAATTTATTGCAGGAGAAAACCCCGAAATTTGGCAAACAAAATTTTTACGCATTGTACACAAATATTTTAACATACTGTATTATAGTTAAAACATCTATTTAAAGGCTAAAATGACTAAATAGCTTCAAAAATCACAAAATATTAATTTTAAAAATTTGGCGTCTATATGTTATAATAAAGGTATACAATCATACACTCACATTTTAAAATTTTTTTTGAAATTTCGAATTTATGAAATAATGCAAAATATTAAATCTCAAGGCATTGGGGATATAAAAAACCATTTTTGACTTAAGCCTGGTACTTTGTTGCGAAAAACTTTGATTATTTCGCATGAAAAATTTTACATGTACTAAATGTAGCCCAACTCGCGGTTTTTTATAAATTTCCTTCTTTTTTTCCTTGAAAGTATGCAACATTGTTAAAATTCCGTGGGAAAAAAGCACTACTCATGTTGTTTCGCAGCTAAACTAAAATGATGCCAGACTAATTTTGCATGGAAAGACATGACTTTACGTGTTTTTCACAACAAGAACAGAGTACTACTTTTGCGAATTTATTTCGCAAATATTTCATACCAAACACTTTTATATGTAGTTTGACAGCATTTGGCACGAAATTGTGAACAGAGTACCAGGCTTAAAAGTGGAAAATTTCGTGTATATATTCCACGAAAAAAATTCGAAATCTTACAAAAAAAATATATGTATTGTCCAGAAATACATATAAAAAACAGTAAAAACTTTGCTTTTTAGAATACAAAATTCAATTTCTATATAAAAATTAATACATTTATATACAAATTTTGTTTAATTTCGCTGTTTTTAAGTTTTGATTTTTATATAAGCTCTTTAGCTAATAATCAAATTTCAAAATATATTTTGTGTTCATAAATTCCATCAGATAAATTTTATAATCTTTAATTACTTAATACAGTTCTTAGAACAGCTGACTGATTAACAATTCTCTAAACAATTCTACTAAAACAAAGTTGCCGTATTTTAAATGTTTATTGAAAAATCAAAAATCGGCAGCATGGCATATAAAATATAGTTGCTTACAAGCCTGTGAATAAATTGTAAAGAGAAGTGAAAAATCATTTCAGACTGACTCCGTACACAAATTCTCATAAATTTTTCTCGGGCTATTTTATAATTAGTTTGATTTGTCATAATTATGTGCTCGCACTAATTCCCAAGATGACAAATCTTAGAAAAAAAGAAAAATTATTTATGACCAGCAAAGAAGCCAAAAAAAATTAAATTTATCATGCTAAAAAATAAATAAAAAATACTTTGTATTGCCGCAACCCCGTTTCCTAGTATTTTTGGCAATTAATATTACTCAATCACAAATTTCCTGGAAGTATAAAATCCCTTTTATTATTAAAATAAATAATTTGCTATTTCTTTTATTTTATATGTATGTACATATGTATGTACATACATACATATATTTTTATATTTATTTAAATATTACATCAACACGTTTCAATTAAAATGTAAGTCGTTTCAAATTTAATAAATTGATAATTTTACCTTTCCCTCGCTCTCGTCCTCTCCCACGGGGTTTTGTGGGAGCAAAAAATAGCATGTAATCTTGAAACGTTCACTAATGCACGTAAGCCGTATAGCAAAATTGCCTTCAAACATTAATTTTTCTATAAAAAAAATTTTTGATTTCATGCAAGTGTTCATACTTCAAAGCTGAAATATGATTGTGCAGTTACAGTTCAATACGAAATTGCTCTGAATGTAAGTCATTTACCTTAGAATGCCATGCAATGCTTTGTATAGTTGTTAGAAACAAGATTTCAAGGATTGTTTGACAATGTCGCATAAAGTGAAAAAATAGATAAATGGAAAATATTACAATAATTCTTAGACATGTGTGTATGTACATATGTACATATTTTTTGTAGAGTATTTTTTATGAGCCTCAAATGGCGCGATTTGGTGATGAAAAATTTGTATGAAAAGAATATGGTATTGCAAGCGTAGCCGTGGAGGCTTCTTGACTGATATTGGTTTTTGATTATTAATGGCATATGCTTAAAAGTATTCGATTTTTACATATCAAAATGAAAACTTTTACTGGACTACGTTTCATAGCAGAATTAAATCAGCTGGTAAAATCTGTAACATAAATAAAATATGTGAATGTGTATCGTAACGTTTGTGAGGTAGAAATCTACAGAAAATAGATTTTTACGTCAACTTCTCTCTTACATACATACACACACACGTGTATAAAGCAAAGAGAAATACAATAACAGCTGACACGTTCGCTGTTAGCCTAGGGTTTTTGCTAACTAATATCCAGATTTAAACGATACGACCACTTCAAAAGTAGCACAATACCAATCGAGTAAAGGCTCAGTTAGCCGACTGCAATGTAAAGTAGCTGCAACGTAGGAAACACCTGATCGATATTTTTATATGAAAAGTAGGTTACGTTACATTACATGTCTATAAACATTTTCATTACTTTTCACATAACAATATTGATCAGCTGTTCCTTACTGTTGCATTTACATTACATTACAGTCGGCTAACTGATCCTCAATGCTACCATACGTCATTTTTCACGGCTAATGTTTGTTCAAATAAATTAATTTATGAAAGTGGTCTAAGAGCCAATTTTTGACTTGGTAGTTAAACTGTACTTATTTTTAAGTTCATTTTATATTGAAATACATAATGCCTAAATGGCTAACCTAGTGTATTTAAATTCTATTTAAGTTTTATAAGCATAGCATATTTATTTTTGCTTGTGTGCGTGTCACTTACATATGCACTAGTGATCGTTTAATTCTAATAAATATGTAACATACAATACATAGTTTCATATCTTGGAAGAATGAATAAATAGAAAAATGCATTCTGATGCTCTTTTTGTTTCATAAAATGTGTTTTTATGCAATTTTAGTTTTCTATACGTTGATAACCCAACTTTCTTATTTATGTTAAACAGCTGTTGTTTGGAAAGGTTTCCATAATACCTATTTGGAATTTTTTTTAGTGCTGCCGTATGTACACACATCCGAATAAGTCTACAGTTTGTCAAAAAAAATTTGCAATTTGCATAAATATTGCTAATATTTTTTATTAAGCTTTAGGTACGTAAATTTGTAATTCCATATGTAAGTATGGCTGAATGCACATATGTACATATGTATGTATGTATGCATATTTTGTTTAAATATACTTACTGTACATACATATGTACATACATACAAACTCAAATAGCCATTTTTTATGTAGAAGTAATAATTCTTCAAATGGCTGATGCAACATTCAAAAGTACTTTGATCACTCAAAAGCCAAAAATTTTCTAATACAGAAGAGGCAAACAAACATTTTACTGTATCAAAGAAACACACTCAAATTAATAAAAAAAAATTGGAATACCTACTTTACAGCTATGAGAACGAATTTTTGAAATGTAACGCCATTTAAATGGTTTAGTATTGCTTTACCTGGAATATTTTAAAATATCTCTCATACCCCTTAAATGCAGCCATGAATGAAATCCACTCATATTTCCATAGAAATTTCTTTCAAAACTTTTTGTGCTCAATTAACTCAATATATTCAGAAGAATTTGAAAAAATATATTCTCTTTTGTTTCATGAAAAAGTGCTCAATCTCTCATTACTATGAATTCATTAAATATTCAACCAATGGGTAGTTTTGAATTGCATTTGCTTGTGGTGTTGTTGCTGTATTTTGGATATTATCTTTTATTTAGTGAGAAACTAGGTATTAAGGGTTATGTTACTATGTATAAATATTTCAACAGTCATTAATAATTAACGAAAAGAATGGTCGGCATTGGCTGATGCAATTCGGTAAATTGGCTGATGTAACTCTATTGAAAATGATGTCACATTATCATTTAAAATATCAAAAAACAAATAGTCAAACTAAATAGGCAGACGCATAAATCAAATGAAAGAGCTCAAATGTATCGTTACCTCAATATAGAAAGGCCCTAACTCATAATTTTTTGAAATCGATTTTTTTTTTGTATATTTCGTTAGAAGAACATCTAATGCCCAAATCTCTATAGGTATAAAAAAAATTATGAATTAGGGCCATTTTATATAGAGTTGGCGATATGTATTTATGTACTTATGTAGAAATTCCATAAATTTTGTTTGTAAAACATAATGAAAGCAATTTGTGTGAAAGATCTTCTAAAGAGCTACAAATGATGAATAAATTATTTCCTAAGAAACCACGAGGCCGGTCGTAAAAGTTACCAATAAAAAAAAATTTTAAGCATGCTTAGCATGGCTGGAAATTCAGGCTACCAAAATAATCAAACACAAAAGCATAACAATTTGTAAAAAATTTCCATAATCACACAGTTGATAAACAAATTTACTCCCACTTAAGTAAATCACATGAAGCATGTCCAGACTCTACATTTGGCCCCAGACATTCTTTCGTTTCATGGTTATCCTAGTTTGGATTCTTGAAATTCTCCTTTAGTATCACAATAACTAACTCAAAGTACCGGAAAAACTCTTATCTTTTTAAATAATAGAATAAAATCGTATAAAGAATGCTACCAAGGCGAATTGTTTGATACAAGGTGGTCTTGATTTGCAAAACTCAGCGTATTGGCCTTGTACATATATTTGTTTGTATAAAAATTTCCTGTTTGTCAGAATATTTCTTAACGTTTTGATTCCTTGGAAAGCAGGGAATTTATTTCAGCTGGTGAATTAAGGTCACCTTATGTGAATTCGCCTTGAATACTACTATGCTCCTTATAGGAGTTAAAAGGAACAAATATATACATACATACGAGTAACACTTTTAAATATTTCTATGTACATAAATTTCAATTAAATATATTAAAGCTTCTTTGATTTCGAATGATGTCGTAATTTTCCCTAGATTTTGTTCTGCAAATTTAAAAAAATCGAAACTGATGTCGTTCACAAAGTGTCAAAATCAAAACAAGTCTAATAGTTGTTTCACTCAGACATGGTTTTAATAAATGTTGGTTTTAACGCTTATTAAATCCTGGTGTCGAATCGTCACATCGGTGAATGTACAACTCGTCACATGAAAACACAATTTTTGTATTATGACATACATGAAAGTACCGAAATCCCATTCAGCTTATACGATTGAAGTATCACATAATTATTTTGTTAAAACCGACTTTCAAACTTTTTGAATTGGTTTTAAGTGGCTTTTATAAAATGCAACCTTATTTTCGCTGTGATATATTCAGTGCTGCCAAGTTAAAATTACCGCAACCAGCTGATAATGTTAACCCTTGGTCTATACCTGATATATTTTTATCATGACAAATGTGAAATTCCATATAGAAAAAAAGAGCTAACATAATAAAAATTAGTTTTCAATATAAAGTTTGACTTTTGTTATGATAAAAATATATCAAGTATAAACGAAGGGTTATGCTTGTTAATGAAAATAGATACCGTTTGCAACATTTTAAACTTAAAAATTGATGCAGCGACTACAACAATCAAACAATTCCGAAGAAAAAGAAACGTTTGGAGGGAAAGCAACGAAAATATTTTCATTGACCTCTGGAGGAAAAAATAAACGATATGACTGACATCCATCTGTCGATAAAAAGTTTTAGTTTATAATGTATGTATGTATGTATTTAAATTAATTAAAATTCCACAATTCTCTCCTAAGCATTTCGAAAGTTCCGAAGAAACCATTTACAGAACGTTATGTAATTGACCTTTCAAGAGAAAAATAGTTCATATAAAGTGGACGACGCACTCTTCATAAATCGTAAGACAAATTATAGATATAAAGAGTAGTGTTTCAACTCCAAAAATTGTTGCAACAGTACTATATTCCCAACTATTGCATCAGCTTTTGCAAAATTTTCCATTGCTGCTTTAAACATGACATACTTTTTTACTCCAAAACCCCCTTAGTGAAGCACACTTTTCATGATTTTAAAATATTCATTTTCAAAATATAAAATAATTTCAATTTTAGAGCGCTTTGTAAAATATCTAATAGTTTTTTATGCAAAAAAAACAGCTGTTGCACAGTTTGTCAAATAAGTGTTATCGGAAGTATATAAAAAAGTACCGCTACAAATAAACTTATTCCTGCAGAAGATTTATTTTATTTTGAAAAAAATTATTAGACAACCTGTGTGTTTAAAAGTTAATTTATTATACTTGCAGTGTGAACGCAAAATCAGCTGCTTATGGTTTTAATGTTAAAAGGCTGTTTTTTAAACTTAGGTCTGAAAAGATTTTAAGTCTTAATGTTCTGTATTTTTAAAGGACTTTTGCGATTAGCCCGTTATACGAATACTCTAGTACGCGCCAATATTTTGCAGAATGTTCTACTTGTCTGCTCTGAGCACAAGATCACACGCATGCCGGAAATGAACAAAATTCCGGACAAAATTATTTGAGGCAAAAAGGTAGTAAATTCTAAGAATATTTGCTACATACACACGATTAGATTTAGAAAAAAAAAACTTATAGAAAAAAAACTTATAAAATTAAATTATATGTGAAGTAGGAAAGATGTACATATGTATGTATGTATATATATGTATATGTATATGTTAGTTGGAGGGTCCAATGCGTATATATGATTTTGTAAATGCGATCATTAGATTCATTTATCAAGCAATTAATTTTTCCTAAATATTAATACATAATCATTTATATATTTTGGGGTTTTTAAAAAATTATATGAACAACATCCAGTTCATAATTTTGCATCATCGTCCTTCCAATAGGGAGGAGCATGGGTCCTCAATAATGTTTCTCCAATAATTTCTATTTGATGCTAGGTTCTTGACTTCTTTCCAACTTCAGCGTCTTAAGTCTATTTGTCATCCTCATGATTTCACCAAAAAAAAGGCAAAATGAGGAACTTCAACTCGCTTTGGAAATAGGTCAAGTTTTCTGTTGTCTCCTCTGACAGAATCAGTCGTTAGAACCTTGTTATTTATGGGTGTGTGTATGTGTGTTGTGCAGTGGGTTAGCTTTTTTATTTTGGGGCTTTGTTTCTGCTATGATTCATATATGAAAATATATGTATGCGGACGAGCATGCTGCACAGTGGGTCAGTATTCAATACTCTGATTTGTAATAGTTTTTTTTTAATGTTCAGACGCTCATCGCATAAGGGTTGTATTTTCTCAAAATACAAACATTAGCAACAGTGAAATGCGCATAGGATCCAGCTAAACCCCCAATACTCAATTTTAATGTAGTTTTAGTAAAAAACCGTTTACTGAATAAGTAAAATAATAATTTGGGATTATTAGTGCGTTAATAAATGTTAAACTTAAATTGCAACAATTCCCAATATAAACACTAAAAAATAAAAACATTTGCTAAACAAAAAGAATAATAGTGTTTTCACACCGAAATTTAAAGCCTAGTTTTAATGTTAAAACCATAAACAGCTTATTTTGCGTTCACACTGCAAGTTTGATAAATTCAGGTTTTAAACAACAGGTTGTCTAATAACTTTTATCAAAATAAAACAAATCTCCTGTAGAAATACGTGTATTTTTTGCTGTATTTTGTTCTGCTTTTATTAACACTTATTTGGCGAACTGTATAACAGCAGTTTTTGTTTATATGAAAAGTTAAGAAATTGAAATTATTTCATTATTTTTTTTTTTGCAAAAACAAACATTTTAAAATTATGGAACCACTTTATACAAAGTAAAAAAGAGCTTGGAAATCAAGTTATTACTATTTATAAAAAACGCACAAACCAACTCAGGAAATATTTTACGGCTGGAACCATCAGCTAGTTAACTGGTACAGCAAAACCAAACAAATTTAAAAAAAATATATTTTGTAGTAAAATTACATTGAAACTATAAAATGTTTTCTCCAATATTTAGTTTTATTAGTACACATCTTTTTTTTCAAGTTTCCAATTTTTGTTATTAACTCAACAGTTAAATATCTTTGCTTGCATTTTACTTATAGTCTCAGTGTAAACATGAAAAATACCTGCAACAGACTCTTGTTTTTTTTTAACACGGAGAGCATTTCATAACATTTTGATTCTACAAAGTCATAATACTTTGTATTACCATGTAAAAACACCTTCACTGTCATAAGCATTATCAGCTGCTTCCGGTCATTTTAACTTGGCAGCACTGAATTTAGCACAGCAAAAACAAGGTTGCATTTCTTAAAAGCCACTTAAAAGCATTTCCAAAATGGTTTTAAGTTGGTTTTAAGAAAATCATTTTGTTTTGTATGGTAAAACCAGGTTTTAACAATTGTTTTTAACGGTCGACCAAAGTAGAGAGAATTCGTTGAAGCTCATTGTTCTTCATGAACATTTACTAAAATGTGGAATATATAATTTGTGTATTTTGTTTTGTAAATAAGGAAATGTATATGTGTATATGTATATATATATGTATATATATGTATGTGTATGTATATGTATGTATGTATATATATATATATATATATGTATATGTATATATATATATATATATATATATATATATATATATATATATATAGTGTGAAAACACTGTAAACTACAAATCGTTAGCTAAAGAACATAACTACACACACGCTCAAAAATATAGAAGACGATATTAAAGTAAACATAAAAATCATAACAACAACAATAATGTCCTATCTTCTGCTTGTTAATAAATATACAACCACACAAACACATAAGCCGATGTAGATGAAAGACACAAAGAATAACAACTATAATTGCTGATTTAATTGAAATTCGCATACAATTATTATTATAATTATTAACTGCCTTCTTCATAAAAATATTTCAGGTTTATTAAGCGCTTATTTGACGTATTTCTATGGGAAATTTGTCAAATAAACCTAAAATATTTTTTATGAATGGGGCCGTAATTATTTATAAATCATGGAATTTTTCCCAAAATTAATATTTAAAATTAAATCATTACAATATTAATTGTTTCTTAAAAATACATCGAAATTTATGATTGATTTTTATTTTAAGTGGATAATCGAATGAAGCGGCACATGCATCAACTATAAAAAATTAAATTTTTTTTTAATTTTGTAGAGAAATGACCCATTGTGCCTCCTAGCCTTGATATTGATTAACGTCATAAAAAGATATGATAATTTTAAATGAAATAGTTATACAAGCATTTCTTTTGACATTTTTGCAACGTCATTCGAAATTATATATTTTTTTGTGTAAAAAAAAGAAACCATTTGTTGGTGTAGGGAAAAAGAGTCTGATAGTTAAAATTACCGAACTTAGCTAAATATTAAATACATACATAAATGCTACAACAAACTACATATGAACTCATAAAACTTTTATAAAAAAATATTTGAATCATTACAATTTAAAAATTTCGAACTAAATAATTTTCGAAATTCGAAAAAAATAATAAATCATAAATTTTTATAAAACGAATTTTGCTAGAAATTATTTATTGTGAATTAGAATTTACCACTTCAAAAATATTAGATAGAATTTTTTAGCATTTTCACCATTGCTTCGGAAGAAATGTGTAAATTTTAGTGAACTTTTATGAATGAAGTTAGAAGTTAATATCAATTTATTGTAAAAGTAAAAATACGTTTTGTGCAAAATACACCACTTTTCTTAATTTATTTAAAAAAAGTAGCTTTTTGTGCTCCATACGTATACGTTACTGCTGTGAATTGAGAACTTTGTTGTTTTGTTTATCTTTCTTGTTGTTCCGAGAAATAAGTCGATCCTTTAACGCCGACCAAGATGCCGCCGCCGTAATATTTTGAACTATCGATCCACTTACACACTTAAAGAAGAAAAACAAGTAATTTTAATGTATTTAATATATACGTATAAAGAATGAAATGAAACGGAGCAAAAGGAATGCTTAATGTCTCAGAAACCATAATTAATTTCGCTAATCATGTTTTGGATTGAGAAAGGAGATATTCGAAATATATGTGAGCATATACCCCATACCTAATTTTTTTTAATGGTCGGTGGGTCAAACCAATAATGGTGTGACGATATGTACATTAGATTTTCCACTCTAACGTATGTACATATGTATGTACATTAGTGATGAGTTATAACGTGATTTTTTCATAATGTTGCTCCTTGTGAACGTGATTTCTAAATCGCTGTTCTTTTAAACTGTCACTGTGATCACAGTTTAGCAGTATTTTGTTTGTAGCAGTTCTGTTATATGTGAAAATCTAACAAGAAGAGCAGAAGTGAAATTAAACTGTGAATGTGATCAGCGTGACAGTTTGACCGACTAAAGTGGCGAATTGGCACTTTTTCGACTGCCTTGGCACTTTTTCATCTGTCTTGCCACTTTTTGTCTCCCTTTTTTTAGAGTGAATTATATAAAAATACATTAAAAATAAAAAATTTAGTGTAGTTTTCTCGTTTTATATTAATTTTGCCCCTTATTTTTGATAAATCCCCTTTTGGTGTCACTTTTTGAAAAATGTCATCGGTCACCCTGACACCGTGATCACACGGTTTAACTCATTTCAGCTCTTCTGCTTTAAAAGTCTTTATTAGTATTGGTATTTTGATAAATACTAATAAGAAGAGCGACAAGAACAAACAATTAGCAATCAACCCCGTCCAAATATTGAGATTTTCATATAAGAGACAGAGAGACAAAAATTGCAAATATGAACATGTGAGATGTACATATTTGCCAGAAAAGACGATTTGACGATCGATTATTTATCGACAAAAGCTGAAGGTATAAAAAATGTATGTGGTAGTCTTATCTAATGTTAAGTAAGCATATAAGAACAATCACAGTTTGTATAAAAGAGCTATATTTCCAAAACCTGTTACTTGATAAATTCAGTCACAGTTGTGATTAGTGATTTTTCAATCGCTGTGAAAAAAGAAAAGGTTTCAAAATATCGCTCAACTCTAATGTAGTATGTACATGTTAGAGTAGAGAAACTATAACTAATAAATGTATGCATCATCACTACCGGTGAAATGACCAGTCAATTGACTTTCACTATTAATGTCAATATGAAGTTGTTGCAAATGTGTTAGTGAAAAAATTACGTTTGTGTTAGTTTCAGTATGTTAAAAAAAATATTACCAAATAACTTTTTCCTTTAACCAATAAAAAAATTAAAGCCTCTTTGATGAGTGTGATTTTTTCAAGAGACTTTTTTCCATACTTAATTATTAAATTATATATGTATTTAAAAAAAATAGATGTCGATCAAAATCTATGATGAAATAAAAAAAATTTATTGAGTAGATAATTTAAATTTCCGCTGACGTGATACTTTAATGTTACTGGCAACAGCGATCGTGATAAATTGAACGTTTATTTGATTTTATCAATTCAGCTATCGATCAATATTAATTAGCGTCTGACATGTTTATTAAGCGGATTTATTCAACTACAAGACAAGTTTTATCACACAGCAAATTGTTATTTAATGCTTGCTGCAGTTATAAATATTTATGAATGAGTGTGACTGCTGAAATATTTATATACATATGCATGTATATAATTAAATGTTTAAAATTACTTTATTGGAAATCGCACACTGACACACATATTAAAAAACGGTTTAATTTGCTGCCTCCTCTGCTTAAAAAAAATTAAAAAAGAAACAAGAACTGCCATTGTTAGACTTTGATATTTAATGTCAAATCTTTTTTTTTTTTGGTAAAATTTTTATATTATTAGATATCATTGATATCGTCATTAAGTTTCATGACGACTGTCTGATATGAATATATTTTTAAATTTCTCAGAAATCCGGTTAAAGATTTTCTAATGATCTGGCATGACCTTTAGAAAAATGTTGTTGGAAACAGCAGAGGATAATATAGATATGTACATAAATGTGAAGAGGCTGCCAGATCAAATATTGATAGAAGTAGAGGTGACTGACTGATGATCAGGGAAACCAGAAATATGCTCGAAAAAAGTGTTATATGCGCATTCAATATGCTCTTAAAAATAAAATAAATGGGTTTATTTGTAATTGAAAATATATTTTTAATTCAAAATTCCACTACATTTGCATATAAATTAAGACAAAAATAAAATAAACCAAAAAAGGAAACAACAAAAAAAAATTAAAAAGGCATAGCTGCTGTATTTAAAAAATAATAATTTATATTTAAAACAAATTTTGACTGAAGCAATACGTTTACTTCATGTAAACGGTCTTAATAGCCGTTTTTCTCCACTCCAAAATTTGTGGCATATGGGCTAAATCTACTCGTATTCTGAGGCGACGATATGTATATGGAGCTTGGTTGATAGTTAGAGAATTCAAATTAAAAACAAATATAAATCATTCTTTTAATATTAAAGATGACAAAAGATGACTGATAATAAAAAGGATATTAACAAAAAGAGGACCCAAATCTGATAGATGACAGCGTGTTGAAATAGATGATTGTCTTTTATATATAATTACCTAAAATGCAAAAAGCCGTAACTAAGAAAAATATAATTTTTTTTTTGTAAAATTTTGCAAAAATTTTTGTAGTTTATTGGCATTCATAACAATCAATCAAAAACTCGATTTTGAATTTATTTTATTAGTTACGCCTTTTGTTTTTCTAGCTAACGATATGTATACCCTTGCCATTTGTGGTGAAAAGCCTAAAAACTTTGCCTACCTTTAAATAAAAGAAAAAGTTTATTAACAAGCAATGCATTTTAATTGTAATTCCCCCTTAAGGTACGAACTAGAGATGGGAGCGTGACGTGTTGTGTTGAGCAAAATTGACGCGATAAAATACGAAAAGATTTTAGGTGTACAATATTATTTTTTTTAATAAAAATAATAATTTAAGCTTAAAGTTCTGAAATCAAACAAAAATTTGTATGTACATACTTACATGTCTATTTGATTACAAAAATGGTTTTGTGCTTTTCAATTTGATTTCGTAAGCGTTGTGTATGTAGTGTTGGGCCGAGTTCGGAAAAATCTTGGCGTGCGTGTTTCGCACGTGTTGGACATCTTGCTATTCGTGTTGAGGTCATGTGGTGTTGGAAAAATTTGCCACGCTACCATCTCCAGTACGAACAAAAAAATCTCATTAATTCCACACGATGTCTTTGAAAACTATCACATTTTCTTAAATGAAGTGTTTGTATGTATGTATGTGTGCTTTAATTATTTGAACTTTTCTCAGAAAAAAATTTCGATTAATTATTTTTTCCACTATTTTCTGTTGACGTAATAAATATTTCTTAGAAAACTGTCTTCAAATCAGTAAACTGGTGCAAATACATATATATGTATGTATATATATGTATGTACATACATACAGAACAGTGTGTGTATTGTAGGTTTGTTCAACCAAAGTTACTGTAGCATTTATAATTTATTTAAAGGCTCAGTTAGCCGACAGTAATTGAATGCAACTGCTACAGTAGATAACAGCTGATCGAGATTGTAATGTACAGGTTCTTACATTACCGTTACATCTCTATAACCATTTTCATTAATTGCCAAATAACAATGTCGATTAGCTGTTTCCTACCGTTGCAGTTACATTCCATTACAGTCGGCTAACTGAGCCTTAAGATTCCAAAATTTGAACAGATACATACATAAATACATACATACATACGTGTGCACTTACACATTGATCTTTCATTGTTAAAGTGTGTTTTCTTTTATCCATTTACCTTGAAAACGTTCAATAATTATCGACCCACATAAAGAGAAAATATATTAGAAAACCGTTGCATTCAAATATCTCTAATAAATTCACAATTTCACAAATACATGCAATGAAGTTCAAGCATTTTATTGTTTGTTACAGTCATTTGTCAGGTCTCTGTAAAACTACTTCTTAACAACAAATATTCCAACTTTAATTTTTTTTTACAACACAGTCATACATATTTACAGTGGCTCAATTTAATATACGCACAGCAATTTGGCAAAGGGATTTTCATTTATTTAAATAAACTTTATAAAAAACTTAAACACCAAAAAACAAAAAAAAGGAAAGATTTCCGCGTTACAGCAACAAAAAAAAT
The DNA here is from genome assembly GCA_905220375.1 of Tachina fera. Classification (NCBI taxonomy): domain Eukaryota; kingdom Metazoa; phylum Arthropoda; class Insecta; order Diptera; family Tachinidae; genus Tachina; species Tachina fera. The sequence continues at coordinate 11,069,943 of LR999964.1, forward strand.
AGTGTTTGTGATAAGCGAAAAAATATATAATACTAATAATAGTATATCAAAATATCTCAACGCATATTTTCAATTCCATTTCATACAGACAAATGCATATACGGTGGCATATGATGAATAAAGCGCTGTTCTGACTATTATACTTTGTATTTATACTTGTCAAAAATTCAAATAATATATGCAAGTGTGATAGTCTGAACGCAAAATGTCATCAAAGTGGCAAATAATACGATAAAAACTATGACATCCCATAAGACTTTTCCGTATTTAGAAAAATTTCTAAACGGTAATAATATAATACTTTTCATTAAATCAGGGTTGCATTTTCACACAAACCAAACTTCCAAGTCGCCTGTTTCGCCGCCGATTGCGTGTCGTCATTGATGTAATGTTTTGTCATATGTATATCGGCTAAAAATTTTGAATAAGTGAATGGTATGGAAGTATATATTCTTAAAGTTTTTCTGTTATTTACATAGAATATTTTTAACTGCTGATTTTTTTTAAAGTGCCGGCACGTCCCCGTCTACATGAAACCGCTTTGCCGCCGCTAGTGAATGAATAGCACGGACATTTTCATTGAACATCTGCTTTGTTTTCTGCTTGTATTACACATTTTATTTGAAGTGTGATGGTCTGAACACAATCGGCCTGGCCCACGATGTCGACAAGAAATTATCTTTCGCTTAGTTATACTGAAAACAAAAATAAAATAAGAAAATTTGTTTTTGTTTTCAATATAAGTAAGCGAAAGATAATTTCTTGTCGACATCGTGGGCCAGGCCGAATATGTTATGATCTTACGTTAGATTTTTTGACAGTCGCAACGAATGTATTTAGATTTTTGTATCGTAAAATGTGATGAAAGTATTAATACTTGTATAATAGTCAGAACGGGGCTTAAATACTCCGAGTAGCATACATAAATTTTTGTTTGTTCGACTTAATACCCGTCGTCTGAGTATAACGACATTGTCAATACGCATGTGCCTATCCATTATGGTTGTAGAGTATTTTAGGTTTTTGCATAAACGAAGTAGATATGCTCTTGTATGTTGGAATCGGCTATACATATTCATTGTTGTTTGAAAAAAAAATGTAGAAGCGTACTTATTGTTTGTGCTTCAATTATAAGTACAGGCAGTTACTAAAATTAAGTGTATTTAGTTAGAATAGGGGGAAGATCTGGTCCAAAGACCGACACTGCGATACCTGATAGATCTTTTGTACCATAGATCGATGAGTTAGATTAATTCAATCTCTGTGTAACTCTCCTTATGAAGGTCAGTACAGATATTGAAGAAGCCCGCCTAATATCATCTGAACACAGAAACTCAGAATGAAAAACACGCCTTGTACTGTCACACAATTCGATGTCGTCTCATCATCTTCCAAGCACAAGCGACACAAAGGTGAACGAACTTGGTTACTTTTTCAGTGACCAGACAGAAAACCAGTAACAAGCCGTAGATTATTCCTGTTGAAGTTCAGGATGTCATAATATATGTAAATGGCTGCATCAAAGCTTTGGCCTGCCTTAAGCCAGAAGAAGACAGCCAAATCCCCCAAATTAGTTCATTAATTAACTAATAGCAAGGTCAGTAGTTAACTAATAGCAATAGTTGTCAATAATATTTGATGCACAGCTCTTTGTTTACCATTAGTTAAACCGCCAAATGTCATTGGTTAATAAATAGTTAGACAACAGCTGAGTCATTGTAAACTTTATTAGAATTGTTGTGTTTTGAAAATTTTTATACACATTTAACACATATACTATCAAGCATCTTCTTTGTATTAAGCTGTAACACATTCTTTTTATATTATTTTCTGTTATATTTTGGATTTTCCGTACCAATTTCAGCACAAATTCAGTATTTTGTACGGTAAAGTTAGACAAGCAGTGTTTTATACATTTCAAAGGCGAATTCAGTATCAGGTTACCTTTTCAGCCCGGCTGATTATCAGCTGTTGATGCCAAATTAAGCAACTTGAACGAATATGTCAAAATTGGCTTGGAAATCTTCTGACAATTTGGTTTTGTTAGACAGCAAACTACATGTTGTTTTTTGTGTTGTAAAAAATTGTTGAGTTCACCTGATACTGAATTCGCCTTGATCCATTTTTAAGAAATAATATGACAAATGTAACGAAAAACCATATGCTATAGCAGAGCTGCCAATTGTGAAACTTAATTGTTTGATAGGGCTACCATTCTTTACTAATATTAAGAACTTTAGTTAAACAATGCACTGTGAACAGGTATCAAGTATTAGTTAAACAGTATTTATCATTTTAATTTACTAATATTTTAACTAATGACTGTGAATTTCGCCCCAAATGTACACACTTTTGTTAGACACTGTGTAACTTATTGAAGATATTGAAACATTACTCGTGTTTTATTGGTTTTACTTGACAACAAACATTATTTTTTATTGTTAAGCGAATTGTATGCACTTAATCATATTGAACATTCATCTATACCAATGTACAACAATCAAACAGACAAATGTATGTACATACATATGTATATGTTCGTACATTCATTAACATTAATTGTCCAAGAAGTTGTATAAATTTCGCTTAGCAACAAGTCCAATTGTTGTTACTGGCCGTCTGATATTTTAAAATACACACACTGGAAGTCAGCAACATCGTCATCGTCATCATCATCAGCAGCAGCAGCAACAACAGTAACAGCTTATGAATACTTTTCTTTATGTTGGCAACAGGAGGCACATTCGCTTCTCTTACAGTCAGTCATGCCTCCATGACAGACAATAAAATAAAAATAAAAAAACTAATTATACTCGCATGATCATAAAATAAACTAAAATACAATAATGCACAATGTATTGAGAATAAAAAATATCACTTAGCAACATCATTTCAATTTACAAAAATGCGAGGGCAAACTGAACAGTTACTGTAATTTTTAAAGCATTTGATTTATGTATTTATGTATGTATGTAGAAATACTTATTTGATTGCGTCCCAGGCGAATTGAGAAACAAGTGACCACCTCATCAGCCCTAATGATGATCAGCTGTTTGATGTCGAATTGAACTGCTTTAGAGTGCAACTGTCAAACTGTCCGTTTTTTCATAATACGTTTCATATGGGGAAAAAGAATTAAATTTACTATTTTGACAGATAGAGTGTTACATGTTGTTTTTTGTATTTTTGTACGTGTTGTAGCGGTAAGGCCACCTATCTAACAATTCTCTTTGGCTCTTGTGTCATGCTTTACCAGCATTCAGGGCGAATGAATTGCTAGTCATACATGAGACTGCTAACAGCCAGATTGCTGATATGTTTACCTAGTATGTGAATTTATCATTTTAGGTATCTAGAAATGTTAATGCTCGTATGTGTGAAAGGTCTTCCAATAAGAGTTTTTATTTTGAAATGAAAAAAGTAAATATTTTTGAGCGAAATAATCGTACGGTTGAGAATGCTCAGTTTACAAATCTAGTGCTCGGAGAGTCGCAGATTTGATTATTGCCGCAGACCCTGAATGTTTCTGCAAACAAGTCAGAGAACCACAGTCTGACTTAAATTGCATAGACAGGGTATGCTATTAATAATGGAAGACACTGTCATCCTTGCAGGAATATATTCTTTTCTTGAAAGTTGCCATCACCAATTCCCATTTTTTGCGATAACTTCTATTCTATCTTTGATGTCTTCAATTCATTGAGGGACATTTGCAAAGACCTTATCTTAGTTGAATGATTTTTGCAAAATAACTTTTAAGTTTAGCCTCGCATATGCAACCGTAATGCCATTAACTAAAAAAAAAACTGTAGATGTGTAAGTGCTGTTCAAATTATTGTAAAAAAACCGGGATGAACGGTTAGAAAATAGTCATTGAAATGTTCAAATAAACTAACTTACATATCGCCGCCTCAAAATTGGTGTAGCCCATATGCCACAAAGTTGGAGTGGAGAAAAACGACAATGACAAGGTTAATATGAGGTTTTCTCAAAATATACCCGATGGAATTTTTATAATTTTCACAATTGCTTGCGACACATGTTTTGAGGAAAAATTAAAATTTTTGGGTGCTTTCATGAATGAAGTTAGAAGTTAATATTACTCGTACTTTATTGTAAAAGTAAAAATACTCTTTGTGCCGCATGCACTACTTTTCTTAATTTATTTTCATAAAGTAGCTTTTTGTGCTCCATACGTATACTTTACTGCTGTGAATTGAGAATTTTGTTGTTTTGTTTATTTTTCTTGCTGTCCAGAGAAGACCAAGAAGCCGCCCTAATATGTAACGTAACGCCGTAATATTTTAAACTACCGATCTGCTTACACCCTTGCACAAGAAAAAAAGTAATTGAAATGTATTTAATAAAAAGAATGAAATTAAATGATTTCTGTTATACTCAAACGTGCATAATTAAGGTTACTTTTATTTTATTTTAGTGTTTAATAAATTTATATTAAAATATTTAATCGGCGGCTGCGTATGAGTGATAATGTTTTTGCTTAACAGTCGCCGTTGAATTTTTCTTACGGCCCCTTCTTTTTTTATTATTCATTTCTTATAGAAATGAAGCAAAACAAGAGTTAACTTTATTTTGTACGTTTTTGTATGAATAATTTGACGCAATCGCAAAGCAATGGCGTGTACAGCAAAACAAAACGTATGAAACCTAAAAATAGTGCATATGGAGAGAAATGAATGCTTAATATCTCAGAAACCATAATAGATTTCGTGAAACGAGTTTTTGATTCAGGAAGGGGGTACACAATATATATGTATATATTCCATACCTAACTACATACTTGTTTTAAGAATGGTCGGTGGAGCAAAACTATTCTGGTGCCACGATATGTATATATGTATATTTATATGTATTCAATATGTATGTATGTATGCAATTGATTTAAAGCTAAAAATTTTAAAAGGAAAAAATTTTAGTATTCATCGCTTTAGCTTTTTACATGTATTTTATCACGTAATCTCTTGCCGACAACAAAAATTAAAACAACATGCACCGGCCGGCCGTACGACTACTTTGTATCAGAATTAATTTTAAATGCGTGAAAAATGACATTCATATTTAATTCGCCAGCGGCGAAAATAAGTTGACAAAGTGCCTCTACTGAGGCCCTATTTAAAAGAAGCAAGCTCTATATATACATACATATATAAAAAATAATTTGTGATAGTCACTACGAGAAAGAAATTTTATCGTATTAAAAATTTAAAAACGAAAAAAGACTTTCATTTTGGGAGAAAGTGAGATAAAAATATCAAACTTTTATCTAACAATTCCCCAAAAAAACCCGTAAATTATTTACTTGACAGCAATTGGTGAAAAATACTTGTTTGGCATCACTCTATTCTTGAGAAAACAGTGTATAGCAGTTTTTGTTTTTTACATTTATTTTCAATTACATATTTCTTACAACTACAATTCGAACTGAAATAAAGTCAGCCTATGTAATAATGGTAAAGTAAGAAAATAAAAAACATAATGTTTACTGAGATCGTGTTTGAACTTCGAATTTGTTTATACATATGTGCAACAACTTCGTAAAAAATAGTCAGGCAAACATTTTTGTTCAACATATTTACTATAAAGACCTGCACAAGACGTCTTATAAGAATTTTTAAGATATGAGGGCAATTTCAAATGCTTTACTACAGCGAAATCTTCTGAAACAAACGCTAAACAACGTTGTCGGCAATACATTTGTTTAACTTTTTGCAGGTATAAGAGTAAAGAAGAAAATAGTTCGTGACTGAAGAATTTGTTGTGCTTGTGCTTTTTTCTCTCATTGACGCGTATACAAACGTCATGCATGTACATACATACATACCTTCATAATTTGTGTAAGCTCTCTTATTTTTCAGCGCACATACAAACGCACACATGCATTTACATGAGTTGTGTGCGCTTGCTTTAAAAAACCTCCCTTAAACAGAAACATAGTCGCTTACCATCTAAATCTTACATACACACCCAAACGTGCAATATGCAAAATAACAAGCATACATGTATCAACAGTACTTCTTTTCATTGTTTTTTTACAAACAAGAGGTCTTGGCGACATCGCTTGTTAACAGTCATATACACGTACACCAATACATCTATCGTGTTTCGTTTATAGTACGACAGCATTTATTATTGGCTTAGTATAATACATGCCACGAGAATACATTTAAAAAACATGACGTATTTACATTTCAAGACTGCTTACGCAGGTCTCTAATTTACAAACCAATTCCCCAAATAACGGTAATTTTTGACTTTATTTTAAAAAATCTTAAAAAATTACCCTAAACCTTGAGAGGACTGGAATGAAATGCTCCACAAAAATGCTGTCCATACAATTTAACTAAAATTATAACTTAACAGAAATAGCAAAAGCCAACCAAAGTCAACCATACCCATTTTTATTAATACAACTTCCCTTGTAGCATAATTAAAAAGCAAAGGAGATTAAATTTATTGCTTTCAATCAAATTGATTTTCACCTCGAAGGCTACGTTAAAAAGCAAAATTGTTGCTCGAAAAATCCAAGAATGATTGTTGAAAAGCCTTTCAATCCTCAACATTTGCTACAGTTTTTGGGCGGACGACCCCCGTTGGACCTTACTTTTTCGCAAGTGATTGCACTATGGAACGATAATTAATGATTTTTTATGGCCAAATGTGGAAGATATTGATGTGGACGACCTTAATTTTCAATATGTAACGATACCATCGCTTTTTTGTGTGAACATTTATCTGACCGCATGATTTTTCTCGAAGATCTTTCGATTTAACACATTTAGCCTTTTATCCTTGGGAAGAAGGTTAGATCTATGCTAATGGCCCGCAGTAGATACAAAGATGGAATTCTTTAAGATATGGAGGTCCGCAAATGTGCGGTTTGATGATGGAAAATTTCCGGCCATTCGGTTGATATTTTTTCACATTATTAATGGGACACCCTGCTCTTGCACATCAAAATTAAACATACTATTGGAAGACCCTTAACTTTTTATTTTCCCTTTCAAAGCAACGAGTTATAGGGCCTTCTTACGAGTGTCGTATTACGGCTTCAACTACGACGATTCAGTAGTAGACTAAATAACATTGCAAATTTGTTTAAATTAATTACAAAATCATCGCAGTCGAAATACGACACTGGTATTTAGGCCCTATATCTTATGAATAACACCATTAGAATCAGATGAATGATCAATGGATTTTATTTCCAAAAAAATTTGTTTCATTCTACTTAATTTGAATTTTCTTAAAAGGGGCCTTACAGAAGGCATTTTTATTCACTGCGTCTAGCGTTAGGTTGATTGCAAGCATGTGTATGCTTGTGAATATATCTATGGATGTGTTAATATGACATGCAATCAGACACAAAAGACATAATGTACACGTATTTGGATAAATAGAAGCAGACCAATTGCAGATGTTTAAAATTTCTTGAGGTTGGAGTCGAATATTGCGAACGGATAATGTATTGATTCATGTTTGTTTACGTACGAGTACGAGGTTAATGACCCGGAATTTTTTAATTTACTCAAACAGTTTTTTTTAAGTTCGAAATTTAGTTCGAATTTGCGAACATGCTTAAAACTTTGTGCGTTTGCGTCAGCTATGAGATATTGAGCATCAGGCCTATTTGGGAATATTCTAAGCACAAAAAAAAAATTGTTCGAAGCAGTTAAGCAGGTATTTTAGTTTAATGATGTACATAATCAGCTTTATTTGGAATAACATCTCCCCGGGAGTTTATTTCCTCTTCTTTGTTCACCCATTTTAAAAAGTCGTTTGCAAGCTTTAAGTTAAAGTAAAAGAACTGATTTTGAAAATTCGAAGTTCTCCCTCAAATTTTAATTTTTAGCTCAATCTGTTTGGGATAGATGTATTTAATTCTTAGAAGAAAAAAATTAAATAAAATCCGTTGGTATTATTTCCCGTTAAATATTTATAATTGGGCTGATTATCTTTAGTTTAGAGACAATATGTCGAATAATAAATTTCCTAAATTATTTAGTTTAGACAGTTTTAAAAATTTTTTAATACATTAATTTATTCAGATGCATAAATCTTCGAAAGTTAATCGATTAGTTATTTACTTCTCATGAATAATAATTTCAATTAGCAACACTTACGCATTTGGATACAATAGTTTAAGTTTACAGATCGTTGGCATTTAAAATTTTTCGCTTATGAATGAACGACTTATCATTCACGGTAGGTAAACATTTTAATTTAACAATTTTGTCATTGAAATTTTGTTTGACCGGTTTTTTTCTTAAATTTTTGGGTTTTTGCGTGACTCTTTCGGATGAATTTTATTTTGTAGGATTTTATGAAATGGAAGATTTTGTTTTCGCGCAAATAATAAAGATAGCAACAAGACAAAATAAAACTTTTCTTAAAAAAAAAATTTATTTAACTGACCTCAACAAGAAGTACTAAAAAGGGTAAAAAAATATATTTAAGATTCAGTTAAATAAAACAGTTCATCGTTGTCGTATTTACAATTAAGGTAAAGTTACATATGCATGTATGTATGTACAGACGTTTGTCAGATCTTACAATATTGTTAGTAAAATGTGCTAAAAATTTCTTGCCAGCGTGTAAACAGGTAACGAAGCCAATCGGCTCAGAGCCGGCTTCGAGGCCTGCCGATAAATATTGAGCACCATGAGCCGCCGCCGATAGACGCCGCTGGCTTCGTCTAAAATTTTCAGTCGACAACACCGGCTATATTAAAAAGAATAACTATTTAAGCATTTAAAAAAAAATAACAGAAAGAAAATTTATCCATTTTATTTAAAAGAAATAAATGAAATATAACGTGCCTTTTTTAGCCGATTAAGCTGCTGCGGTAGTTTTTATTTCTTATCCGATGTTTTTCGGCTGAAGTCGACTTTCAGCAGCCGGCGTAGAGTATTTTGTTCAGGCGCCGCTGGTCGACAAACCAGGTCGACTGCATGTGAACTGGCAATTTGTATCTGACATCTTTGCCAGCAGCTGCCAACAAATTATCAGACATTTTATGGTACGTACACGTTGCAAAGTACGTGTTTACGCAACACGTTTATATTACATGTTGTATATTTTGACACACACACTGCAATCTACAATACAACCATCAATTCAAAATATAAACATCAAAACATTTTGATATTTTTTAAACTTCGAACGCAACCATAAACAAGACTACACACTATGCGACAGACAATGCAATCTGCCTGGTTGCATAAACATGTCGCTGCTATAACAATGGTGTGAACAAATTGTAAAATTATTGCTAGATATTTGACAGAAATTTCGATATCTTTTGATCTGGCAATGGCGTCATTGTAAGATAATTCTTTGCTTGGGCAACAGTGCACACGTTTGATTTTAAAGAAAAAGGAAGCAAAAATCATTGCAATTGCTTTTTTATGAACCATAATAATTTATATTTTCACTTTTTACATTTCACACAACCACAAACGATTGATATTTTACAATATAAAAAGCTTAAATTAGACGTGCCATAGCTATAATGCCTTAGCTATAACCAAACCAAAATTCAATTGGTTTCTATGGTAATGGCTATGGCGTTATGGCGAGTCACCTATAAACAAATACAGCGTTTCCTATTAGTTTGGTTCGAACGGCTGTTTTCTATGGTTATGGTTATGACACGTCTGATTGCACCATAACAAATGCTTTGAGTCTGACAACAGATCTGGAAAGTTTTACACATTACAACCGTGTGAAGTGACAATTTTTTGACTGACGATTTTGTCAGATAAATTTATTATCATTCAACTGTCTGGCAATAAATTCTAAGGCAAGCTACAGACCTTGCGACCGTTGTTACAACATAAGCACGTTGTGTATGATATTGTAAAATTTTTGGGGTCGTCGTTTGAAGTTGTGTCTCGGTTGTACGAAAGATTAAAAGGATTTGATTTTTTTGGTAAATTGTATAGACGACAGCTTGTAAGATTTAAGAGTTTGTTGTACAACAGAAATAAGTGATTTTTTTTGAATTGTATAAAAGTTTCCATGGAGAAATTGGTTTTTTTATGCATCGGAACTTTTGAACTTTTGACAAAAGGTCATTAAATACTTCGTGTGACACCCACATGTAATTTTTATAGTCCTTTGGCTCACTTTATTGTAATATTTTCAAAAGTTTGTTGTTAGAACTTCTTTCTTTTTATATAAACCACTCCTTAAATCAATTGTTTTTGTCCTTTTTAACGTTCTTCTTCTTTTTTGCACTAAAAAATATTCCACTACAATACCCGACATTGTAACCGATATCATGTTTACTCCAAAAAAGTTAACAAATAAAGTATTGCGCTAATGTTATACACATTGTTGTATAGTTTGTGCGCACACAAATATACAACTAGGTACACCAACGTTCGAAAGGTCTGTGGCTTGCTTAGAATTTTCTGCCAAATTTGATACAACCATGAGAACTGGTAACCCAGCTTGTGCCAGCTCTGACAATATTTGCAAGATCTGACAATCGTCTGTACATAGGTTAAGACGATTTTGTACGAGATTAAAATACATGACAAAATTTGATCTAGGATAAAAAAGTCGTATTCCAAATCGGATTACGCCTAACACAACAAGGCCTATTAAAAGGCATGTGTTGGCTTTGGTACTGTTCGAGCTCGGCGCCGAAGATATTAGTAAATAAGTGCATAAAGCTATATATATGTATATGTGTTTAAATGTAAAAGTTGCTAACCTAAAATATAACATGTTAAATTTAAGGCGTGACACCGCCCACATTTCTAAAAGCAAGATTGTCGTGTATCCAGACCCTAAAGTTGGGTAGAAGTATCTGAAATGTAATAAACATTTCTATTGGGTTTATTCCCCTCCCCTTCCCCTATGTAACAACATGTTAAGTTTTAGGCGTGGCACCGCCCAGTTTTTTAAAACCAAGTTTCTGTGTTTACTCTACTCCAAAGTTGGGTAGAAGTATCTGAAATGTAATGAAAATTTTTAATGGTTTTACACCCTCCACATAACAACATATTGAATTTAAGGCGTGGCACCGCCCACTTTTCTAAAAGTACGATCCTGTGGCTAGACGATTCTGTGGCTAGACGATTCGAAGGTAATGTGGAAGTGTCTGAAATATAATGACAAATTTTAATGGGCTTTTTTTGCCATTAGAATATTAATGAAAACTTTTGTTGAATCGAAAAATTTTTTTTAGCTTCAACGATTTGTTTCGTTGTAAAGTAAAACCTATTATATTTAATATCATTTGGAACAGGAAACAATTTCATGATACATTTAGATGAACTTTATACATTATTTCCTTGTGCAAAATACAACACATCAAAAATAATAATTTACTTTCTCGAAGACAATATTTTTTTTTGTTCACTCTAAAGAAATAATTATCCAGGAAGCATGAAGTGAACCATAACCATATTTTGTATTTGATATATGTATGTACATTGTACATATATGTATACGAATATATTTTCTGTGCAAGTAGAATGTAGTTTCTAGCGCTTGTTCTATAGCCATATTTATTCTAAAGATTTTATTTAATTTGATTTCTTTATATTAAAAAATTTCTAAAATCTCAATTGGTGTTGAATACATGCGGAACAATGTGTGACATCTAATTCATTATTTGTATTAACTGGCTCAGCCAAACCAGTGTGCATATTAATCATTTATATGTGTATGACTTCCGGATCTGATCTATACTTTGAAGGCACACGCCAGACTTGTTTCAAACATTCAAATGTTTAACAAATTTGCTAGCAAAAAAAAATTAAAAATAACCTTCACCCAATTCAATTCTTGGATTAATTTTCAACACTTTATTACGAATTCACGTTTAATTTTTTAATTTGCATTAGCTTAAAGTACCTTTTTCAATTACGTCTGCAAAGGTTTTTTTTTATTCACAAGTATTTTTTGCTAAGAAAAGATGATGCAATTTAAAAGTAAAATTTTATAATGAAAAATTTAAAAAATTTCAAATTATGCAAAAAGTACAATTTCATTTATTTTATTTATTTTTTTTGTCAACTCAAACAGTAAACTTCCAGATATTTTAAACTCTTCTTCATGAAAAAATATCGCGCGACGCAATAATTTAAATTTTATTTTTGTTTTATTGCATTTAAATTTACATTTTATTCGTTCGCCTTTATCAAATACAAAGTAAATACCATATTTAGTCGTAACATTTGTGGTCGCGCTAATTGTGTACGAGTATGATGCGAAATATAATACTCTCGTGCAATCCAATTTGAAATTTTGCTAAATTACCACCTCAAGTTTCTCGTATTGCCAAGGAAATTTTTAAAATACCAAAATATGTACATATGTTCGCATAACAAAATTTAAAAACTTGTATGCAATTTGATCTTGTTACAGAAACTTAAAAATTTAGTTATTAATATTAACCACAAGATTTCTAGTTTGAAACTAAGGTGCGCTCAGTCAGACTGGGCAAATATTTCACACAATCTAGATACTTAATCAATAGCCCAATTAACAATATTGTGCAAATAGTCTTGCATCGTAGCATATGATGAATGCTTAATATATTAATACTCACCACTTAACAGTTCTTAGTGGTGAGTATTAATATACTATACCATTTAGCAAATGCTACGATGCAAGACCATTTGCACAAGATTGTCAATTGGTCTAATATTTTGAACTAGTGTTTTTTTCCCAATTTTGCTTGACATACAGTGAAAAAATAGTAACTGTAAATTCTAGTCCTATTTGAGTAGATAAATATGTCATTCTTAGACACTGGATAACACCCTCAAAATTGAAAGACATTGTTAAAAATACGATTTTTCTTTTTCGTACTTTGTAGTTTTCTAGGGAACTTCAAGCGTACCTTAAGATTTATTTTACCGCAGCAGTAAAATTCCCATAACTCCCCAATAATCAGTTTCAATGAATGTATTTTTGATAAAAAAAAATATTTTACTGAATAAGTAAAATAATAATTTTGGATTAATAAATCATGAAATAACCGCCAAAAAAAGCTTAAGCGGCATAATTTTCGAACTTATGCTTTTTGTAAAAATCGATTATTTGCGATTGTAAATAACGAGTTTCGTAAAAAACGATGCCAAAAAAAGTGTGTCGAAATGGGAAAACAAAAACAAATTTTCATATTTTATTGTTGTTTACAATATAAGTTTTCAGTGGAATATTTTTTCCGTTATTTTGAATCAGGCCCATTAATTTTACAAATTCAAAATAAAAACACCAATTATTAATTTGCTTGCATCCGGTCAAAAATACTTGTATGGCAACACTCTATTTTGGGAAAAGCAATGTAAAGGCCGGTGAACAATGAATCCGTCATACGTTAAACTTAGCCTTTTTCAACTGACAGCTAAGTTGAAATACATGGGTTCTTATGAGGTCTGTTACATTCAGTACGTCTCCGTCAACGCAAAGTACAAAAATTTTTTTACTTTTTGCGTACGTTAAGTAGTTTGACAGATATTGGCTGGTTTTTTTTTTGGTATGTTCTGATTTAGGTTTTTGTGTTTTGTGGCAGCAAAAATAAAATTAAACAAAAGAAATAAAAGAAATAATAAAAAAAATGGAATTTAATAAACAAAATGGAGAATCAACCTACAAATGCTTCCGTCAATAAAGTACTCATTGTGCCAACCTTTTCCGTCGATGCGTTAATGTCAGTTGAAAAAGGTGAATTTTAACGTATGACGGATTCACTGTGCCCCGGCATTAAAGCAAGCCACACAACGTTGATACAACATGAGCAGGTTGTGTATAAGATTGTAAAGTGTGTGGGGTCGTCGTATAAAGTTGTTGGGTTTTCGTTTGTACGGGAGATTAAAAACATTTAATTTTTTTGGCAAAATGTATAGGCAGATTGTAAGATTTAGGTGTTTGTTGTACAACTTCATTTCATTTTGTTCTTATTTTCGTTGTGGTCATATAAAAAATGTCGCGCACGAATTCAAACTTGCGTCTCAAATGAAGAATTCAATAACTTACAATGACACAAACCAATGATCAAACCCATGTAATTTAAATGGTTTGTGTCAAAAACGAGCTACTGAATGAGTTCGATACAAGTCAAATTTTTGTAGTCCTTTGGCACACTTTCTTTTAATATTTTCAAAAGTTTGTTGTTAGAATACATTTCTCTTAATATAAACCACTCCTCTAACCAAATTCTTTTTTCTATCCTTTTTTACGATCTTCTTATTTAAAAAAAAAAAAAAAAAAAAAAATACAGTACTTAATTGTAACAATTCCCAATTGCTCTTTCTATTAAAGTTATCATGAGATGTGCTGAGTCTGCAAAGGTAATGAAAATGGTTATAGAAATGTAATGTACGAATCTGTACATTACTTTTCACATAATAATATCGATCAGCTGTTTACCGTTACAATTACTTTCCATTACAGTCGGCTAACTAAGCGTTTAGATTTAAACACTTCGTTAAACACGTAAATGCAGTGCCTTTTTTGATAAATATGGCAGCTTTGTCTTGTTATTAAATGGCGGCACGTTCATAAATTATTTGCTACACAAGTAATTTCTTAAAAAATATTAAATTAATAATAAAAAATGTATTGTTCTTAAAAAATAATACAACAAATAAAAGAACAGAATCGTTCGGAATTTCTTACAAACACAATAATTTACAGACAAAACATTAATAGTATTAGTATTATTTTATAAACATTTTATAAATAAAAAATATTTTTTTATGAATAAGACATTAACGGCCGTATCCAAAAAAAAAAAAATAATTTGAACTTCAAGTGTTCTTATGTCAAAATTTGTATGGAAATTTTATTTTAAGTACACTTCAAGTACAAATAATTTTTTTTTTGGATACGGCAGCAAGTCTTTAAAATTCGTTTACTTCGCTAAAAATATTAAAATAACAAAATCTAATACTTACGAGATTTTAGGCAAAATCTAGTCGATTTTCCATACAGAACAATATATACTTCGTCACTACATCTTGTCGAAATATACTTAAAATCAAGTAGAAATTAGTAATAAAACTATGTTATTTTATTACAAATTTTTACTAAAAAGTAAGTATCTGTGCTTAAAATGGTGTGTGAATTGACTATATTGCAATTGTTTGGTTGTAGCTTGGGAAAATGTTAGTGAATGGTTTTTGTTTTGCATACGACGTCTTGATAAATGTCAAAGAAACTTGGTGTAAACGCTTTAGATTTTGATAAAGATTTTAATTGAAATATGCTTAATTTCGTGCAGTTGTAAATGTCCTATTAAGCATAACTTAAACATTTTTCTTTGCCTTTCGAATAATAATTTTTAAAATAGTAGATACTAGTACTAAATTATTTTGCTCGACTTCCTAAATTACAAGGAGTAAAGAAACATAAAAAACACCTGCAATCTAAAAATTACTAAAAGGCCATACAACACCAAAGATTCATTTAAATACATATGTAGGTATATACATATACATATACATGTATGTATGTATGTATGTATGTACATCCCGTGATTGAAATAATACAAAATGTCAAATAATGTAAAAGTGTAATATGAATATATGTACATATATCGTTCTGGGTACAAGGGTTTTCCTTTCATACTCACAGTCAGTAAATTATAAGCTCCATATATTCCATACATACATACATATGCATACATGTATAATGAATAATTGTACCATAAACAATTTTGCAATAGACAAGTCCAAAAACGAGCTTAACAAAATATTGTATTTATATAAACGTCCAGCAAGATCTGTTGGCGATTTCATGGGTAATGGATACTACTCTTTTTAATGGCTTACAAAGTAAGGTGTGATACTTACATATTTGTCTTAATTATTTTATACATATTTTTTATATACACAGAGAAAACAGTGCCTAATAAATACCTCATAAAATAGAACAAAATTAATAAGATATCGCAAATTTTTCGAGTTTTTATAAAAAAATTTAATGAACTATAAATGGTCCATTTCATATGCAAAAAACTAAAAACACTATGCATCGTCTATTTTTCATGCAAACAAATTAAATAGGCTATACATACAAAATTAAATGGGCTATACATCGTCCATTTTTTAAATTTTTATGAAAAAAATTAATGGGCTATAAATTGTCCATTTCGTATACAAAAAATTAAGTGGACTTTATACGTCGTCTATATTTTGTGCAAAGAATTTAATGAAATATACATCATCCATTTTTCATGCAAAAAAATTTTTTATGAAATAAATTTAATGAACTATAAATCGTCCATTTCATATGCAAAACACTAAAAACACTATACATCGTCTATTTTTCATGCAAAAAAATTAAATGGGCTATACATACAAAATATAATGGTTTTTTTTCATTAAGGGAATCTTATTAATTTCAAAGAGAAAACCTTTTTGAAAAAATCAAGAAGAAATCTTGTAGTTTTTATTAGGTTATCTTATTGTTTTTTTCAAAAAGGTTTTCTTCTTGATTTTATTAGGCAACCTAATAAAACAACCTAATAAAAAATTGTACTTAAAAAAAAATTGTATGTATTTTCATTTAAATTCTGTACGATATATGTATGTATGTATGTATGTAGTATATTTAGATGTTATTTATTCATACATACATACATACATATTATATTATATTCTTAATTAACTAACTCGCCATACATACATATTTATTACTTGGGAGGAGACAAGTATTGAACCAGCAACCTTCTGACTGATAGACAAGAGCTCTAACCAATATGCTAACAAGCAGCCTGAATCTGCACTGAAATTATTGTACAAAAACATGATTATACAAGAACGAAAAAGATCATGAAAAAAATTTTCCCTATGTTTATTTATAGATATGAAATAACAAGAAACCTAATAAAAACAAGAAGATTTCCTTATTAAAAAAATCAATAAGATGCTTTACACCCCAGTAAAAAAAGAGACTCCAAAAAAATCATGAAAATGTAGAGTTTACGATGCGGAAGTAGTGCAAATTTCGATCCGATCTAATGATTTTTACATAGGGTTGTCATTGCAAGAAGTTCTCTTTTTCGTTGCCTGCTCACTGATTTGGAAGCGATATTAAGAAAAATTCCCTTTTTTGTGTTCTATGATAATATTTTCATCTAGGAAAAAGGGCAAATAGTTGCCTTTTTTAACAATTCGTTTCTTTTTATACGAATTTAAGCCCGAAACAGTGTTTTCATGTAAATTTAAGCAAATAACTTTTAAATTTTAGACTAAAAATAATTCATAAATTTCTTTAAAAAAATGATTTTTTTTTTAATTCTGGTGAGTATTTTCTAACACTATGGAGGAGTTACAAGGTTTTGTGTGACTAAAATAAGCTTCTACATGGTTTTTTGCTCACTCTCGGCAAATTAAAAATATCGATTTTTTGGAAGCAATGAAAATGTACTTCCACTAAAATGACTTCCATTTTTTTTCACTGGGACATAATCATATAGGAACCTAATAAAATCAAGAAGAAAACCTTATTGAAAAAATCAATGAGGCAACCTAATGAAATCAATAAGAAATCCCTATAGCTTACAATTTATAAGAAAACCTTATAGAATCAAGAAGATTTTCTCTATGGATTGTTTTTTTGGTGCCAAAAATAACGGAAATTGAGTGAAAAAAAAGTTGTGAATAATAAGATTTCTTCTTGATTTTATGTGGTGTTCTTCTTGATAAAATTAAAAAGATTTACCACATAAAAACAATAAGAAATCTGTATGAAAAAATCTTCGCTTCTTTCTGCTGGGATAGCCCTTAGCCTAAAAACGTTTCATAGAGAAAATCTTATTGATTTTATTAGGCATTTTTTTCTCTGTGTAGTAATAAGTTCCCAGTAATAAATAAAATAAACCATTATGATACAACAATCATTATTGGGTCTTATTTTTATATGCCATAAATTGAATACGTCAAATCATTAAATGAAACCACGATGCGAAATAGTTAATAAGACTTTTTCGATACGCCATTTTGATTTATATAATTTGGAAGTTAAATAGAAATTAAATTAAAATTTATCATTAAGAGGAATTTATTTTCTCGTGTGAAAGATTTTTGTCTGTCCACAAGCGCATAAAAAAACACCGTTTCCTTTACGCGATAAGCGATACGTATTGTATGTATGTATGTATGTATGAGCATCGAAATTAAAGAAGTTTAATTTACAAAACAGGGGGCATATATAACGATAGAAACTTCAAAATATTTCAATAGAGGCTAAATGGAAATATTTTTAAATTTTGTTCGATATCGAATACCATAATTAGCCCCCAGCACAAAATTACGATTTTAATTTTAAAACGTCATAACAGTATCTCGTACACATCGATAGCTTGTATTTAGTTTTAGTAGTTTATAATACTTTGGTTCCAGCTATCGACAACTTTCCATAGTTTTAACACTGTGCTAGTTCAAAAATGTAACAAGCGGGAAACCTGGTGGGTAAACCTAATTCGAGTACGCTGAATCCAATGGTGTAACCATTTTTTAGGTTAGCTCTCGTTTAAAAAATTATTCAGATTGAAAACTTGGTTAAAAGCACTTCAAAACCTCAATTTTTCCTAGTTTTCTAGTATTCAATAATTTTTATATCATATTATATATAGAACGTTTAAAAAAAAATAAAAAAAATACAAAATTGCCCCAAACAAATTTACGCAAAAAATTCGAAAATAATTAGTTTCTTCTTCCAAAAAGTTTTCTCAGGACGCAACTTCATCAGTACATACATGTCTTTTCAGGCGATATATATCGACATAAAAGTTAATAAATAGTAGAAAACTAGGAAAAAATTTAGATTTTTGGGTGCTTTTGACTTGACCAAGTTTTCAATCTTAATTGTTTTTTAAACAAGAGCTAACCTAAAAAAATGGTTAGCACCATTGGATTCAGCATACTCGGGTTTACCCGGTTTGTTACAAAAAAAATTTGAATTCGAGCACAGTATAGTTATCGATAATTTGACTAAGTGGCGATCACTGTACCACATCGTTGCCTTTTGGTATTTTAATAAAACTTAACAAAAATTGTTTACTGGGCTACAATTACGTTACAATCGAATGCCAGTTTGTCTGCCACGATCGTTTAAATTTATCTCATGTGATTTTTCTGTTAATTAAAACACGATAAAGAGACATTGGCAGTGGTGAGGTATGAGGAAAAAATCTCAATATATGTACATATGGATATATAATTTTTATATACATATGTACACACATACGTAGGTACTTACACACATATGTACATACATGCATATATAAAAAGAGATGAAACCCTGTAGGAAGTTAAAATAGTAAACCAGTTCTGATTCATTATTGACTTTGTCACCAGTACAACTTAAAGATTTATGTCCCAGACAATGCTATAGACATTTAGCATGTGCTGTCTGTGAAAAACTACTACTGACTAGGCAGTTCTTTTATATAGATATGTATGTACATTAGGGTGGCCATTAGTTGTATGGAGATTTTTTTTATTTCTTACATTCTCTCACCCCAAATCGGTTCAGTTTTATGTACAAAAAAAAAACACCAACAAAAATTCAAAGCTATAAGTTGGCCCTCAAGCCCATTTATTCAATGTAATTTTTTTGGGGTTAGTTTTCTTTTGACTATATAGGTATATACATATATGTATATACATATGTAATAATAAATAATTTCTATATACATACATAAATATAATTTGGTATATATAACTTTTGGTAATTTGTTGGTTATTTTCTTCATTATTTTCTAAAATATTAATTTTAGCATATAACTTTCTTTGAGACTAATGTAGTTGACTATAAGAGCTAAAATATTGCCATAAATCATATTCTTGTTAAATGTTTTTTAAAAAGGTAATCAGATGGAAACAAATTACATTGAAAAATGGGCTTGAAGGCCAACTTTGAGGGGCGGACGCATCCCCTAAAACACAACTTGTCGCTATGAAATTTGTTTGTATTTTTTTACAAAAAACTAAATGGATTTGGAAGGGTGGGGGAATAATATAAGAAATAAAAAAATATTAACGGCCACCCATATTTGTATACATGTATGTATGTATATACTCGATTAGCATCTTCCTGCGACTTCTTTCGCATTCAGGAAGCAACTGAAATTATCTGAATAATTCAAATAAAAAACATTGAAATAAAAAACATTGAAATAACCTCTTGTAAGTATGTTAGAAAGATTTTCTTTTATTATGTGTTAAAATTTTAAAACTTTTTTCTCAAGAATCCAGACCTGCAATTTTTTGAAAACTCTGCTCTAAAATTACATTAGGGTCCACATTATAAAATTCTAGTTTTGCAATTATAAATATAAAAAATTCTATTATACTGCACTTATTTACATTGTCTCGAAATCTAGCAAATTTTATTTGAAATCTGAATCGAAATCTATATCGTTTACACTACTAAAATTTTTTTACATTACAGGGTAGTAAAACATAAAAGCTTTAGATATCAAATACTTTCCATACAAATCTACTTAAAAAGTAGACTTAATTTTGCATGGGGAATGTAGCAAAAAGCAACTCTGGATGGGGCCTAATCAAATGTACAGGTTATTATGAAATTCTTTTGCATTATATTATTGGCCACTAATGCATTAATTCATGTCAATATTTTTGAAACTTTTTCTCAAAATGTTTTTCATTCTACTACTAAAAATATGGCCCTGAGGTCCATTTACGATTTCCCCAAAAATGGCGACAAAATTGGTGACTCATAGACTCTTAACCCGAAGCTACCTAAAGGGAACAAACTTGAAAGTCGTGTACAAATGTCGTAACATCTTAGAATCAAATACTTGAATCCAAGCACATTTTGGATATTGTAAATACATATATATGTATGTATCTCAAACTATATGTACATAAATATATACATATGTTTGCATTCACATGTATATGCATGTTTCTAGCATATCAACCACATTCATAGCCAACAAACATTTATGAATGTATGGACGAGTATGAATGTACTATTCATATTGCCGATATTAATCATCATTAAAAAAAGTGCCGACTAAACAGATACGATGGAGCTTACGAATGCATGCTGCTTGCCAGCACTTGGGCTGGTGGAGTGTTGCCGGAATCGAAATTCGATTTGACACAGACGAACCTTCAAAATTATCCAAAATAAATTGCAGAAAAAATTATTTTTTGTTTGAAATAAGTAATGCTTTTTATATAAGAATATATGTATATCGAGTGATTTTTTTACTATGTAGTTGTTTTTTCAGTGTGAATTTTTTCAGTGCAAAAAAACAGATTCGTTATTTGTTCCAAATATGCTCAGTATGGTTTGCCAACACAAACACTTTCAAATCATTCAATTTTATTATCAAAAAAATTGCTGTGTGAGAAATGCGTTTCGTAAATTATGTCGTCATAATCGATCGACCTTTTGAAGCTGTTGTGACTAAATTTCACACCAGTTTCACTTTTTTGAACATTAATCCACCAATACGTATGCATGCAAAGAGTGCACACTGAGGAGAATATTGCTGTTATATCGACCAGTGTCAATAAAGACAGCGTTATGTCAACAAAGAAACTTTTTCTTTTCGGTCAGGTGAATCTGTGAAGCATTTTAAGCAACTTTTTTTTATCAGATTTGTTTTTCCGGCCTACAGTTAACAAATAAAAAAATTTCATGCAACTAGTTTAGTGAAAAAAATGCTTAATTTAAATTAGGTATTACTGTATGCTGTATATTGCAATTTTTAATTCCATAATTTAATTTTCAATATATTTTTGGTTGGTTCAAAATGGTTCGATCAATATTGTCCTATACCTTCATATAAAAAAAATATTGACACGATGGTACCACACGACAACTTATTCTTGATGTAATTTGATTTTTCTACTGAACAGTTCGAAAATAAAAGAAAAATATCATCTCCAAGACAAGTATAGCTAAACAAAAACGTAAAAAGTTTACATAAATGTTTATTAGTAAATTTACGGAGTCAAATTCTTTTTAAATAAAATGAAGATTATTAATTAAATAATTTATTTGTGTATAATGTTGGGGCGAAATTACACAGAAAATTTTATGGTCCCAAATTAGTTCAAGATACATATTTTTGTCCCATTTTTGGATAATTACACAGAGGTCGGCAACGCTGGTTTGTTTGCAATTACATTTTAGTCATTATGGCTTAGCTCATTCACGAGAAAAAGCACGATCCACATACTATATATACATACACACATCTCGTAACTACATATACATACATATACATATGTACATATATCCATACATACATTATATACAAAAAAAAAGAGAAGGAAAAAAGACTATAAAAATATACGGCAGACACACTGGCAACTTTTAATGAAATGTAAAATGAATTAAATACTGTACAGTGGGTCACAATAGTTTGTGACTTGAATGAAGTTTACATGATCATAACTCTTTTTAACATTAAATTTTGTGAGTGAAATTCTATTAGAGATGCTTAAATTACGAAAGTGTTAACTGTCATACTGCTCGCACTTTTTGACATTTATGATCAGTATACACTGGAAAAGCATCATGAATAGACTGATGCTGGAACAAATGCATTTGGAAACAATGTTTTATCATAAAATTGTGTTCACAGGTGAAGCTCATTTTTGGCTTAACGGGCTTGTTAACTCATATGTACTGAAACCAATCCACAACAGAACCTACAGACTCCATTATATCCACAAAAAAAACCTTTCGCGCATTATACGCTTGTGGCATCATTGTGCCTTATTTCAGCCAAAATGTAGGCAGAGCTCGCGCTACAAACAATGGAGACCGTTACCTAGGGTTTTTATCGCTTAATTTATGAAAAGAGGACAGCAGAGGGAAAAAACCCGGACATTTGCTTGCAAAAGTAGGACTTAAAAGTAAAAATAAATTTATTTTTTTTTCAATAATATTCACCCCTATCGTGAACAGTTTTTCCCTCGAAATATTTTCCCTTTTCCCCAAATAGCAATCGACAATAATTATTCCCTAGTAATGTGTTCTCTTTTCGGATTCCCTTTATCGTGAATAATATTTTGTTCACTTTGCGTAATTTCAATATTAAACTTCCAATTATATATTAAGAGTTATAAATAATTTATTGTAGGATAAGAGCCATAAATGATGTCCACGATTAATAACAATAATTCCCTGCAACAATTATTTTTCATTGAATACTAACCTCTTTGATTTACATACAATAAATTTCATGGTGATGGTACACTAAATAATTTTTCCCCGGCACCTAAAATATTAAAAAACTTACAAACATATCATTCCGAACCCCAAATTTTTGTATATTTTACTATTTCAGACCACGGACTTGTTGGCATCAAAAGTGGACGATAAGTTGATTTTGAGAAATGGACCTGTTGATTGGAAATTTGTAGAGAAAGTTCAGTTAATGACAGTGCTTGCACCGTTCGTTTTGCTATGAAGTTAAGCACGAGTACTCTCAAAGTTTATTGAAAATTTCAGAAGAACTCATTACTACTACCCAACGGTAAAGCTCAGCAACTCCAATCTGTCTAGACCATTTATGAAAATTATTCCTTTTAATTAACTTTTTTGTCCCACTATCGGGATCATGTGCTTTCAGCGCTTAGAACATACCTGTGCTCATGCCATACAACTGCAAATTTACAGTGGCAGATAAAAGTTAGAAGTTAATTTTTTTTGCGGATTCTTTGTACTTGAATTCCAAAAAGGCATAAGTACTTTTTAGGGTTCCGTACACCAAATGTGAAAAAAGGAACCCTATTGTTTTCGCTACGCTGTCCCTCTGTCCGTCACACGGTATTTTCTCAGGAACCGTAAGAGCTACGGACCTGAAATTTGGACAGAGTATGTAGAACCTTGGCCATTACAACAACAAATACATGAGAATTAGAAATTAAAGGGTGCTCCAAAACGAGCGACGAAAAATATTAAAATCCCATGTAATATACATACAATTTTATGTACATATGTATATTGACACTTGAAATTTGTAAAATTATTGTATTTTTATATAGACTGCAACAATTAACACAAAAATTTTAAAAAATTTAAATTAAAGGGTGGTCCATCAGTTAATGCAATTTTGACTATGTAATTTTGACAACTTGCTATATCTTGGAAACCGTAAGAGGTAAAATCTTGAAATTTTCAAAACGGTAAAATTAAAAAATCTGAAAATTATAAGATCGCCAAAACCTGAAAAAACCGCCAAAAATTCGAAAAAATCGCCAAAACGAAAAAAATCGCCAAAATTAAAAAAAAATTCTAACACTAAAATATGTCGCAAAATGCGAAAAAATCGTCCGAATGAAAAAAATCGCCAAAATGAAAAAAGTTCCAAAAATTACCAAACGCGAAAAAGGCTCCAGTAACAAAATAATTGTTTATATGAAATAAAATGACCAAAATGAAAAAAATCGCAAAAATTATAAAAAATCACCAAATTGAAAAATCGCCCAAAACCGAAAAAAATCGCCAAAATGAGAAAAAAGTTTCAGAAATAAAAAAAGCTCCTAAATGAATAAGGTCGCCAAAGTGAAGAAACGCCAAATACCAAAAATCGCCAAAATTAAAAAAACGCCAAAACGAAAAAATGGCCAAAAAAAACAAAATAACGCCAAGAAACGAAAAAAATCGCCAAAACGAGAAAAAAAATGTCAAAACTAAAAAATGGCCAAAATGGAAAAAAATCCAAAAACCGAAAAAATCGTCAAAACAAAAAAAAATCGTCAAAATTAAAAAAATCGCCAAAATTAAAAAAACGAAAAAAAATGTCAAAAATATATTTTATATTTGCTACTAAAGTTCGTATTGAATTACATATCTCGTGTCCGTACGGAACCCTTCGTGCGCGGGTCAAAGTCGCACTTTACTGAATTTATTTCAAATCTGATTACGACTACTAAATTAAAATTAAGTGAACACTTCTTATTGTAAGCTAATAAAATTTTTAAGCATAAATTATATCTATGTGTATATAAAAAAATTGTGCATAGTTTGTTTTTGCTTGTATAATTTATAAGAGAGTTGTATCGACGTCAAATCACACTACATATTTTCGGTATTAATTACAAACTCCGATTTCGCTGGTAGTCACTAGGGATGTAGCGAATGTCAGCTTAGAGAATGCGAATATTCGTTACCTCCCTAGTAGCCAACACAAGTCCTAGTTATTGAGGGCCACTTTTTGAGCTTAAGGTTATATATTAAATAAACAATAATCTTTATTAGTTGTGGTTTAATCTTAAATTAAATTATATGATAAAATAAGTAAAAAACACATATGGGCATTTCCCCCAGGATGGAAAAATTAAATGTTGATTATCTTCGTGTTTTATTGTTTATAATTATAAAAAATTCTATGTCTATATAATAGAATGGTTAAATAGCATATCTCAGCTGTTTGAGTTGAGGAAAGAAATATGGGCTGGAAGCTAGAAAATTTTATATTTTCTTTTTAAGCTACTTGTAAAGACATTTTTATATACATAAGTATAATTATTTTACATGCAAAAAATATGTTATATCTGCACTCTTTCTTAAAAATCTCTCTATTACCAAATAGTGAGAAGAGAAAAGTGTAAGCAGAACAAAAAAAGTTCGAAAATGGGAAGGAGACATGGTGATAATAAAAAAGAACATGTGGAAAAATCGTACGTTCGTGGCCGGTACGTTCGCAACCCGCAATTAAGCCAATTAAACAAAAACCAGTATAGATTTTTTTATTGTATAAATACTTGAAAGAAACCTACATTAATACACTTTTAAAATAAATTAATCACTTTTCATTATTCTGTTCCATTTCGCAGATTTTAACATTTCACTACTATCATCCAAAGTTTACTTTGGACTTAAAGTCGATGGAATCCATATTTTGCACTAAACATAGAGCTTCCAAAATGCTATCAAATCGCAAAAAAAAATTCTTGAAAAGTTTTGTTTTCTATATTTTTTGTACATCAAAAGCGTACGAACGTACGTTCGTGACCCCAGGAAATGCCCATATGTAAATAAATGTGTATATATGTATGTATGTATGTACATATTTTATATTAATTATTTATTTTCTTTAACACGCACAATATTTTACTTTTAAGTCCTAATTTACACTATGCAAGTCTTAATACTAAGCTGATTAGTTTGTAAGGAGAAGGAGACGAGGGAAATATAAACGGTTCTGTTCTCCTCGTCTCTCTTTCTCAATCAATGTGAAGTTAATTTAATTTTCGGATTAGCTAATTAGAGAAAAAGAATCAAAGTTTAATCTCGAAGCCAAAAATTGGACTTAAAAGTGTTGAACAATTTTAAATTCCTAACACTTGTCAAACATTTGCCCAAAAAAGCGTAACCACTAAATACTAATGAAAAAATTTTCTGAATTGAAAATTTTTTCATTAGCTTTTGTTGGTTACGCTTTTTTGGGCAAAAATCAGAGAGGTGATAGTTCCCGAATGCTTTGGTATAAACAACTTTCAGGACTTTTCATTAATTAAATTTTGCAATACCTATTCTTCTTCAAAATTGTTAAAACTAAATGCGCAAACACTTTTAATCGACACTGCATTTGGACAGCTAAAAATGAACGAACTGACTTGACTGACTTAGTAACATGATGATTCCCATTACGTTTGTCGGTCTGTCATTTCAACCATTTAAAAATTAATACATATTTATTCCAGATTTAAACTTAATAACTCATACGTTTATACATACATACATATATACATATTCACATGAGTATATAATATAATCTAGTATTATATATATGTATGCATGTATGTACATCATCAATTGGTTTTAGAAAAAAAAAATACCTAGATATAATAAGATAAAACGAAACGTCAGAATGAAAAAAAGTATTTATTTGAAGAAACAAGTGTCATTGTTTCACACAAGTTGCCGGCTGATGGTGGTGGTGGTTTAAGAAGATTCAAAACGAACTGTGGCACAAAAAAAGCGAAGATCAATTTATTTCGTTCGATTGCTGTTTTTTAATATTAATATTTATTACGATATTACAAAAAATATATATACCACGAACATTTAAATATTCGTTATGCAGGTATTACTTTGGTAACTTTTTTTCTGTTTTTTTGTGCGAGTATTTTGTATTGTGTGAGTATGAAATTTGCAACATTGTTTGAAATCGAAATTTATAATAATTTAATGGGTGTGAGTTTTGGCAGAAAATAAATGGATTTTGATTTTTTTTTCCATCCGGAATGCTGAATACATACATATATAAAAAAAAACCTGCTGAAAGCCATACTTTTAGCGCTCAAGACAAATGTGATCTAATTAATTTAAACAAATTTATAACACATGTGTGCAAATGCTTTCAGCTTGAGAATTTAAACCGGCTGAGAACTAGATACAAAGTAAATTTTTTTTTATGAAATCATGTTGATTAGGATTATTTTTTTTGAATCTGGTATAAGTTTAATTAATGTTTAAGTCAAATGAAGTTAAAAAAAATAATAATTGAAGAATGGAAAACTTAAAAGTGTAAGTGGTAAAGTTTTAAATTAATGAAATAGATACCATTATAACCTAGTGTTCACACCTGTAGTGCGATTCACTAACTTTTTTAACCTTAATCGTATCGTTAAAATAATTATAACGAAAATTTATAAGATTTGCTATTCAGTAATATTTTTAACAATATTCGCTGTAGGTTAATGTCAGCTGTCTGTCTGGTTATTTAAGCGACAATGACTTATGTGCTGTTAATTTTATCGACAAATATCAACAGAAAATATCAGCTGAGTTCTATTGTTAAAAAGAAGTTTCAGAATCACACAATCGTTATTTTAAATGACAAAATGTATAGTCAAAATTACGATTGTCGGATCGTACTGATAAACTTATGTCATGATGATTTGTCAAAGTTTATGTTAACAAAACTTACATAAAAATTATGTTTAATTTATATTAATGATTTAAGGCATTCATCATAACACAAATTTATCAGCTGTAGACAGACAGTACTTACATTCATATTTTGTTTAAAAAAATAAGTACCTATGTATTTAATTTACAAAAAAAAACTATCTTTCTCTAGAAATTTTTTAAAAAAATTTTTACTTATATGAGACAACCGGAATATATTAATTTGACATTTACACTTTGTGCTTGAATAAAATGTCCATAGAAAAACCGATGTTAACGTGCAATTCTTTAATGTATCAGGAATTTATCTTTCCTACACTAACTACATTACTGTACGCAAATGTATTCGGCTACACTGAAATATATACAGGAGTAATTTATTTGCAAACACTTCAAGCATCAGTGCTGCCAGAAAAGTGAATTAATAAAACTCGGAAATGGCAACGGCGTTCAACTGATTGCATGACAGGGATGGAAAGTGCGATTTATAAATTCTCGACTGCAAAACGTTTCTAAGCAACTGCTTTATTCATAAAAATAATTTGGTTTTTTTTGTAAATGGTTTATATATTTTATGGAAAACTGTTTTGTAAGTCTCTTAAAAATCAAACTTTTTTTTACGAATAACTATAAAATTATACAACCAGGATTTTCTTTCAAGTTTTTCACACATACTAATTGCCAAGAGTCACTTAAATTGAAAGCTGCGGCATAGGCTGCACGTAATTTTAAAGCATTTTGTTTTTCAAGATGCCGTCGCCCCTTATTGTGAATGGCGTCGTCGACGTCAAATCAAGACGACAGTAAATATTGTCACTTATCTACTCTTTGTCGGTTCTTATTGACAATATCTTACTAATCTTTAAGGCTTTGTAAATTAATGTAGCATGTTAATAGTAGTCAATTCTTGTTGACAAAGAGTAGACAAGTGACAACTTTTACTGTCGTCTTGATGTGATTCGTCGACATCACAGCAATTCGCAATAACGTTGATTATTTTACACACAAAATATATTTATTTTAATTCAGTTAAATTTCGGCCTAATATAATATTATTTAATATAAAAGCAGACAAAAATCTATAGCGGTAGAATATTTGAAAACAAAAACGAAAAATGTGCTCAATAGAATTGCTGTCAGCTGTTTCCTTGGCTGTAAATTTGGAACACAGAATTGGAAAGAAAAGTTTAAAGCAAATTGGCAGCAAAGCTTAAAAGTGTTATAAGGTATTAGCGAAAAAGTATGGGTGTATTGAAATTTGAATTTACAATTTTTAAAAGAACAGATCTGAAGCTCAAATAAAAATAACCAAAATTAAAAGTTTTAATTTTATATATAATATATCTAGAGAAAATGTGATATTTTTTAAACGGCTAGACCGATTTTCTTAAACCAAAGCCAAGAACCCTCTCGATCAAGTCATCTTTCAAACAAAAAAGACTAAATCTAAATCGGACCTGCCGTTTAGTCTGTGCGTGGACTCGTACAGACAGATACACCGATACCCAGACACACACTACACACTAATAATACCCTTTTTTTGGTCGGGGGTTAAAAAAAAGAAACAAACCATATTGGAATATCAAATAAATGCTAATTTTCAAGATATCTGAATAATGCCAAAGCACATTTTTCGTTTCGTTTTATACAAACAGCTGCATACGTGTGGGTATGACGAAGAAA
This sequence comes from Tachina fera, assembly GCA_905220375.1. Lineage (NCBI taxonomy): Eukaryota > Metazoa > Arthropoda > Insecta > Diptera > Tachinidae > Tachina > Tachina fera. The sequence goes on from LR999964.1 coordinate 11,099,523, forward strand.
TACTCTGAGTATAATGCGTATATATATTTTGTGCGAATAAATATCCATACTCTGAGTATAAGCATACTTCGAGTTACTTAAGGTTTAATCAGACGTGCTACACCTATTAGTGCTGCCATAAACATAAAAACCTGATAATATTTTCATTTGCTTATTCATTTCAAAAGTACAACAACAAAAATGTCTAACCAGCAAACAGATGTTTATGGTTACGGCGAAAAACCAAAATTGGTTTCTATGGTTATGACTTTGGCGTTATGGCAACTCAACTATAATCAAATACAGTGTTGCCCATAAGTTTGGTTCGAACAGCTGTTTTGTATGGTTGTGGTTCTGGCACGTTTAATTAAACCTTTAAGAATATTTTTTTTTTGAGTGCTGATTGTCATTCTATGATGCATACATACTTACATATGTATGTATGCATATTTGAATTTCGAAAGTTTAGATTTCTTCCATTACCTTTTCTGCTATTTCTTCCAATATTTGCCAATCTTCAAATTTATTCACGTTTATTCTTGCTGGAGGAGCTTTTTATATTCACTCTTATGCACAACATGGTGAACGAGAGGAATAATTACTCCAGATCTAGCGTGACCAAGTGTAATTGAGCGCTGCCCAAATCTATTATAAATTCAAATCACGCTTTATATTATATGTATAAAGCAATTAAACATTCGGCTGCTTTTTGCTTCGTCTATTAAGCAAATCGGAACAATTAACTTTTAAACGCACTTCGTTAAATACAACGAACACGACAATACAATACGATTACAAAAATTATCACGAGTACTTAATAAAATTGCTACTCTTAAGTTGGACAATGTTCATATTATATTTCCAGATTTATCAAATACTTATTTAATTAAAAAAAAACATAAATTATTTTTGACTGTAAAAGTTGTACGCTAACGGTCGTACAAACATACAACACATATATATGTATGTATGTATGTACATTGTACATGCATGTGATAACACAACGTACGACCGACAGTGTGTGCAGCATGAGTGTAAATTATTTGACAGGCCACCACATGTTGGGTCTCTACTGAATGTCTTCTTCTTTGACATGGTAATTAAAAAAATAATAGGTACCTACCTATAAAATTATAAAGCAAAAAAACTTAAGAAACAAGAGGTAACAGAGCGAAATGAGTAATATAATCACTTGAGCACACACTCAAACCCACCTTTAGCAGTAAGTAAGTGCAGTGAGATTTTAATGATATCACTCAATATTTATTTTTCAATTTCTCTGAAACCAAAATATAATTATCAAACAGAGTAAAGAGAGCACTAAACATCGCCAGCCGCATATAAAATGCTTGAATTAAGCGATCAGTGATCAGTTCTGTTTCAGTTCCGACTGGCAAAACATCTCTAAAATCTAAACAAACTTCTCAGCATTAAAATAAAATAGCTCTAGCTTGCCTGCCTTTGCATCTTAATACATACCTCGTATTATTATTAATGAAACATTTAAACGTGAATTAAAAAACCAACAAATTCTTTGCTAAAGGAATTATTAATAAAAAAATAGGCTTTTTAACTGTGTAATGTCTATTGCAATTGACTATTTCAAAAACCCCAGTGTGTGTAAAAGTGAAACCAAAATAAATTTTACAAAATATTTACAATTTGCAAACAAAATGTTTTAAATTACCAACTTTAATAAAAAAACAAACACTTTCAAAAATACTAAAGACAATTTAAAAGTATTGCAAGTAAAGAACAACTTTTAAAAAAAACATTGAAAAAAATTTGCCTACCAGACCAAAGATATTTTGTTTATAAAAATCTGTACCAAAGCTACTTGATATTTTTTCAAAACTGCTGCTATAAAAATCTTTCAAAATTCCGCTCACATTAAGAAGAAACTTTTCCAAAACGGCGACCTTTACTGGACCTATGTCATTGCTAAACTATTTATTATTGATCTTTAATCAAAATAACGCCTCCACGCGGACTCATAACAACATAGAACTTCTGAACTCTTTTATAACGTAACACTTAGTTGAATTAATAAAAAAAAAAAGTTAAAAAGTTTCTTGCCTTCAAACTGCTGTTGTGGCTGACGCGAATACCCCTGTTGTTCCTTCAGAATTACAACAGGAATTCTAAACAACCAAAAACAATCAAAAGACGGCCAAAAAAAAGAAGAAAAAGTGCCGTAAAATCAGAAAAAAAACTTTTAGAAAAAGAATTAACGACCAACCAAGAACTAAGACAAAAGTAAAGAACAAAAAAGTTTGTTGTATTTTATCTTTTGCTTTGCGCCTAAAATATTAAACATTATTTCGGAGTGAGCGAATTAACGGACAATAAAAGACCAAACAAATCGGCTGCAAAGCCACATTCAAAGTTTCGATTTCAAATCATATAGATAGTATCGCGGAACAGTAGTTCTTTAGTTAAAACAAAAAAAAACTTGTTTAAACAAATTTCGCTTAGAAAAGAAAGAAAAAGCTTCACCGCTCTTTGAATAAAGTTTAACACAAAATTAACAACCATTTATAATCAACGTAGAAAACGCAAACGAAAGAAAATGAAAGTAAGTTCTTTTCTTTTTTGTATTATAAATTATGTTTTTATCCAAGATAACTTTTTATTTATTTTTTATTTATTTTTAACAAAAGTGTTATTTATATTTATTGCTAATTTACTCAAAAGCTGCAGGCAAACATGATTTTTGTTGCCGAATGCAAAGCATTTCAGGGATTACATACTTATGTAATAATTTTATCATTTAATATATCGCTTAGTTACTTCAACAACGCCATAACTCAAAAAAAATTTTTTTTTAAAAATAAAAATGATTTTGAAGTTTTTAATTTATTTTTCTCTCAAGAGATTATCTACATGACATTTTTACACCATATGAATAACGATATGTATAAGGATTAACTCTTAATCATTAGCTGAAAAATTAAATTTTTTTGAGTTATGACGTTGTTGAAGGAAATGAGCGAAATGGCAAATTCATAGCTGAAATTCCGCTTTCCTTGGAAAAATTTTAACTTGACGTCGATACTAGATATGGCCCACTTATGTTTGGAAAGAAATTAAATTAAGCAAAATGGCGTTAATTTTTTTAAAAAAGTATTAAGTTTCATTAAAATATTTTTGTTAATTTTTAGAATCTTTTTATTTTGTTTCTGAGGCTCTCAAAAAGCAACAAAATGAAATGACATCAAGCCTTATTTTCGATTTAATCCTAAACGACAAAAATTCAAGTTTTCAGGAGAAGGTTTTTTTTATAATATTTACGATCAAATTTTACAGCCCGTATCCTTAAGTTATTAAAAATTTTTGGGATTTTGATAATTCTAAACTATGGGTAGGCCCATAAAATTTTAATTTCAATAAAAAAAGTTTATTTTCCATTAAATATCGCATACGATAAAATCGAAAATAAGGCTCGAAATGATATTTAAGGTACCTTTTAATTTGGTTAAGGGTCTTACTTACGCACAACTTTGTGGCGGCTTAGATTACAGTCAGAATAAGCAAATGTTTAGAGAATCAAATATTATAGGCAAATAATTGTTGATTGCAATAAATAAATGCATACTCTGAATTAATGATAACATATCATCAATATTATATTACAATTTCAAATTGTTTTATAATTTTTTTTTAAAGTAGTGATTTGCTAAGAACAATTTTCAAAAATAGTTGTTTCTTTTAATTTATCAAATATTTAAAAGATCTTACTAAAAGCTTATTTCACCATAACATTAAATTATAATAAATTATGACACGTGTCTTATAAGGTTGTCATAAAACACGCACATATTTCTTTAGCATGAACTTCAATTCTTTTTTTTTATTATCAAATGCAAACATAAAAATTTTAATATCATGTGAAATTAATAAAAAAAAAGCAGATAACAAAAATATACCAACCTGGACACAAGTTTTAGTAATAAGTACATAGATACATATACATACATACGTACATACGCACAATTGTGTGTGTATTAAAAAAGATTGCATATTTTTGGGTACGATTTTGTGAGAATCGAAAAGTATCTAAAGCAGAATTTCCATATTATATTCGTAGTTTCGAACATCTTAAAACAAGAAAGTTCACAAAGATTTCATCTATTTAAATGAACTATGATATTTTGTTAAGAGATTTACTTGAAATTTATCACAAATTTTAAATATTTCGGCTAAACCTTATTTAGCCATTTTTTATAGTTTGCAATAATTTTTTTCGTTTGATTGGCATCGAAAATGCGTTTTTCACTTAATTTCGAAAATTCGAACTTTAGTTCGAAATTTCGAACATACATCAAAATTACTTATTACTGTAATTACATACAAAAAAAATTATTTCCATGCCATTTAAATATTGAAAATAAGTTTTAGAAGCAAGCTTTCATGTAATTGAAGTAAAATTTCCATTATAAATTTCTTTATTGAGATAATTTTTTTTGGCTTACAATTTCCACAGAAAATCTATAGCTGATCAATTTCTAATACGTTTTCATATATTACATGTTATCCTAAGAAAATTAAGTCTATTTTTGAAGCGCTTGCAAACTGTCACCTGCAGACAAATTTAATGCCGAATACAATTTAATTGGAGCTGTGCACCATTGTCAAACATACGTACATTGTAAACATGCGTACTTATATACGTATGTATGTATGTTGCATGAATTTTATTTTAAAATCAGACAGACATCGTTTCATGCTAAATGTAGAAGCCCAGACGTACATATGTACATATACATACATACATATATGTACATATATGCATATGTATATATTTTTTTTTGCCTTCTAGCTAATTTGACGACATATTTAGACGTTGTCTGCTTGCCGGTTTAATTCTCTAAATGACTAAGTATTCCGCAGTCTCTGTCAAGGGAATAAAAACGTACGTCTACGTCCAAAAAAAAGTGTTTGGTCGAATACGAATGTATTTAAAGATTACGTGTGTACATTTGTTTTAAAAATCGTACGAAATTAAATCACACAGTTCATGAATGAAAGCATGTTTTCTTTATCTAAAAGGTAGCAAAAAAAAGAAGATAAGAACTTGAAACGATAACATTTATGACTTGATCAACCCACTTCTTTAGTATAAATTAATGGGTTTGAACATTTCTCAAGTATTGCTAATTGTGAACTAACTGGGTGACTAAGTGAGCAAGCGGTTTGTTTGATGAATTCATTTTGATTTGTACACCAGCAGTTACATAAATTCTTAAGTGGTACGTACCATTGCAGTGTTGTCATGTTGGTGCTTTCCGGTTATCTTTTTCTTTTTTTTTATTTGCCAGCAGTAATATTTTGCAATGTCCATTATAATTTGCAAAGTGTTGTGTAATACAAAAAAAAATTAACTGCCATGGTTATACGTGGTGTGAAATATGTCAAGGTTCCATATCATGGATGTTGAATTAGGTTCAGGGGGTCTACTGTGTAACCCGAAACGAAAGAAAATGTTTTCGAGTTGGAATGTTAATAACATACAAATTCGAAAGCATTTTCTTTCGTTTCGAAATACAGAGTAGACCCCCTGATAATATTTTGAGTTGTATTAAATTTTTTTTTAGAAAATTTAACAAGACTACAACATCAATCTTTTTTTTTGCATATTCTTAATAATCTGTCTTTTAAAATCATGATTTTTTCCTTTTTTAAGTGTCTAATTTAATTTATAGTTTGTGTCAGAATCAGTGAGATTCATCGTAAGGATATTAAAAATTTACTTTTTAAATATTTTATTAAATTTTTCTACCAATAAATTTTAAATCTCAAAACCCCTCTCGATTACGGGGAGGATTTTCGTGCAAATTGGGATCCCCCAAAATACCAATGGTATGTTAAAGAAACGAGACCTATTGTTTTTATGTGCTAACCACTTTTTCTCCTTTAATTTTAATTACCATATATTTACTGTTTTGTCCTGCATAGCACAGCCATATTTTAGTTAAAAAGCTTAGATTTTAAAATTTTTGATTTCATGATTCGTTTTCCGAATTGAAAGAGTTGAAAAGCATTTTTGATCTGTCTTAATTTAGTCTTTGATTTTAGTTTTTAATTATTGCTATTCAGTCGTTAAGCAGCTCTGGGTCGGGGAACATCTCTCGCGTCATCGTAATTATTTCTTAAGTGCGGTCAGGCTTGAGTGTGTTGTTTGGCCTTCGAGAGTTTTTCGTCTCGCTCGTACTGGTTGACTGATCTGCCACGGATAACCGTATAATCTTGCGGTTTTTTGTGGAATTTCTTTAACAACCACGTTGCCTACTTCCTATGTGAAGGCATAGGTCGTGTACAGTCAGTCACAAAACCTTTTAAAATACTGTTAATACCATCTTGGGCATATGGTCTACGTTACTCCGCCCATATTTGTGCAACACCATATTACGCAAATTTACTTGCATTAATATGTTTAATAATTAAATAAAATAAATATTGCTATTGTGAATAAATAACAAGTGGAATTTTCATTCTCCTTGAAGAGAAAAATGCTATGAATATCCCGTGAAATTTTTTCCCGCTATCAGTCCCTGTGAATTTAAGAAATAAAGCATACAAATGAATTGAAGATCAAACAAATTTAAGTTTAATAATAAGGTTTATTTTTTATTCCATATGAAATTTTTTTAAATTTAAAGTTGTGTTTTTTTTTAATATTCCATCTGCAGTGGAAAAAAGTTATTTAGTAGTTGTTGCAAGGTATTATTATTAACAAATTATGGACTTTATTCAATAATCTTGTCCTAAAAATAATCAACCCTATCGTGAATAAAAAGTGGTATTTTTGCTCACTATAGTAAATCTCCCGTGAAATTTTCCCCCGCTATCAGTTCCAGTGCATGTAATAAAGGGAAGAATAAAACAAATTTAAGTTTAATACTAAGAAATATGTACGCAAATTTTAGGTTCCAAATTAATTGTTTTTTAACATTAAAAATGTGTTTTTAAATATTCTGGATGCAGTTAAAAATCCTTTAGTATACCACTGCGGTGCACCACCCTAAAATTTACTCTGTGTGAACCAAAGAAACTCATAAATATTTATAACTTTTAATATTTAAATCGAAAGAAAATATCGAAATTAATCGATGTAATAATTCATTTCGCCAGCAAATATAATGTGAACAAAATCAAGGAAAAAGTGGAAAAATCCACGTGAAAAATATTGCTGCTGATAAAGGAAATAAAAAAGGGAAAACAAATCTAGGCAAAAAAAATTATTCACAATTGCAATTTTGTGAAAAGGGGAAATATTTCGAAGCATAAAATGTTCACGATAGGAGGGGTGAATGTCTTCCTGTGAAAATTAAAATTTTTTTCTTTGTTTTTGAAAACTTCCAGTAACGTCTAGTACATATCTTGAAATTTTCTTAATTAGTCAGTAAATTTTTTTTTTTAATATTGACAGCACTTCGGTAGTAAGCATTATGGCTTAAATATATGTATATACATACTAGACCACTGCATAAGACCACTTACAAGAAATTTTATGATATAAGGGAAATCTAGTGTGTATTATATTTCATTTTTCTGCTCACAAATAAACGCGCACATGTATTGACATTAGTCGTGTGCGCTTGCTTTAAAAAACCACCCTCAAACGACATCATTTATTATTATTATTATAATTATTATTATAATACATGCTGCGACAATACATTTAAAACAGCTTCTTTCAAGCCACATGCACAATGTGCAAACTTTTATAAAGAGCTTTTTGTGCTTTCACACCGATGAGAGTACAACATTCACAACAATAACACAACATAGTATAATGCTTGGTCTTACTTTGCAAAGAAACAAGAAAAAATTTAAGAGCTTTCAAAGCTGTTAACCTCAAATGCAAATATCAGTGTATTGTTTGGACGTAGCTGAGTTAAAAAAAAACTAGAAGTATTTACATTTAAAAACTCTTTACGCAGCCCTCTAATACATACATACATACTTACATACTTAAATGGTGGTATCTATGTATCTGCTGATTGCATAATTTTTTATAACACGCGCACCTTCTCTAGTGGCTGTGGTCGTAATTTATGCACGAACTTGTTAAGTTGTCAATTTGCTCCATATTAATGAGGTGTTGTCTTAAGAATCTTTTGAAAAATGGTTTCTAGGAAATTGCGATGTTCGTAAAAGCACACAGGAACACACAAACACAAATTATTTAACACTGTAAATGATTTATTTATTCCCTAAAATATATGAAGGTATGTAAATCTAATTTCCCACATTTATTGTCATTTTAAAATTTAAATACTATAGTTGTTATTTCTGAGACGAATGTGTTCAAATGTAGCAGAATATTGTAGGATTTTGTTGCCAAGATCTGAGTACATACATACATACATACATACATATGTATGTACATTCATATATACTTATGTACACTCGTATCTATCGAATCCAAGCACTCAATGGGATTTGCTTTCTTCTATATTTCTTATAATTTTTTTAAAGATTTTCTTTTTTATGAATAATTTTTTGAAATACATTTTGTTAACAGAGTTTGTTAAAATAGCAATGTCACTCACGTATTCGTTTGATAAGTTATTAAGAGGTACATATGTACATACCTACATACATACATACTCATGTGCATATCGCACACTAAATCATAAACAGTCACAACTAAAAAAAACGCATCATGTTTAGGAGTGGCAAAAAACTGTTGATATTGAACAAATGACACGGCAAATTCATTTCAGGTGATCTCGTTTTAGCAGCTGCTGATCAACTGCTAGTTTCTCTTGTGTCAAACCAAAGCAAAACGTTTGGAAATTTTACACTAACAAATATAAAAGACTAATATACAGAGTTGCAAATCGAGACCACCTGTTTATCAATACGTTCAGTTAACTGGTTTATGAAAAACCAAAACCATTTTGATAATATGACTGTTTATGATTTAGTGTGCGATATGTATGTAATACATACATACATATATACTACAATGATATGTATGTATTTATGTACATACCCATGTTCATATGCACCAGCTCATTAAACACACTCATACCTAATCAAATATATATTATTATTACTCGTAAAAAAATATGCACACAATATGTTCGCTTATCATGTTAATGAATGAATGAACGACTGAACGAATAAATATACAAACGACTGAGTACAATTTTCAAATCAAAATCTTGAAAATTTATCAAAATCTCAAATGGCTGACTAATTAAATTGGTTCAATGACCAAAATATTTCTACAATATTTTCCTTTTTTTTAAATAAAATCGTTAAATTTTTCGTTCTTTGTCTTTTTACAGAAAATGAACCTAAATCTTTTATTACTGACCCTAATGGTATTCAGCTGTTATAATGGTTCTGAGGCCAGAGCCATTGACGATATGGACAATTCGATAGATGCTGATGGCGGTGAACAGTCAGAGCCAGCACCTGCTGTACATATGCCTCGCACCCGCTTTGGCACGGATTGGATTAAATTTACCAAAACGCCTCCCGCCAAAATCTTGCAGACCTTGGGCTCAACCATCGAAATTGTCTGCGAAGTGATGGGCTCCCAAATACCCACAATTCAATGGGTGGTGGGTCATATGCCCTTGTCAGAGGTAAGTTAAAATGCTTAAGTTTTACTTTGAAATCATAGTAAAATACTCAACAGCTCCTTCATACAAATTACACTCCTTATGTATTATATACTACGTATACATATACATATGTATATTATATGAAGCTTTAGTGTCAAAAAATTCCTTACAAGCTTAAAAGATTATTGACTTTGTAAAGAATTTTAGATGTTAATTTCTGAACTAAATATTTTTAGTTACAAACTCAGCTCAAGGCGAATACATACATATTAGGTGACTATTTTCGCTTGTTGTATTCAACGCAATTTCATATAAGGTGTACTCAGCTCAATTCGCTTTGAGAATTTTCAGAAAAATGTACTGAAAAATGTGTCTTGACATTTCAGGTATATTCAAATTCCAAGCGGCGAAAATAGTCACCTGATCCCTAGCAACCACCTAGTATGATTTCGCATTGCTTGTATTTTAATATTCCACAGTTGTCAACATACGTTATTTTAGTACGTTTTTTCAAATCTCAGTTATGATTTCTTCAATTAAGTTTAGTTTACCTTTTATATCAATGCATATTCATATAAAGTAGAAGCACTTCAATTAGCTTTGAAAAACTCATACTTGGTATGTCAAAGAAATGTACTGTAAAAAGTCGTGTTAACATCCCCGGGATATTTATATTACAAGCGGCGAAAATATCCTGATACTCGTATGCATTCGCCTTGATTTTTGTTTGATATAATTCGGCAAAAAGAAATGCATAATTAGCGATGCCCAACTCTGGGTTTTTCACGCTAGGTATTTCATTTAGCTCTGTTCAGAAAACAGCAATGACTGAATTGGCGATTTTTGGTTGTTGTTATATAATATTGCAACAATATAAAAACTTCGTAAATTGAAGAGCCCGGACAAAATTGATCTCTTTTATTTCTGGACTTAAGTACATATGTACATACTTACATATCGTTACCTTAATATAGAAAGGCCATAACTCATTTTTTTTGAAATCAAGATTTTTAAAATTTTTTGATACATTAGAAGTTCTTCTATCGAAATATACAAAAAAACTCAATAAAAAAAATTTCTATATCAAGGTAACGATATGTAACTAATGAAAGCCCAATTCTTGTTATAAAATTTCGTATATATATGTATGTACAAATGAACCTATATGTATATAATACATTTGCACTTGTTCCTCTAAAGGGGCTCAATTTAAAATTGTGCAGTTTTCACTTTTTACAAGAAAACGATATATAGCTGTCGTATAAAACTTACATAAAAATTTAATATTACTAACGACATGACCCTTAACATAAGACACCCGTATGTATGTATGTATCCCTTGCATATAAATGTCTTAAAGTGGTTCATCTTACCCATGAATTGTTAGGTATTATTCTCAATGAAAGTTTGAGTGACCAATTCATCCCGTCTGTGACTCAATTTCGACTGGGAGAAAACTAACGTGATATTCGGAAAACGGATCGTATATTTTTTTCTATCAAAATATGTCAAATTATTTATGTGAAGTCCTCTGATGCAATAAAGATCCTTAAAAGGACTAATTATAGTCAAAACAGTTCATAATCAATTGCTTTTGTCTTTACTCAACATCAAACCGAATATTAAAGACGCAACACTTTTGGAGTAAATTCAAATAATCTGTAATTTTTTACCTACTGATGTATTTTTTTCCATTATTTTTTATGAATTCATAATAGTACTCAATTGCTAAGTAAAATAATGAAAGAAATTTTTCAGTTTGGTAAAACGTATAAAAAACCAAAATAGTTTGCACAAGTTCACACAAGTTTTTTAACTGACCGTAATATTAAAAATTAAATATCGATTTCCTTTTGCACATTTTATGGCTTTTTGTTTTGCGCTTTTGATTTCAAAAACATTGGCATCGCTGTGTATAAATGAATGATCAAATTCAAGGCGAATTCGCCTTGATTAAATGCATACATAATTATGAGATGGTAACACCATCGACAATTGTGAATGAAATTTTCTATTGAAGGGAATTTCGCTCAAAAAAAAATATTTTTAAATATAAGAGGGCCTTGTTCATAAGAAATATTTTTGGTTTACAAAATGTTACGAAAAAAATTACATAAATATTATTTGAAAGCTTTTATCCTTAACGCATTTAGTACACCCAGTGAAAAAACAGCTCAAAATCAATAAAAACGATATTGAATTAATAAAAAACATTAACGGAAGTCTAGTCATGTTGAAATTTTTTATTTCAATATGGAAAAATATTAATTTACAGTATTAATTTATTAATTTTAGTTATTTTTAAGTATCTCAACATACATTTTCTATTATATTGAAAGTTATTCAGGGCTATCATGAATAAAATTCCGCGTGAAATTTTTCCCAGGAAAAAATTCCAACTAATAGCAAGTAATAGGGAAAACAAAAAATTCTTATTGGAAAAGGTAAAAATTTCACGCGGAATTTTATTTATGATAGCCCTGATTAAATTAATGTGACGCGTTCTTATTTTTAAGTTGCTGCTTTTCCCTGAGTGTACATATGTACATATTTTCATATTTAGTAATCCAAATACATTTGGCAAACATTTCGTGGAATGCCATTCAGAATGATTGTTCATTTTATTTTTCTAAAGAGAAAACAGTCAACCTTTTTCTTTCAAAATACTGCATAAGAGAGCATACCAAAAAAGTTTCATACGACATACTTACAAACATTCAATGCATGGTGGAACTAATCTCAGAAATTCGCAAATTCAAAATTATTTATTGCAATCACTTTTTAGATCAAAGGTCATTCGGAAATAAATTGAATCTCACAAAATTACTAGATAAGCAATTTCATCACCAAAACTTGATGTTTTATTAACTTAATAAGTTAGAACGAGAGAAGCCATAAATAATGGCCGAAGCTAAATGATTTAAATATTTAATTAATTGATTGAAAATAATGACCGAAAAGAGATTGATTGTTTTTTTGGGCAATTTAATCATTTCCCAATTACAAATTATTAATGAGTATTCAGGCCAAGGGCAGCAATATTCTTTAGAAACTACGATTACTTTCACCAAAAGTTTTTAGTTGTTTTCTGAAATTATTTGGGAATAAAAAAAGGAATGAGTGAAATGAAAAAGGCTTTTAAAACCAACCAGCAGCACTTTGAAAAATAACAATTCTATTATCTTCTTATTTTGGAGTTTTAAATTTTATTTATTTTTAATTTCTCTTCCTTTCAGGTTGAGACCATCGAGTCAAATGTCATCTCTGAGTCAAGCGCCAGCGCAATTGTCAAAGTACGCTCTGTACATGTTATAGATCATATGCTGAGTGAGGCACGCACCTACACTTGTGTAGGTCGCACCGGTTCAAAAACTGTTTACGCCTCCACTACAGTCTATCCACAATCGGATATTAAGGATTTGGTGCAAGTACGTGAAAAGCCTTTTGCGGCCCACGTTAAGCCACGCATTGTCTACAGCGAAAGAATACACTTGGATTTGATGGGAACGAATGTTGTGTTGCCCTGCAAGGTGCATGCCCGCCCCAGAGCCGAACTATTCTGGATGAACAATGAGGGTAACATGATTGAGCAAAACCAACGTTACAAACTGTTGCCCTCGGGTGATCTGTTAATAGCCAATTTGAAATGGGAAGACATGGGTTCCTACAAATGTATAGCCCGTAATGCTTTGGGCAAAGATTCCGCCGATGTATTTATTTATCCCGTAAAGGTGAGAAGACTTAATAAATTATTATTGGCAGACAAATTAATTTGACTTTTTGTTACTTTTTTATGTAAATTTTAGAGGGAAGACAAATAAACATGTATGTAGTTTTAATGGCCCTTCAAACAAACCTCAACAATTCGGCTGGAAACTGGAAAGAAAATCGAAAATAAATGAAATGAAATAGTTCCTGTTTACTAACTAAAGAATCTTTGAAAATATTCAAACAAAATACATTTATGCTTTTAAAATATTTTTAACTATTAGAACAAATATGTAAATATATATATTTAAGCAAATTTTAACTTCTAGACAGATGCCGGCAATCTTCTAGAATGCCAACGATCGAATAATTTTTATAAATAATTCACTATTTAATCAAATCTTGTTGTCTTCTCTATACAAACAAAAAAAAAAAAAAAAAGAATGCATTACCATATTTTTATTGCAAAAAAAGAAAGAAAGAAAAAAACAACCAAAAAGAAATCCAACAAAAAATACTTATAATTAAGAAAATCTTATTAGCTAAAACATTTCATTCAATATGTTAATTTGATTGTTTGCTTTTAATTAATGACATTATTATTTGGCAGTTACTTAAATCAAAATGCAAAAAAACCCACAATATTTTTCTTTTATGTTAATTTATAATATTTATGTACTTAAATAAGAGTTTTTATTAATGAACTATTTTTAGTATTTAACTATAAAAGATTAATCAGGTTTTTGTTTTTTTTTATAATGAGAATAAACATGTTGCATTTTGTATGTGAACTCACTTACCACCTCATTTTTTTATATTTTTTTTTTAACTTAAACTTGCTTTCAACACACATTTACATAATTCTTCATGTTGACTGTAAAGAATGAAAAGGGCAGTTACATATTTACTTTAGAGTTCATTTTCATTCATACAATCGATGACGTCTCTAAATAATTTTTATTTTTTTATTTTTCTTAAGTTTTGAGGATACTGTTAACGGCAGTATTTTGATTATATGTATGGCGTTTATTATTGTTTCTCTTTACACCGAACTGATTATGTCTTATATTTTTTTAGTTTTATGTGTTATTGTACATTTTAAAATTTCTATGCTTAGTAAATTATTATAAGTTGCAAATATATAATAATTTAGTTTTATTAACTTCCATGTGGAATAAAAATGTTTATAGATATGTATGTATATATATAAAATAAAAATTTACAATTGGTTAACAATTTATTTATAAAAAAAAATAACGAAACTTTGTTTAATTTAACTAAATGGATATTTTCAAGTGTTTTTTTTGGCTCACCTGAATTCGCTTTGAAGAACACACACGTTGGATGTTAAGAAAATGTAAGGAAAATGTGTGTTGACATACCTACATAAATACATATGTATGTATGTTTAAGGGATATTAAATTTACAAGCGGCGAAAATCGTCATCTGAACAGTTGACACCACCTGATAATAAATTCGCCTTGGCGGCGCACACTCCAAAGTGGTAACACAGTTTCCTGTAACTTTGAGTTACTTTGGTTGGGCAACTCGTGTCGGTGCCACGTTACCAAATTTTTTAAATTTAATTTGAGACAAGATAAATTTTGCAATTGCATCGAGATGATTCGGTAGTTTAATACTGAAAACCAAAAGCCCCTAAACTTAGCTAAAATTAATATGCATGTATGTACGTGTTATAAGAACTATTTGTTCCTTGATCTTTTTTCATTTAAATTATATGTATTTATAAATTAATTTTATTTAAGCCCAGGTCAAATTTTTTTTTAAATATCGAGCCTTATTTTCAATTTTATCATAAGCGACATGCTATCAAAAATGTAGTTTTTTTTTATTGAAATTGAATTTCAGTTTAGAAAATTATCAAAATGCCACAATTGTTGGTTGATAACTTTTAAGATACAGACTCTAAAATGTTATCGTAAGCGACAAAAACACATTTGAATATTTCACAAAAACCTTCTCCTGAAATCTTAAATTGTTGTCGCTTACAATTAAATCGAAAATAAGTCCTCGTCCAGACTTGCAATTTTTGTTGCAACAATTCTTGATTTTATATGTGAGAGGGGTGAGAAGATTGGGGAGGGGAGTACACAGTTTCATGTGCTCGGCAATTCTCTTTTGATTTGAAATTCGTAATTGTTTATATCAAGTTTTTAGTTGTATTTGACGTCTTTTATTTATTTTATTTATTCAGTTGTGTGAAAAATAAAAAATATAATAAAAAATAAATAGAATTGTTAATTTTTCAGCGAAATTTGTGGTGTAATAGAAATTTTTTAATGCATAATTGCAAATTAGATTTTCATAATGTGTACACTTATGCAATTTCAAAGCAGAAATTGAAGAAATTGCAGTAACAAAAATTGCAAGTCTGGACGAGACTAAGGCTCGAAGTAATATCCTTAGAGCCATTTCACACCATGACTGTTTAGCCTGCTTTGTGTTGACAATTTTCTTTTAAACCCCCTATGAAAAGTCACACACATATACATTAAGCCGTTTACATCATGCCTTTTTGGAATTTATTTACGCGTTTAATGCTGAGAGTACGAAAAAGACAAAGAGAAATGTCACAAATCCCTTCGACTCCCGAGGGGATTACGCAAGAGATAACTGGAGCATTTTGTTCGAAAATTCTCGAGGCCAGGCGACGAATGTCAACGGTGAAAATTTTTGATGCATGATTACGGAATTATGTTTGCCAAACCTGCGAGCTCATCCATCGTACTCTTTACATACGTGTTTTCAATAGGATGGGGCGACTGCACACTCATGATGAATTTGCTTCAGGAAAATTTCGCACGATCTAACTTCCATGAATTTTTGTTTATAGGGCTACCTCAGAGAAAATACAGGGTTTACACAATGACAATCCATAATCTGTTGTGACTTTAAACGAAAATATTCGTCGAGAAATCAGCTCAATAGAACCAAATTTACTGCAGCGTGTGGCGCAGAACACAAGACTCCGTTTTGAAGAGTGTGTTCAACTCCACGGAAGACATCTGGATGACATACATACTCTTTAAAAAATAAAATCCGCATTTCCATGCTATAGTTTAATTTAAGATCATTAAAACTTTGTGTCAATTATTACGTTTTTTATTTAAGTTTGAAAGTTTGTAGAAAGCTATATTACCAGGGTCAAACCCATTTTTATCCGGTTCGGAACCGGTTTTTTTTTTAATTTGGCATATATTTTGAAAATTCGTTCACCAATGCAAAGCTACATTAAGAGCGGCAAACATCGCCTATTTTTTATCCGGTTCGGATTTTTTTTCGAAAAACACATTTTTGGGATGATTAGGCAATTTTTTTTGGAGTTTTTATTCGGTTTTTTATTTTTTAACGACTTTTTGTTGGTTTTTAAGTATTTTTTTATTATTTTTTTTAACATTATCAATTATAAACAAATAAAAAAACACTCATAAATTTCAAGTATAGATTCTAAAACATCAGATCAACGCAAGCGGAGCCGCGGGTAAAAGCTAGTATATAATAACTTTATTATTTATATTTTTAAGCTCCGACCAAAAAAAGGGTGTTATAAGTTTGTAGTGTGTGACTGTGTATCTGTATTTATCTGACCGAGTCCACGTACAGACAGAACGGCTGGACCGAATTAGATTTAGTGACTTGATCGAAAGGGTTCTTAGCTTTGTTTTAAGAAAAACCGTCCAGCCGTTTAGAAGATATCACATCTTTTCTGGATGTATTTGGAGGTTTTTAAAATTTTTATTTTTTCTTATTAAATAAGTAATCGATAGAAAAATGTTTTTGTTTGCAAATAGAAAAACATTGATGCAATAACTTTCATGTATAATTTCATAGCGAGAATTTGGTAAAAATCTTTCTTTTTTTTTGAGTCATACATTTGAAAGTTATTCTTTTATGAATAGCAAAAACGAGATTTTTTTTATTTAAGAATTTCAAAGTTGCACAGTTCTTAAGAAGGGAATGAATAACGAATAACATTAATTATTCCGATAAGATAAGCAAACCAGAATGAGTGAACATTTTATTACGAGGCGCTAAGCACGTCATCAGCGTTAATGTGTTATTTATTGTATTTTTTTTATTAACATATGCAAACGAAATTATCTTTTATTTAGCAATATGCAAATTTAATTAATATTGCTTCAAAAAACAAGACTTGCAGTATAAATATTGCTTTATTAAAAAAAATTACTGAATTTTGTAAAATATTTAAATTTTCGCAAAGTGTGCTGTGAACGATTAGGAAAATTTAACAAATACTTACCTATTACAATTTTAATTAAAATTAGAACACGTCTTATTTTAATTTTTTTACTTTGCCAAAATATTAACAACTTTTATTCGCGGAATATAATAAATACATTTTAATGACTACATAATATTTTTCTTTTAATTATTATTTTATGGTATGTCAGCAAGGTTGAATGTTAAACATTTTAAAATAAGAAATTCAAAAAAAAACAGTATAAAATTTTCGATATTAAAATACTTTATGCATACATTTAACAAATTGCAATGCTTTTTCCCATTTGCTTGCTTTTCCTTTATAGAGAATAAATATATTTATTTATATTAAAATCTACATTTGTTTAAATACTAAGTTTTCGCTATTAATACAACAGAATACAGTAAAACATATTTAAACAAATAAAACAAATTTAAAATGCAATTAAAAGTTTTCAAGAAAATAGATTATACTAGATATCATTTAAAATACGTATGTATGTATATAATAACATCGAGAAGAAATACTTTTGTAAAAGGACCGAAACTATTGTAGATATCAGGAAATATTTGATTGCCAGCCATTTAGATTCTACTGCAATAGGGACGAATGCAACACAATCCCCCTTATTGTGAATTGCATCGTCGCCATCACACAACACAACGACAACAATTGACTAATATTAAGAGGCTCCATTAATTTACAAAACATTAGAAATTAGTAAGAGATTGTCAATAAGATCCAATTGTTGCCGTTAAAGAGTAGACAACTGACAATAGTTAATGTCATTTTGATGTGACGTCCATGACGCCATTCACAATAAGGGGGAATATGAATCGACTATACACTATGCAACCAACAACGAGACACGCCTGGTGACAAAGTGTAAACCTACCACAGGATTTGCTTTGAGTTCAAGTCACAATCGCAAATTTTATGCGTTATGCGAGTGTCAAAACATGACCATATATATATAAAGGGTGTTTTTTTTATAGAGTGAAACAAGTTTAAATTATACTCGTAATAAAACAAGGAAATATATTTTTAATATCAATGAAACGGGCTTTATTACGAAAATTTTATGCAAATAATATTTAAATATGATTTCTGCCATGTGATCCCACGGTTGGCGCGTACAAGGCGCTATCTGGGACAGCAATTTTTAACAATTCTGCTTATTTACGTACCCATTCAACCAGAAATGGACCTCATCGGAAAATAAAATTTTGAATGGAAAGTCAAAATTAAAATTAAAATCAATTTTTGCTTCAACCCATGCGGCGAATTGGCGGCGCGTATGACGCTTTCAAGATGCCAATATCCTTTCGTAAAATCTTCCATAAAAGGGAAAGCCTCAACCCCAGAAGTGCACGATGAGTTTGAGGAATAGAACAATTATTTTGATTACAAATTTCAACAATTTTAACACGTGCTGCTCTCGTGTAAGTCGATTCATAATGAAATTTCAAAGCAAACTAAACAAAAAGCAACTATCAGCTGTTAAATGGCTGCTCAAATAAAGCAGTGATGCCAACTCAAAGTCGCGACACTCTAAAAAAGAAAAACTCCCCATAAATTAAAAACATAGAACTAGAAAGGAGTTGGGAAATAAAAATATGTTACTGCTAAAAAATTTATAATTTTAGACCGGCCCTTGCGAGTCACCTTTTATCACGAAATTTATTTATTAAAAATTGATTTTTATTAATTTAAAAAAAAAAAGAAATTCCCAACATAAACTTATCTTGAGGTAATAATAATAATTTAGAAATATGACTTGTGGAATGTTATTTCAATTTAAAAGCGATCTATACTTTTGTTATTAATTTTAATGCAACTAATTATATAATACATATTTTATTGCTTTAACAATAATTTAAAATTCTTTACTACCGACAAGTAATTTATTTATTTTTTTTACATATATACATATTTAATGAAGTATATCGCCACCTTAAATGCAAACGGACATAGCTATACTTTTATATTTTTTTTTACAGGAGAAATAAGAAACTTTTCAATATCAATAATAATAAAGTTCTTGAAATTTTTCTTCGAAATTTACTTGTACAGGGTGGCCCAAATAAGTCCAGCTGATGTGAAACACAAATAACGTTTTTATTTTTTAACATAATTTATTTTCTTTTTTTGCAAATTATAACTGCCCAGTGAAAAAAATGGAAGTCATTCTAGTGGAAGTATATTTTCATTGCTTCCAAAAAATCGATATTTTTAATTTGCCGAGAGTAAGCAAAAAATCATGTAGAAGCTTATTTTAGTCATACAAAACCTTTTGGAGTCTCTTTTTTTGCTGGGTGAACTCTTGGAAATTTGAAATGAATACGTACAGTCCACAACAACGCATTAAAATTATCGATTTTTATTATTCTTCTCAACGATAAATTGTTCTGATGCAGCGAAATTATCGCCGTTTCTTTAACGTAAGATCAGCGCCCACATCTTCATGATTACAAGTTTAGTTCGCCGTTTTGAGGAACTGGGTTCACTGGGAACTGTACAGCAGATTGTTGCAAATGATCCATATGTCTCAACTCGTCGCCGTTCCGGACAATTGGGTATACCCAGAGCAACATTACAGAGAATTTTAAAGTTTGATCTTAAGATGTATCCATACAAAGTTCAAATTTCTTTGCAATAAAAAATAGATGATTACGTCCGTTTGAATTTCTTTAATAAAGTCGTCATTTTTTATCGCAGAGGTCTAAATATTAGCGTGAACATGTAGTTTGATAAAATGAACTATAATGAATCAAAAACTCGAATTTCGAATTTTTGTGTAAATACATCCGTTTGCATTTGAGGTGACGATATGTACATACATATTTATTTTATTCAATATTTTAATATATAGAAAGGCCAATCATGAATAAAATTCCGCTAGAAATTTTTCCAGGAGAACCATTTCAAACAATAGCAAGTAATAGGGTAAACAAGAGAAACTCTAATAGGAAAACGGAGAACTTTCTCGCGGATTTGTATTCATGATTGCCCTGAATATTATTTTTGTTTTTTTGAAATCCAGATTTTTTTTGCATTTTCCATATATTAGATGTTCTTCTATCGAAGTATATAAAGAAACACTATTAAAAAAAATTATTTTAGGGCCTTTCTATTTTAAGGTAACGATATGTATGTACAATGTACTCCAAAATAAATTTGATCATTCCGTTTTTTTTCTTTCCTTTATTAATATTTTTCTAAAATTATTTTAATACTCGTTTATACTTATATGCATCTCTTGAAGAATTCAACATATATACTATATTGTTACCTTAATAGAGAAAAGTCCTAACTCGATATTTTTTTTTTGAAATCGAGATTTTTTCATTTTTTTCATACAAGAACATCTACTTCTATCGAAATTTCTGCAAAACAAATCGATTAAAAAAAATAATTATTTAGGGCCTTTCTATACTAAGGTAACGATATGTATGTATGTATGTTTGTACATATATATTTTGTTAAACGTCAAACAAACATTATCAAACATTTAACTGACTCATTAATGACTTTTAAGATTAAAAAAAAATAACAAATAATGCATATTGGCAAAGTGAAAATGTCAAATATACTATAAGACAATTAATATTCGAAACAGAGTTTTAAAGGACTTAAATCGATTGTATTGCTTAAAATAGTATAAAGAAAATTAGAACTTTCGCTGAATTTATTTTAGTACAGTACTACATATCTCGATAGTGAGCACACCGAAAGTTTTGTACCTGGATTCAGTAAGTTTTTGCGAACCGAAAATCGTAATATTTATCGATATATTTATTTGTTTGCGTTAGATTAGCTTGCGTTAGGAAGGGTGGTGCTATAACGCGCCTCCACTCCTACACCCAATTGGGTCCATTGTGATTTCCTTCTCTTGCCTATTAAAAGTAATATTAACCCCCTATTATCCGTCATTAAACCACTGAATTCCCATGATGAATGTACTTTTTCTGATGTATTTAGTTTGATAATATTTTAAATTGCAAGTTTTTAGAAATTTACATTTCATATGAAATTCTTTATACAGTTTCGTGTACTTTTATCTTTTTTTATGCATTTTTCATAATTTTTTAATTTTATTCATTAACAAATACAAGAATTCGACTTACCATCTCTGATCACAATATGAGAAACAAACAAAATTATTTGCAATTAAAATTGAATTTATGTGGCTTAATGGAAGAAATACAATAAATTAAGAAAACATGCTTTCCTTTTTCATACGTATACATGTTTTTTTTTCAAATATTTTTTAAATAATTCATTTAACAACAAAACACACAACAGGTGGTTGGATAATTCTTGCAAGTAAAAATTTTACTAGTAATAATTTGTAGGAATTTGTTTGTCTCTCAATGTATTTGTCTCTTTTGACGCCCTCTCCTTGCAAACTTTTTGAGTTAATGAACACTTTCCAGTAACAATTGTTACAAATTCGTAATAATTTTCAGTAAATGAACAAACCTATTATCGATAGAAAAATAGCTTGAGTTACGAAAAAAAAATCTAAAATATAAAATTTAAAACTCACAGTGCAGCACTGGCCAAATCTGAGTAAAAACGATTTTTCTTGTTGTTAATTTCGGTAAAATTTTGATGACCGACGGCAGCTAACACTTCAAAATCTAGAACTCATTTCTTTAGGTTGCTCTTGCATAACTATTTTACTGTCGCAAAGTGGATAATTTTTTCCACTGTAATTTTAAGGTTCTCAAATTTGATTTTCCTACTTTGAAATATAAATAAGCTTTGAGTTTTCGTTCATAGTTTTCTTGGTAAATTAGCACGATATTTTTAAACCGTATAAGTAATTGGTCATGCCATGTGATTATTGTGATTAGGATTATTGTGCATTATTTTTTTTGGATAAGTGAAGTGATTGTGAATTACTTTAAAAATAAAAGCTAAGAGAAATCAAATTTAAAAATGCCTGTACACAGTCGTTAAGCAGCTCTGTGCCTGAGTTCTGTAACTTGCGAAAAGTTTTCGTGTCGAGAAAAATCAAATAATTATATTGGTTGTCCTGTTTTTTACAGGCTGATTCATATACAACCTGATATAAGCTTACACGAAAAATGAGCAAGGAACTAAGTTTTTTGTTAGTAATCCTGTGTTCACAGAGTGACAGCTTTTCGTTTGGAAAATTTCTCAGCAAACTTACAGAACATAGGCACTGGGTTGGGGAACATCTGTCGCGTCATCGTAATTATTTCTTAAGTGCGGTAAGGCTTGTGTTTGTTGTTTGGCCTTCGAGATTTTTTCGTCTCACTCGCACTGGTTGACTGATCTGCCACGGATTACCGTATAATCTTGCGGTATTTTGTGGAGTTTCTTTAACAACCACGTTGCTACTTCCTATGTGAAGGCATAGGTCGTGTACAGTCAGTCACAAAACTTTTTAAAATACTGTTAATAAGATCTTGGGCATATGGTCTACGTTACTCCGCCCATATTTGTGCAACGCCATATTATGCAAATTTACTTTGCATTAATATTTTTAAAATAAATAAATAAAATAAAAATAAATAAAAAGGCCTTTACATATTAGAATGGGCTAGAAGGGTTTAAGTATAAATTACATCTACTACAGCACGCGATATTGATCAAAATTTCCATAATTTGCCAGCAGAGTATTTTTAGTGTGTTCATCTATTAAAAATGTTGAGCAGAGGATTTTCTTAGAAAACTGAACAATGAAGACGCCATGCATTACGCTTTAATATCTTCGGATAGACTGCTTAGTTAAAGAAGGTATTTGAAACGGCTAAACATCCACTTTCAGAAGATTTCAAGGAACTCCAAAATTACATTTGAGGCGTCCATAATTATTTGTCCAACCCTTGTATTTGTATTGAACATAATTTTTTGGAAAGTCTAATAAGCTTTACATTTAGCAAAAGAACTTAATTGCTTAGGATCAAATTCCATTTTTCATTAGTAATTAGTGGTTACGCTTTTTTTACGCTTGTGTGGCACATGGCACACAGATGTAAACCCGGCCTAGGACACTTTTTTTGTTATTTCTTCAATTTGCACAAGTGACAAATCCACGATGTTTAACTTTATTCAGGCATGCGAATTGAAATAGTAAAATCGTTGCTTAACAAATGAATAAAAAAATTTCTTATAAGGAATTAAAAAAAATTATTGCGGAAAGTCGTTTAATTTTTAGCCAAGTTTATGTTTAAAAAATTTTGATTATTTGATAAAGTTTCGGGTACTTAGAAAGGAAAAAAGCACCAAAATGGCAACGCTGGCTCATTTTGTTTGGCAACTGAAACTAAAATGATGCCAGAGCATTTTGAATGAAAAAACATGCTGCCACATAGATTTTATGTGTTTTTCGCAATAAGAAGAGAGTACATACTACTTTTGGGAATTTATTTCGCAAATATGTTCTACCAAATACTTTTACATGTAGTTTGACAGCATTTCGCGCAAAAAATTGTGAACAGAGTAGCAGGCTTTAGTGACGTATTTATGTATTCTAAAAATAAGGGGAATTTTTTGTGGAAATGTTCATAAGTTATTTTTAACAAAAATATACCAAATTTTGTGCAGTGCTGTTAAATTGTAAAGTCATTGGCCCATATGACTTCAAAAACGATGATGGTCAGAATGCAAAAAGTTGAAAATATTTGTTCTAGATTGCACCTTCTACGCGCCAGCCGTAGCGGCCACATTGCAGAAATCATAATTAAACATTAATTTCATAAAATTTTCTGATATTAAAAATATATTTCCTTGTTTTATTTACTATAACTTAAACTTCTGTAACTCTATGAAAAACTCCTTTTATTAGTTTTCTTCATTCTTTTTTTTTGTATGACTAGTATTTTAAAAAAATTTTTGATTTATATTTCCAATTATAGTGCAACAAAGTAAATCATTCTAGTTACACATACATAATTCATTTTTTATTATTTGGAGTGCCCTGTTAGGTCAGTTGGGAGTATGCTGTCTTATCAGCTGAGAAGGTTGGGGGTTAGATTGTGATTTGTCACTTCTAAATGTCGAAAGATGCAATTGAAAGTCCAATTACATATTTCCAGTCGTAGAAACAGATTTTTACATATTTCGGAAATTACAACAAATATATTTTCCATCTTATCAATGACAATGTTAAAATTCACCCTAAAGATCATTTACGAATTAAAATTCATTAAATTTGTATAATCATTCTCCTTGACGAAAAGAAAAAAAAACTAAATCCGATAAATGGTTGCTGACGTTTGTTCTTTTCCAAATCTAAGTTATTTAATTACGGAAATATAAATAAAAACTATAAAATTAGTTTGTGAAATAATTTTATTTTTTAGAGAGGCTTACAACCACGAGGGAGGTGTTTAAAAGCCTCTTTAACAGCATAACGGAAATTAGGATAGTTGCCGCCGTTAAAGTGAATGTAGAAAATAATACAAAAACTGTCAGCATGAAATTTACTGTCATGGTGTGAACAACCATGAATGAATATGAAATTAATATATCGGTTCGAAGCAATTTCCATTTAATTTCGCACTTAGTCTAGCAAAAGTCCTCCGAAACCACATATTTAGTGCTTATGAGCAGACTTCAGTCCCACTTGTGTTCGAAAACGTCAGATTTGACAGTTCCAAGCTTAAAGATCTAATGCTTTCTAACGAACGAGCTATTTATTTTCAAAACACCCTCGTTGATGTTTAAGCAGAATCTGTCCGGAAACAATCTTTTCTGTAATATTTAATCAGTACTTTTTTTTAACTAATTAACTAATGAGCATTATTATATTTAAGTGGCTCATGTGACTTTTGAATCGTTCCAATTCGTATTGCTGATTAACAATAATTATCTTCAATTCAATATACTGACAAATATTCCAGGAACATTTTGTAAACTAGTTTTGTAGTTAATGAAGCTAAATTGTAAATGGTCTTTCATGGAGCGCTTCTTATCTTTGAATATAAGCCGTGTTCAAATTAGATGTTTCATTTTGAATAAGCCGCCATTTTAAAAGTTGTCATGAATCAAGTTCAAGCCACTAATAAAAACTATACAAATGCACTAAAATAATTTTTTCTGTAAAAAAAAGCCGACTTCAATGCAAAGATCTGAAAGAAGAAGATAACAAGAAGTACGTGAAGTATAAAATTAGATTTTAATGGGTGTGACTCCGCCCATTTTTTAAATCCAAGATTATGTGTCTTTTTCAAAACTCAGGGTGAGTGTTGAGTTTTAAGTAACTTAAAATAATATATTAGATTTTAATGGGCGTGACTCCGCCCATTTTTTAAATTGGGCGATTATGTCTTTTTTACAAATCAATTTGTGTGGTAAGTTTCGTAAAAATCTGTTAAGTAGGAGTGCGTGAAATATTATAATAAATTAAAATGGGCGTAACTCCACCCATTTTTTTAACTTTCAAATTATTTAATTACAAGAACCAAGGTGTTTTATAGGTTTCGCAGCAATCAAATAAGTAGAATATTATAAAATTAAGTATAAAAAATGTGGGTGTGTCGCCGCCCACTTTTTCTACAAGGAAACCAATAGGAAGCAACGAATTCTTAGCAAGTGCGAAAAGGTCTCATTCTGTTCTCTGAACGCAAAATACTTTGATATGCCTGAACATGGATATCGCCCGTATTCACCACAGCAAAGAAGTTGAAGAATTTTTCACAGTTGGTCTGCCGGCCCCATGTTCATGTCATGTCTAAAGGCCCAACTATAATATGAATAAGCTGGCTTAAGCTAATGCCAGAATTGAACGATAAGTCTGTCAAATACTCAAGCAATTCAGATGTGACTTTTAGGTGGCCACAATGTACTTAAGTTTTCTTTAGCCACAGCTGCACAAATAGGTATTGTTCACAATTTTTTAGTAATTTGGTTTCTTCTTATAATTCCTAAGTAAATGCAATTCAATCAAATTAACTTGTTTGTTGTTAAAAATTCACGTATAATTATATCCTCCACTTTATTACTTGTTTTATTATTTTGACTACTGAACATACATAAATAAACTCATGTGCATGTGTGTATAGGTGTATTGTAAAACAAAGAATGAAAATAAATGTTTCGCTTTCTTTTCTGAGTTTAAAATAAGAAAAAATAAAAAAATATTTAAAATCAATGAATATTTTCTGATGCTGTCTGCTTGAGTTTAAAAAATGCACAAACCGTGTTTTCCGTACGGAATATGCATTGAGTTTGGCACTTAGCTTAAGCAAATTACATTTGACGAAACTTGACGAAAAGTTCCATAAGTACATTATAGTTTGCCACATACGTTTTATATGTAACCGCACAGTTGCTTAAGTTCGCTTATTCACATTGTAGTTGGGCCTTAAGTCGGTGGCTAGTAGAGACGTAGGCTGAAGTCGCATTGTACAAAAATTAAGCTGCTGTCTCAAAGCAAGTTTGCTCCAGCAAGTGTTTAATTAATTGTATTGCCAAGACTGCAATGATACCTCATCAATTATTCTTTTCTGACTTCTGCTTAGCTTTGCTTTTCCGTTCCCTTTGAAGTGAGTAATTAATTATTTTTAATCGGCTAACAGTGTGATATTATAAAATAAAAAAAATCTTTATGCAAATTATTGCTTGTTACGGGCAGATACAAAAAAAAGTAGGCAGGGAATTGGAAAATAATTAAATTACTCCCGTGTTGCTAAGTTACACTAAAAT
Organism: Tachina fera; assembly: GCA_905220375.1. Lineage (NCBI taxonomy): Eukaryota > Metazoa > Arthropoda > Insecta > Diptera > Tachinidae > Tachina > Tachina fera. Next base: position 11,126,716 of record LR999964.1, read on the forward strand.
ACATTTTTACGTCAATTATATAAGATTGATAGATGTACATGTGTAAATAAAAATTAATTGTAATTGTATTTGATAATTTAAAAATATTTAATCAATTCGTTGAAACAACTCCTCGTTCATGCTTTAAACAATTCAATATACTTGAAGGTTACTCACTCTCATGAAGGGCGTTTGCCACACTGCTCTTGCACTTACACATTAAGAACGGAGTGTTTTTTAACACCTACAGGTAAGTGAACAGCTACAACTGCTAAACGCCCATCACGTAACGGTGCCAAGATGTGTGTGTTACCCGGTGTTACAACCACTGTTTGTATGGGCACATGCAACGGTATATCAAATACCGGTTTTAATCTGAAATCACAAAAGACAGATAGATATTCAATTCATAAAAGATTACTTAACAAGCAATAAGTTCAAGTACCCATAGATTTGTGCATATCAACAGGTGCTAATATAAAAAGTATATGTACGTATGTATGTATATAATATTGCTCCTCATTTACTACAACAACGTCATAACTCACAGTTAATTTTACAGAAAAGAAGTTCAAAGTTTTAAATATACACCACACACAACCTAATGGAGAAAAAAATTTCAAGTTTTGTCGCAGATGTTGAATATACAAAATACTCGTATTTTTATGAATTTTTTACACATTATGAACAATGATAGGAGGATTAATTAATTCTGTATTATGAACTCAAAAATTAAATTTTTCAAGTTCTGACGTTGTTGTAGTAAATTAGCGATATGTGCATTAGATTAGGTTTAATATAAATCGAATGTACTTTGTCATAATGCAAATTAATATTTTATAAATAAGTGATTCTTATTAATATACCCATTCAGTTTTATTTAATGATGTAAAAAAGTGTTTGATTAAGTGTCTTGTTAAACATTTTAATTGCGGCTTATGCCTTTTAAAACACTGATATAAAGTTGTTTCATAATTGCATTTTTTTTAACAACTACATATCGCCACCTAAAATTCAAGAGGCCGCAAGGGACAAGAAATTTCAAAAATCATTGGTCGAACTTTCATGCAAATACATTTTTTTGGCATTGATTTACAGTTGCATATATTTGCATATTTTGGTGGTAAGTGCATATTTATACATATTGTAACATTAAGGTTCACATTCAGTCTTTAGTTAACTAATGAAGACGGTTGAACCAATCCATAGCTGTAAAGATTTAAGAAATTTATTATTCGACATATTGTCAGAAAATTTATTGGTAAATAAATTAAAATCATATTTACCAATAAATTTTCTGAATTTATTAGAAAGCTACATAACTACCCGAAAGTTTACGATTGTGGAAGGAGAATTCATGAGTATGCCCCAATCTATATCATCCGGTGTGCCACAGGGGAGCATACTGGGGCCAGTTTTGTATTTGATTTATACTTGTGATATGCCTTTGAGCAGCAATATCCATACATCTACCTTTGCCGATGATACAGCCCGCCTTAGTATGCACAAAAACCCGCACGAGGCTTCCCGATATCTTCAAGAACATATTACACAGTTGGAAATCTGGTTGAACTTATGGAGAATTAAAGTCAATGAACAAAAGTGTGTCCATACAACGTTTACCCTAAGAAGAGATACTTGTTCACCCATTCGAATCAACAATCAAAATATTCCTCAACATTCCCAAGTGAAATACCTTGGTATACACCTTGATCGAAGGCTTACATGGAAACATCATATTGACTTTAAGCTAACTCAGATGAAACTTAAGTTATCTAAAATTTATTGGTTGATTGGCAGAAATTCAACACTTAGTCTGGACTGCAAACTTTTAATATACAAGTCGCTTTTGAGGCCAATATGGTGTTACGGTATCCAGTTATGGGGCACTGCTTCAGCTTGCAATGTAGAGAGAATTCAACGAAGACAAAACAAAATTTTAAGGTTAATAACATCTGCTCCATGGTACATTAAAAATTCAAATTTGCACCGTGATTTAAAAATGCCACTAGTGACTGAAGAAATTGCAAGATACGCAGGCAAATACTTAACAAAACTCGAGTCACATCCTAACCCGCTTGCTCGTAATATTTTGAACTTTACTGGACACATCCGCCTAAAAAAGAGGGACACAAGGGCTATTTTACTCAACAATTTAGATGGGAATGCTTGAAAATACATTTAATTTTCCTTTTTGATTATCACTACTTTGTATTATTTAAACTATCACTAAGTTTTGGCCGACACTGGTCGGGCTAAATAATTATATTTTAGCTTTAAGATTTGATCACTTATTGTTAGTTCATATTTGAAGATACAATAAATATTTAATAAAAAAAAAAAAAAAAAATATTGTCATAATTATATTAAATTTTAGATTTTATTTTTCATTTTACCTCGTAATTACTTTTATTGTTATCCAATGGATTTCTAATTGTATAAAGGTGTAGAAAAATAAAATAGATTCATATCGAATATGAATTATTTGCTGGGTTTTGTATTTTTCTTTTGTGATTTTCAAAAATATTATTATTTGTGAATTCTCAAATAGTTCTTGAAAGACTGTGCATAAGATAAGAGGTTTGTGACTATTCAAAATGTGTGGTTTGTTACAGCAACAATGAAATGCATGTAGACCAAGCTGAACCACCAGCAAATAAATTACAAATTATAACATAGTTGTTAAGTAATGATTAATAATCTTATTACTTTTTTTCTAAAAGTGAAGTAATGGTTAAATTACGATAATATTCAGATTCGCACGATCACTTATCCAAAAAGAAAAATTCTTGCAATTACAACTCTCTGTAAAAATCATTAGAAATTATCCAAATTTTCAGTACCACCAAATAATAAGTTATGGATCTAATTGACTTCCTTGGAAGCTCTTTTTTTACTGGGATGTTGATGAAAATAAAAATCGGCCTTTAGTATAAATAAATACATAAGGCCTTGTTCAAAAAAAAAAAGTTTTTGTTTACAAAACGTTTATACAACAAATTTCCATAAATTTTTTTTGTAAATTAAAATAATTTTACTATTTATGATTTGATCAGGCTATAGTTCGTATCGCTTTGCAAGCCAAATTATATGTGATAATTATTAATGAACAAATAACACCAAAGTTAATTGTAAATATTCTGACAAACACGTTAGTAGAACGGAACAACAAGCTGTTTTCGGAAGCCACTACACCTTCATCATCAGCGTTCTTTGTGTTTGGTCCACTGTGCGTGGTGTCAAAATCATTTTTTCTGAATACGTCCATTAGTCTTAAATTTGTAAAAAGAACTTAAAAGTATACTCATGGCATTTTAAATTTTAGATGACGATATACGAAAGCAATTATAAATTGCTTGGCTTATTGAAACGCGGCTGATTTGCTTTCAACTACAACACTTTTGTTGGAAATTAATATATACATGTGTATAGGCTGCATAGTAACAAGGAACTGACACTGATTTTATCACTGTCTGTCTCCCCATTCTTCTTCTTATTTTTAGCATTGTATGATGCGACGACAAAAGTTATCTGTTTAGGTAACTGATAACAATGACGTACTTAATGTCATAGTGAGCAATACTTAGTAAAGCAGCACTGACCACTTGCGTTGTTGTAGTTATTTTTGTAAGTACAATTATGCTTTTCGAAATTGTTGACCAAGGTTCATATACTGTGGAAACCTATTGAACATATGATTAAAGAAAAATTTATTGTCAGAAAAACATTAGCAGAACGGATCAAAATGTTGTTTTCGAAGAACATTAAATTTTTCTTATTTATTTATTTTATGGTTTTTTCCCACTTTGGGTTTGTGTAAAGGTAGCCTGCTGTAAGCAAAACAGGTGCTTTTTGACATTTATTCTAGTGCTGCCACCATGTTATTTTTCAAACTAAAAATAATCTCGCTTATTGTGAATGGCGTATTTCGACTCATATTACAACGTTTTTATAATAGATTAAAGATTGCCGCATCATTTGTTCTTTAATTTAGCACATAAATGCCACGAAACTGCCAACCTCGATTTATTGCCCTGATTTACGCTGTTTACTTTAGACTACATTCATATACATTTAAATTCAGTTCAACTAAAGCAGCATTAAAACTTGCACTCATTTATAAGCTATTAAACTTACCCATGCAATCGACTCAATGTTATATCACCGGCATCATCGGCCACAACTAAATAATCTGATGCCGTCGCTAAGCCAGTAACACGACCAGATACGTATTTAGAACCCAAGCTGTTACCGTTGATACTATAAACATGCACCGAATGCGATGTGTCATCTAAAGCACTAAATGCGATATGACCTGAAACAAAATAATCAAAATTTGCAATTAGAAATTTGATATAAAATATATGAAAATATATTCTATAACTAATCGATTCAACAAATACAAATAATTTACATTTGGGATTTTTGAAAATCATGAAATTTGTTGCAAACAACTTTTTCTGTTTTAAGTAACTTTTATTACGATAATCGTATCGCTACAATAAAAATATAACGAAAACTTATCGACTTTGCTTTCTATTTCAACGATATTCACTGACGGTTGAAGTTATAAAGTAAAATCATAAGCTCAAATCTATTTAGTTTTTCTTCAATTTCTCTCTGTGCTTTTCGCTTATTTTGACCTTTTGTCTGCAGGGATGCCACATGATATAAAATTAAATGGTGACTAAAACGCAGATGTACATTAAGTGGGGTATACACTATCCCAGCAAAAAATTTTCAAGATTTTGTAATGGGTAGTACTCTTTTAATGGCTTACAAAGTAATGAGTGTTACATATTTATCAAATTATTTTATATGTATAATAATGACTGTCCTGTAATGAATAAAATAAAAACTTATTTATTTATACCATTACGTGAAAGTACTTGTTGTAGTACTTTTAACGAAATAAGTATATCTACAGAAAAATTTATCGTGAAAATGAGCTTCGAAGACAACAAAAAGAAAAAAAAAATGCTCATTAACTTTTGAATAATTTTAAACAAAAAGTAATCTAAAAATGTTTGCATATTTTTTATTAACTTTTGGATGTTTGTAGGCAAAAAGTATAGAGTGCCGCATACTTTTTGAACTTCTCAAACAAAAATAATGGGTTATTCAGTCAAATTGTAAGTACTTACGACTGGGGAGTACATACACTTTTTTGCATTCAAGTAGCAAACTTTTTTGCTGGGTATAGAACATGAGTGACAGTTAAAAATTCATCAGTTTTAAGTGAAAGTGTTGGCTGTTCAGAATATCGAACATGTTCGACACTCAAACCTTCATTCAAAGAAAAAAATGAACACACAAACACATAAAAAACACAAATTGGATGCGCATTATTACTAACAAAATTTTTTTAATAAGGAATTATTTTAATGTTTTCTTATTTCTACGATTTTTTCTTTAAAATCATTTCCATTTCGCGTCCAACTTGTGTTGTTTATACTACAAAAATATCTTTTGACTGATGCTTTTTAGTTCACACTATCAGTCAAAAACCAATATGGCCGCTGACTGTCACTCAACCACAAAAAATTCTGTGGTTGAATGTTGGCTGACGAAATTCGTGTTCACACTATCGATCAATGTAAAATACGAGCAAAACTAGCACTCATGTTCGATAGTGTGTACCCCACTTTATGCTTTGATTAAAATAATCTATATCTTGTTCAAAAGGCTACAAAATTACACGTCATATAGTTGGTAAAATAATTACTGGGTTATGGGGGTTCAACGTAAAAATTTTGTGACTTTTTTTGCGTTTCTCAGCAATTGTTGTCAATATATCATCAAATGCATGATAATGATATGACTGGGTCAGGTCATGGTTTGAACTCGGGCTTTCGAAGACTATGATTTTGTATGTAGTCAATGCACTAAGTACCTCAGCCAGCAGCATCCTCAACTTAACCCAACCGATTTTTAGCTACAAGTATTGACGAATGACTTCTGTGATATGCATTAGCATATCAGCAAATGCTGATACGAGCTTTCCAAAACCGGCACTTGCCTTCTAGTCAGCCAACAGGAAGCCCACTTTACATTCGCCGTTACACTTTTCGTTTTCAAATATATTTGTTTATAAGTGTGTACATATGCGCGCAATAATAAGTTCATTATAAGCACTACCTTCCCTGTGTGTTTGGGTCTAATTGTTACTACCATTCTTTAGTTCGAACAAGTAAAAGCGGCTTTGCTCATTTAAAATACAAATTTGCAAAATTGAGTCAAATATTTTCTGATTTATTTTAATTTATTTTGCAATGACTGTGTGACATTATGAATGTCAGATAATAAAATGTTTGATTATCTCGTGCGTTTAAAGGCATTTTACACAGACACATTAAACTCTTGGAAACCACAAACACCAAACGATTTCTGACTAATTCTTACTATTACTGCCTTAAACCTGTAAAAAAAAGCATGTAAATCTGAACAGTTCATACAAAAAATAGTTTGATTTAGTTATACATAAGTATGTGAGACAAACAGTATGAGTGTGACCAGACCTAAGAAAATATTATAGTTTACAATTTAAATAAAGATAGATAAATTTTTGAAATTGAAGTTTAAACTTAAACTAATTTAATAGAACATTTTAGGAAATTTTCAATGCAGTTGCAAAATGATTAATTTGACATTTTAGTATCAAAGCTGGGTGGTTGATATCTAACGACAACGATAATTTTGTCTCATTATCGCGCAAAGCGAGTGAATGCAGCGCTGACTTATTGGAAAGCGATATTTGTTGTTATATGCATGCAAGTAAAGGGTCTTCCAACAGGGACCTCCGAACTTTGACAGTTGGTAGCGACCATATTGTTCAGGCTACATCTGAGATCTGAGAACTTGTCTGTCATTTATTAAAATTTTCAGCCAAATTACAAGAGACGCGTATAGGGCTCAACGACACCTGCAAGTAACAATGCTAAAATTGTTTTGTCAAAATTGGTTTTCTTTTCGGGCAACGTTCCGCGCAATTCGCCCATTTTACGGTCGCTAGTGCTATGGGTCGATAATTATCAATTTCGTTGGTCCTTTATTAAATGATACGAACACCAACCACATTGGACATTCTTCAACGAGCGATTTGAGGGCCTGGTAGTCTAGCGTGGAGATGATCTAAAGTGTACATTTAGGATGTGCGCTACTCAGCCAAGCCGCGTCACATATTCGCATCGTGTTATATTCCATACATTATGGATGCAATAGCCCTGTCGAGCAAATAAAAAATTTTTTGACATCTCACACACAATTTGTTTTATTAAAATTTTAATATATGTAGAATATAGAAAGCCTAATACTTTTTTGGAGACGTGAATTGATTTTAAGACTTCAGTATTTCGTTTCTGTAACGAATGTAAAGGTAGAATTAGTCGATTCGTATCGTGAGTCTAAGAATCAGCTGACAAAATCTATAGCATAAATAAAACATGTTGCTGTTTATTCAATATATATCGTAACATCTGTGAGGTAAAAAAATTACAGAAAACTGATTTTTACGTTGCAAACATCAACTTCTGGCTTGAATACAATAACAGCTGACACGTTCGCTGGCAGCCTCACATTTTTACTAACTAACATCCAGATTTAAATATGACAACTTCAAAAGTAACACGATATGAATCGACTAATTCTAGGAGAAGACTTTTTCAAGTCTCAAAAATTTTTATCAAAACATATTTGATATTTGTTATCAAAACATATTTGATATTTGTTGAATCTATTTAATTTTTCAAATTAATAACCATGTATAAAAAAATAAATACGATACGAAAAATTCTCTCAGATTTTGTTATCTATGGTGAAAAGCTAATGGAACGTTGGTTTTATTTTATCTTAGAAGCAGTGTAAATAGATCTAGAAAAACTTTGCTAAATAGGCTTTGAAATAATGGTAAAAGAATAGAAAACTTTTAAAAACTATGCTGAAATTTCACAGACAGAAAACAAACAAAATCAGACTCAATCTACATTATGAAATTTTTCAGACAAAAATAAAGTCCGAAAATGTCTTTTTGCAGTCTTTAGATAAATCAGTATATTATTCAATTAAAAAAAACGGACAGTATAATTATTTAATCAGGAGCTCAAATTACGGAATCCAATATCGATCGAAATTGTTCAAATATTTTAGGTTAAATAATGCTAGAAAATACTAAGCAAATGATTGAAAAGTCCTAAAGTGAAAAATGTAAAATGTTTGCTGCTAAATCAAAAAAGCTAAGATGGCCACACTGTTGACAAAAATTAACTTTCGTAAAGTTGTACGTACATTCGTCATTGGCTCTCTTCGCATACTTTTTCTTATCTTTTAATATTCATTGTTGAAAAATGTTTTATAGCTTCACGTTTATGCTTTGCATTAAAACGTATTCAATTAATAAAGTTTCAATTATGACAGGGGCCAATGTGGACAGACACGCAAACATATACAAATGCACACACACACAAATACATATTGATGGCTTAATATAAGAAAGGCGGAACTCGAATTTTCGATATTTTATAGGAGAATCGAAACACTGAAGAAAATGTAGAGCATTTAAATGAAGAAATAATTTTTTAAGTCGCAATAAGTTCTTGATTTTGAACTGAAACGTACTAAGATCTTCAAGGAGGATCCAATTATATTATATTAGGAGGATCCAATATTATTATATTATTGTTGATAACTTTTAAGATACCAGCTGTAAAATGTTATCGTAAGTGACAATTTACGTATGTAAAACAAATTTGAATATTATAAAAAAACCTTCTACTGAAAAATTAAATTTTTGTCGCTTACGATTAAATCGAAAATAAGGCTCGATATGTAGTATATGGTTTCATGGTACATTTTCATATAGAAAAATTAAATTGGTTATACATCGTACATTTTTTATACCGAAAAATTAAATGGTCATCGTCAATTTTTCATCTCAAATGGGCTATACATCGTCTTTTTCTCGTACAGAAAACTTAAATGGGCTAGCCATCGTTAATCTTTTATATACAAATTAAATGGGGCTATACACCGTATATTTGGCATATACATCATTATTTTTTCACATAAAAAATTAAATAGGCTATACATCCTATATTTGGAATACAAAAAATTTTAATGGGCTATACATCTTTAATTTTTCATACTAATAAATTAAATGGGCTTTCGGAAATAAAAACATTTGGTATACAAAAATATTAAATTGTCTTTACATCTTTAATTCTTCATACAAAATTTAAATGGGCTATACATCGTATATTTCTAATATAGAAAATTAAATGGGCTACACATCGTACATTTTTTATATACAAAATTAAATGGGCTATATATACATCGTACATTATTCACACAGAAAATTTAAATGGGATATACATCGCACATATTATTTCATACTAAAAAATTAAATGGGCTTTCAGATATAAAAACTAAATGAGTAATACAACGTACATTTTTCATCAAGAAAATTTAAATGGGCGATACATAGTTAATTTTTCATAAAATAAATTAAATGGGCTATACATTGTCCATTTTTGATACAGAAAAACGTTCTATACATCGAATGTTTTTCACATAAAAAGTCGTACATTTTTCATAAAAATTTAAATGGGCTATACATTGTAAATTTTTTAAATAAAAAATTTAATTGGGTTATATTATAGTAAATGTTTCATACTAAAAAATTAAAGGGGGTACACATTGTACATTACCCACATGGACTATACTAGTGATGCACGAATATTCGTATTCGAATTGTCGAATATTCGGCCATTTTCAGAGGAATACGTATGTGTTCGTATTGGGCAAATTTAGGCGAACTCGAATACGAATACGAATATTTTTCCAAAGAAATTAAATAAATAAATGCATAAATCTTAAACGAAATTTACATAAATGACTAAAAATTTTAGTTTGTACAAATACATTAATTTTTTATAGAAATTTGTGCTTTGTATCATTTTAAAATATTATTTAATGACGATCATTAAAATATTGGGTACTTTTTATCAACTTTAAAGTACGCCAACAAGAGTTGAAGTCCTTTTTCATAACCATTTTTTAATATTTCATATTGCATATAATATTCGTATTCGTATTCGCGAATATCGTTTGAAATATTCGTATTCGTATTCGCGAATATCAAAAATTGACATTCGTTACATCACTAGACTATACATACATCGTTCATTTCTTATTCAGAAAAATAGATAGGCTTTAAATCGAGCATTTTTCATCTGTCAAAATTAAATGGGCTATACATCTTACATTTTACATATACAAATTTAAATCGGCTATACATCGTTCATATAACGAAGTAAATGGGATATATATATCGTACATTTGAAATTCCTGGTGCACTATTGTTATTTAAAGTATCTTGTATATATGTAAATTTTATATAAGGATTGATTCATTGTGTACATATGTATGTACATACATTAGAGATATAACTTTTTAACAATTTTTTAAAATATCAAAAAAGGCATAGCACAGTTCAATAGATCATAAAAAACTATAAGGGAACGTACATTTATTTTTTCGCAAAGATCAAAAAATTCACACAACAACCGTGATGGAGTTTTGTTTCTTTTTGGTTTAGAAAAATTAATATGTAATATGTTTATTTAAAACAAAAAATAAATAAAAAAGCATCGTATAAAATTATGAATATTCAATATTGCATTAAGAAGGCACGGCCTTGTTAGTTCAAGTCCGTGCTTTAAGTGTTTAGAAAAACCAATTGGTGCGTGAACTTTTTTGAGAAAAATTGCAAAAGATTATTATTTTCGTGGTTACTAGGACACATGGTTGACCTCATGGTAGTATGCAAAAAATTGGTTATACTCCTAATGTACATAATTTATTTTATGAAACAAAACTTTTTATGTATAACATATATAGTCCTTCTTCCTTAATGCCTCCCACCATACGACAACATTAATATGTGAGAACTGACCTTACATTTGATATGTATGTATGCATTTTCAGTTTAGCCGCTGTTTCTTGCAGACCTCGCTTCCTCCAAGTATAGCAGGCATTGAGAGGGAAAGAAATTTGCCCGCTGCCAGTATAATCTGAAAGTTTAATATTTCTCAATGCCAGTGTTGAAGAAATTACTGCGTAATGAATCACTTTGTAGGTGCGTAAACGAAGTAAACTTACTGCGTTAATTTTAACTTTGCCCATAAATTACAAACCAAAATACGAGATTTGGGTCTATATTACGAACGCTTTAAATAATATACATATGTATATGAATAAACGACCGACAAAGCGTAAAAATGAGTAAGTGACAGTTGAATTTTCAAGTTAATCTTTAAATATTTTGTGCTTGTCAACTTTGTGTGTATGAGCGTTTTAATAGAAATTTAAAACTAATTTAAAAAAGACATGAAATTGATAAATTATTTCAAACACACAATACTGAATAAATTATTGTGGTATTAAAATTCATATATTTGCACATATCTATGAGTGTATGTAAGTACATACGAGACCGGTTCAATAAGTCCACGAATTTTTGAGGAATAAAAAAACTGAAAAAGCAACTGTCAGTTGAATTCTGTCAAAATTTTAACAAGCTGCGTCACTTAGTTTAAGTTTAGCAGATTACCGCGTGATTTGAGAAGAAAATGGAAAAAACTAAATTTCGTGTGAATATTGAAAGGCCACTCAGACTATTATACTTTGTATTAATATCAAATATATGTCAAAAAATCAAATAATACGTGCAAGTGCGATATTGTGAATGTAAAATGTCAAAACGAATGGTAAATAATGCGATACAAATTTGACATCCCATAATACTTGACCATTTTTTGAAAATTCATCTGATCAGAGTTGCATTATTACAAAATGCAAACTAATAAGTGGTCTGTTTCGACGCCGTTGCGGTGCTATCCTTTATGGTATATGCCTTCGTCTTAAACCGGATATAAATATTGAATATGCATATCATATTGAATAATTTTTCGTGAAAGCATGCCTGAAAGTTAACGAAATTATCGTATTTTCTTTTTTCCTTATCTTATTGAAATCAAATACTTTAACCGGCATCTATTTTAAAAGGCCGGCTCGATCATAGCGTGCATGAAACTGCTATGCCGCCTGTAGTCAACGATTAATGTAGGCATGTTAATCCTCAACAGCTGTTTGCTTTATATCCGTGTATTTAATGTAATATGTCGCTTTACGTTAGATTTTTCGTCAGTCGAAACAAATATCTTGTAAAGTGTGATGAAAGTATATACATATCTATACTAGTCTGAGTGGCGCCTAAGCCGATAAAAAATTTAAAGTGGGAGAGATTGTGGAAGCAATGGTCATCTTATACGGCTGACTTGTTTCAATTTAGAATGGTCAGTTGGGCTTTGCGCCAGATTGGCGGAGTGTTTGCTCACAGGTGGACCAGTTTTTGCTGCGTTTCGTAATCATGCATGAAGCGCGGATCCGTGTGTCTCTCGAGGGCAAAACGATGTCAAAAGAGAGGCCAATATAGGTTTGTCGAAAAATAAGATCACGGCAAACATTTTTAGATATGCACGCGGTATAATCCGCATTGAACACCTTTAAAAGGAAAGAGATTTGACTGCAACGATGAAATCATGTAGTGATTTCTACCAATGTTATTTTTTTGAAAATAAATAAATAATTACAGAAACGTTGCTGAAGTCTACATAGAAAAATAAAATGATTTCTTATCCAAAAACCTATTTCTCATTTGAAAAGTTACACACTTTTTGACCTGCCCTCGTATGCATAATATTTAGCATTCATTGACGTCACTTTAATGTATTGAAATCTAAGTGATAAAATTTATGTGATATTCAAATACATTTAGTTATGAACTGGTTAGTTCTATTCCCATTCAGTGAGCATCAAAAGGTCCGGCATACCCTACAAGTAAATATTTTTCAGGATCAATCATTTAGGCCCCGATTATGGCTTACAACAGTTGTTATTTTACTGTTGTGTATTTTTCAAAGTGCGATTATGATTTACAACTGTTATCAGCACTAACACAGAAATCTTCTCTGTGTTAGTAACATCGATTATCGTTTAAAACATGTGTATTTATGTGTTGTCAGCACTGTAAAAATCTAACAGCAGCTCATTAACTGTTGTTTTATTAACGTTACAAGTTGAAAAACGAAAATGGAGAAAAATTAGCAAAACTCTGTGACATACACACCACCTAGATGTTGTAATCCATAATCGCTAAAAGGATTAATGTTGCGTTGTAGCAGAAACAACACAACATTTGTGTGTTGTAAACCATAATCGGGGCCTTATTAATCTCAGGAGTTTGATATCTGTGTGCATATGTATGGCCGTTATTATCAGAAACTTTCGATCTTTCGCCTGTAGTCGAAAGCACTGATCGAACGAATTTTCATCTGGTATTATAACGAGCATTCGACAAAGAACGTCGTTATTGTGAATAAAATCGACAAAAATAGTTTACAAAAGGGTGGTTAAATATTAAGGGCCGATGTTGAATGTGAAGTATTTTTCTGCATTTCATTTGACATTTATCAATTTCAGACTAACTTAATTTCAACCATGGAAATATACACAATCGGGGCAACGCGTTAAAGTTATTCAGGCTTATTATGAAAATGGGCATTCAAATCAAAATGCATATCGAAGAAAATCATCTTCAGTGATTAGGCACATTTTCACCTCAGTGGATTCGTTAATAAGCAGAATTGCCGCATTTGGGCGAATGATAATTCAAGAGTGATTGTCAAAGAACAAATGCACCCACAAATAGTGACTGTTTGATGCGATTTATGGGCTGGCGGGCATCATCTAAATTTTTTTCTAAAATGAGTTATTGTGAATGGTGTTTGCTATCGTAAGATGATAACGATCTTTTTATGGCCCGAATCGGAAGATATGGATGTGATTGTAGTTTCAACAGGACGGTACCATTTGCCACACAGCTAACGAAACAATTGCTCTTTTGCGCGACAAATTCAATGCTCGTGTTATCTCACGTGGTGGCGATGTCAATTGGCCGCCAAGATCATGTGATTTGACACCGTTGTACTTCTTTCTTTGGGGTTATTTGAAAGAAGCCAACAATTCAAGAGCTAAAGGATGAGATAATTCGGCATAGAACCTCAATTATGCCTCAGCGTCAGATATTTTGTTCCATACATAATTGAACCATGACAATAATTTCCTAAATAATTTGTGTTTTATTCAAAATCGACATCGGCCCTTAAAATTTAACCACCCTTTATTTGTTAAAAATTTTTTATATTAAAATACTTCATCGAAAGTTAAATTTTGTTCGATAGAAATTTCGTTGCTCAGCAAAAGTTTCGATGCTGATAATATGAATTTAATAACATTCGATTTTCGATGTTCGAAGAAGATCGATTCATCGATCATAATAGGGCCTTATAACTTAATAAGAGCTATTAATTATTAGTTAATTATATCAAATATTTGTGTACTCGTATAGTTGCACAGTACTTGAACATTCGTATTTTAATTTTATTTTTAACTAATACAAATCCAAGGAATTATTATAATAATTTCGCACATTTATGCTTCCGCTACCATTCTATTTGAATAATCATAATTATTTAAAATATGTGCATACATACACATGTACATATGTATATGCATGTATTTTCGATTAATTAATTATAACAAGCCTAAAATTTAAATAAGACATTAATTAAATCTTTCGGATTTTTTTTGTGAAATATTTTATTGCCTACTAAAATTTATGACACATATTAACGAGCCTAATGCGGGTTATTTTTGAATCATATTTAATTTTTAAAAGCCAGATGATGTTCAAAATGTTTTTTTGTTGCTAAAAAACACCTGTCGTGCTTAGTTTTGCATTTCAATTAAAAATCGCTTCAAGAGAACACTGTATAACAAAATCAAAGTTTTTGCACATTAAAAAAATTTTAACGACTGATTCTGGCAGAGCTCGAAAGTCATGTGTATTAATTAATTAATATTATTAATTTTTATCTAATTAAGAAAAACGTTTTTGAATCGGGATCTGTAAGAAGCTCCTTTATACGATGTGTTTATTCATTTTACAAAATTTCGTCATCAAATTTTGTATTTTTGCCACGGTTTTTGGGAAAAGGCGTTTAAACCTTTTTATTTTTGGGTATAAATTAATCTGGAATTGTGTAATGCAATCAGTTAATGTTTTACTTTGTAAAAGTAGTGATCAGTACCAGAACTCATAATGTCATTTCAAAATTCGGAATTGTTCGAGTTATTTAGAAAATCACATAGTGAAAATGTATTTAATTTGGCTATTGTGGAAAAATTGCACGGTTTACCAGGATACCACGAAAAGGACGTTAAAAACGAAATTCACTTCGTTTTCTTAGATATTCGTAGAAAATGGCTTGCCTCAAACCTTACGATAAAAACCTTTATGGAAAATTACTCAGACTGGCTAAATGGAGTAACAACTTTTGAAAACATCGAAGAACCGCATACATCCTTGTACAGTAGTAAAGGAAGGCCTGCTAAAACTATAAACGAGTGTTCGGAGTGCACAAACAAACGTAAACTTCAAAATGATACAAAAGATATATCTACATCGAATCTGTCAGAAGTATTATGTCTTAAGTACGTAAAAGATAAAGATAAATCAAGGTCTGATATTACAAAAGCTGTGAGGTTTGCCAGCCCAGATTCACTACGAAGGATTAAAGAAAATATTCCAACTCCTCCGAATGCATTACCCACAAAGCATAGCATAGAAGAAGCCTTAGCTTTATTTATGGACTTTGGAATGTCAAAGCAGAAATATAATATTTCACGAATCTCTTTAAAGAATCATAATGTAAATGTTCTTCCTGGATATAAAAAGGTTACCTCTGCCAAAAAAGAAGCAGTACCATCTAATGTAAAAAGTACTGAAGAGTCAGCAGAAGTTGAACTGCAAGACTTAATGGATCATACATCTAAACTAAACTGACTATTTTGAAGAAAACTAAGTATTAAAAAAATTAATAAAAATAACTCAATATCATATTATAATATATCATACTATAAAATAATAATATAAGTTAACATTATTATCAATGAAACTATTTTTTTAAGCTTTAGGTCAGTAAATTTTATAAATTTCTTTATATTTTTATTTTTATATCGATATTTCGTTAACCTTTGGTTAACTTCTTCAGGGTTATTATTGTTTTTATATTTTGATAATTAGTTTTCGTCTTTTTTTCTTTTCAATCAAAAAAATTATTTTATAGTTATAAATAACAATGTGTGTCACATTATTATTAAAAATATTTCAATAATTTGTATCTTTAATATAAATAAAAAGAGTAATATTAATATAACATGTTATACTAGAGTAGCATTTTTTTCTAGACTTCCCTATGAGAATGTCATTTAAAGCACAAAAAGTTGTATTTTAAATGTTTGAGAAATTTTAAAAATATCATTACTTAATATATGATTTTTGCGACAAGAAAGGTCAAAGGTGTCATCGTGTCCAATGCCTATCAAAAAAAAGATTTAAAAATCAAGTGTTTTTTTCCCATTACAAATTTCTTGGTAACTTCAAAAATTATGATGTTTTCAACAACAAAAAAAAAACCACTGTGTAGTGCCTCCACAAAGCTATGGCCAATAATGATACTCATTTTTATTAAAATATCTTTCTTACCTTAAAAGTTATGATGTTTGTAATAAAAACAGACAGACGAAAGCAGACACCGTGCACAGTGCCGCGCCTAACCTATGACCGTGCAAATCATGTATATTAAAGCTAAATTAGTTTCCTGTCAAATGCTTTTTCAAATTTTTAAATATCTTTATCAGTTCAAAAGTTATGATTTTTGCAACGAAAAAAGTCAAAAGGCCCCACTGTGCGGCGGCGGCAAGAATATGTCGGCTAATGTGTCAGAAGGAGACACAACATTTTCCATTGATTTTAAATATGGAAGATTTAAAAAAAGATTTGCCGCAGGTGGCGGGTAAGTCTGTCTAGAAATTGCCGGCGACGGCTGTTAGCCGACTCCCAGCCGAACGGTTTCGTTCACTGGGTCTGATGTTACTTTAGGATTATTGTTTATTATCCGCTGAAACTCGCACTGTTCAGTGACCAGCGCCTTCGTCAGTTGAACTTTCATACAACAACTGACACAGTAGCACACTAATGAACATGATGATGGTGTTATACGTCGAAGACTGGTTTCGAACCCACAACCTTCAGCTTTGTAGTCAAAGTGCTAAATATGTACATCGGTTTATTTCCAACAAAATATTTAATTCAAGAAAGATTATACTTTTAGTATTACTATTAACCAAAAAAATTTGGAGTCTTTTAGTTAAAGAGTTTTGTTAAAAAACAAAACAAAAAACACATGCATATTTGCGGTTTTAAATTAAACTTTTAAGTAAAAAGCAAATACTTTTTTTATTCATACTACCCAATGTATTCTACCATATTAATAAAATATACATACTTTAATTTATTATTTAATTATAATATTTAAAAGTCCAGACGGAAAATCGACAAAAGAAATTAATTATATTTACTAAGTTCTTTTGTCTATTTAGTGATAATTTTTGTATATACTTAAGTACTTAAATACATACATATTTATATACATATGGACATTGATTTACATAAGGCATTGTAATGAAATGCAGTTTTAGAATCTCTTTGAATATATTTTGCAAACCAGTGGGAGACTGCCCCAATATTTTTTGAATAGTGTAGCGACCCAACCTCACTTTTGTTTGTCATATGTAAAGGGTGATTTTTTGGCAGCTCAGCTATATTCGTGAACATGCTCAGTTTGGTCAATAATTTAACCATGAATCGACTTACAAAAGAACAAAACTTAAGGATTATTAAATGTTATTATCAAAATTCGTACTCCGTTAGGAAAGTGCATCCGTGCACTTCTTCCATTTTGTGGTCAGTTTTGGCGACCTTCAGAGGCGACTACTCAGAATCTTGTAACTAAATTTTGCACCCAAATTAACTTATTGAACATTAAACTACCAACACGCAGACGTAGAGCGCGCACAGACGAAGATGTACCCTACAGTGTTGTTGATGACCGTGAATTATCGATTCGGCATTATTCCCAGTAAATTTTTTTTTCACCCATATCGTACGATTTAACGCCCTTAGTCTATTTTTTGTGGGGTTATGCTAAAGCTCATATCACGCACTGTAAGAGAATACTGAAGAATTTATTCGTGAGATACGATATGCTGGCGAGAGTATGCCAAAATTGGACCCAGAGTATGAACCATTTGAAGCCTAGCCGCGGTCAACATTTTTGAATAAAATCATCTTTAAACATTGAATTATCCAAAAGCTCTTAAAAAATCACCGTTTATACGTCTATACAAATATGTATGTCTATGTAAATGTAAAAATTCTGTTTCATCACTATCTAGAAAAGAATACTTTATTTAAATATTGAACATATGCACATAATTATTTAAATGAATTGATTATATTTGCTTTATGATAATGAAATAATTATGCTGATATGTATACTGTAAAAATTTCAATTCAATATTTTTAATGCGTCAATTTAATGAACCATGAGAAAACGGTTGATTGGTTGACTGATATATATATGTAATTATTTCACTGAAATTTAAATATCAAATAGATCGCGAAACACTTGTTAATTTACTGTTATCGTAGTAGTATTCATTGTACTTGTACTTCTCGACTATGCTACAATATACATATGTAAATATGAACATGATTTAATCAATGTATGTATAATAAATGTACATATGTATAGGCATAACGAACGATATAATGTCAGGCCCATTCATTATACCGAAAAATTCGTTATATCGCAAAAATTTTTTTCCAAGTGTTATTTTAGCTATTACTTTTGTAGACATATACAATACAATAAAAAAATGAGGGTAATTTATTTTCAAATAAGCTACCAAATACAAACTAATATTATCAAATTATTTTGCATTTAGATTGCTGTTTTAGATTTTTTTAATATTTTTCGCCATTCCTTTTATTTATCAAATTGTTCGCTATACAAAGTAGAAATAAATGTTAGAAATATGTTCCTAGCAAGTTTTTGTTTTTTATTTTGCGATTTTTTCTTCATCATTCGTTATATCCAGTACAAAATTGAGCTAGTATGCGCTATATAAGTTTGTTAATGTAAATAATTTGGCCTTTCGTTATATCGGATTTTCGTTAAAGCGAGATTCGTTATACCGGGATTAGCCTGTATGTATATATGTACATACATAAATATATGTATATGTATATATACTAGTATGTACATTGTATATATTTAAAAAAAATTTTAAAATTTTCCAAAGGAAACATTTTGATCGAAACGCAATATGAATAAACTAAAGAAAATTTTAATTATTGTATGTATAATAAATGTGCATATGTATATGTATATATGTATATGTACTTTGTATACATTTTAAAAAATTTTTCCAAAGCCAGAACTTTGATCGAAACGCAATATGATTACACACCCACTAAAGAAAATTTCTATTTAATTGAATTTCTTTTATATGCCCTTCACCAAAAATTTTAAGACTGATTAGACATTTGAAATTTCTGTTGATGTCGTTTTGTGGTGTCATTTTCAAGCATGTGCAATGCTGTTCACATTACGTTTTTCAATAACACACAATTTTATTGTGTCATTGTGACAGAAAAGTGTTCCATCTCTATATAATGGCAATAATGGCAATACGGTAAACATCGTCTGTCTACATTAAGAACTAACAGACTGTTTGTGTATGACGTTGACAATGAATATCTTGACGTTTCTGCAATAGATTAAAGAAAATTGTACAAGTTTCCTTTAATCTATTACAAAACCGCCAAGATTTCTAACGTCAACTTCTTACATAAATAGGGGGTAACTTTGACATAATGACATTTTGCGTCATTTAATTTACAGCTTCAGATTTATTTCAAAGACAGTGGTGGAAAAGACCATCACTATTATATTGTAATCTGCATTCCAGTTAACGGCAGCAGGATTCAAGCTGGTTTAAACATTTCGAGCGCATGAAGGAAGAAAATTTTCACTTTCTTGTTCACAGTTTAACGCCATACATACATATGTACATTAGCTGTGGCATAGTGTTATATGTGAATCCTTAGTAACGAGATTTCAACTTGCAACGATCCCTAATTTTGTGAGGTTTGGAAAAAAATATTTGAGCCATAAAATGGTGGCGGATGGGGGCAAAGGTCGCTTCTTCGTTCTCAAAGTTGAGGATAATAGGAAAAAAATTTACAAAAAATCATATAACTTTCCCGGGTTCACCGCTAGTTCTCTCGGCCCAACATATTTTTCAAACACACCGACCGCCTAACTATTCTCCTTAAGGGGGCTCCCTTAAAGAGGAAATTTTTATAAAATGTACTCGCAGGGCTCTAACTGCCCCTAAGACGTACCTATCGAAGTCAAATGTATGATCGACCCTAAATATTTTTTCAATACGAAGATTTACTCTGAACATACTTGGCATCTATCTTCAACCATTAAGGTGGTCCCCATACAAAAAAAAATCTGTGTTAAATCATTAATTTCCCAGTAAAAAAAGAGACTCCAAAAAAGTCATGAAAATGTAGAGTTTACGATGCGGAAGTAGTGCAAATTTCGATCCGATCTAATGATTTTTACATAGGATTGTCATTGCAAGAAGTTCTCTTTTTCGATGCCTGGTTACTGAATTGGAAGCGATATTAAGAAAAATTCCCTTTTTTGTGTTCTATGATAATATTTTCATCTAGGAAAAATGGTAAATAGTTGCCTTTTTTAACAATTTGTTTCTTTTTATACGAATTTAAACCCGAAACAATGTTTTCATGTAAATTTAAGCAAATAACTTTTAGATTTTAGACTAAAAATAGTTCATAAATTTCTTTAAAAAAATAATTTTTTTTTAAAATTCTGGTGAGTATTTTCTAATACTATGGAGGAGTTACAAGGTTTTGTGTGACTAAAATAAGCTTCTACATGGTTTTTTGCTCACTCTTGGCAAATTAAAAATATCGATTTTTTGGAAGCAATGAAAATGTTCTTCCGCTAGAATGACTTCCATTTTTTTTCACTGGGGTTTATTTTTGGCCTGTGTTGGATATATGTATGGCCGACTTCCTAAACGCAAGCTGCACTGCATATTTACAATGCATACACTTCGTAAACGCATTTGTAAACTTTATGGCAACGTCCAATGTTCCTAATCGTTTGGCAACTCATTTTGATGAGTATCAGTTGTCAAAATCGCGCATCATTTTTATTTTGTAGGCAAACATATGTATGACTTGCATAGCGACTTTCCTAAAGGCCGACAAAATGCAAAAAAATTTCTCTGCAACGCAAGGTTGCACTTAAGACATGTTTAGCATTGCACACGCATTTTTTTAAATTATGAATTACAACTTGCGTTTAGGAAGTCGGCCTATCTTTTTATTTTGGGCAAATATAAATTTTCTTTTATATGTAACAGGCTAAAGTTCGTATCGCCTTGCAAGCCAAATTACATGTGATAATTATTAATGAACAAATAACATCAAAGTTAGTTGTAAATATTCTGACAACCACACATATGTAGTTGAACGGAACAGCTAGCCGTTTTCGAAGGCCACTAAACCTTCATCATCAGCGTTCTTCTGTGTTTAATCCACTGTGTGTGGTATCAGTTGATGTAGATTTGTGCCTTATATACGAAACTTTCTTGCAAATGGAATACGTGAATTGTTTTGATTCATCGTATTTCAATTTGCTGAAAGGTGTTTTGTAATGAAAGTAAAAAGTAGATTATTTTTTCACTAAAAATCTTTCGCTTGCAAAACAGAAGGGAGTTTACATAAAAACATATTTAATACTCCATTAAAACAAAATTTATATACATAAACTTATAGTTTATAGTTCTTTTGTGTGGAAAAATACAAATAATGCCCAAATAAATCATTTATAAAGTTATTTTTACATATTTTTTTTCAAGTTGGTGAATTTTAATAATTTTGTTTACTCTCTCACTAAAAAAAAGGGAGAAACAAAATGTAAACAAACGAGCAAAACAACGAGCTTCATAATGCGGTGATGCCACGTATTACTCTTTTTTTTTCCCAAAGAATTTACGATTGGAGGAATGTTTTCTCGAGAAAATTATTTTCCGTGAGCAATAAATTCCGAGGAAATATTCATGATTGGGCTGTATGTATATGTATTAGAGCCCTGCGTAAACATCCTTGAAATGTAAATACGTCTTGCTTTTTAAATGTATTGCCGTGTCATGTATTATACTAAACCAACAATAAATTCTGCGAAGCACGATGGATGTAGTGATGTTCGTGTATATGACTGTTTACAAGTGATGTCGAAATCACTCCTTGTTTGTAACAAACACTCCAAATAGCATAAGAAGTAGTGTCTTCAGCTGGTTACAAATACTGGTAAAGGCTGTTTCAGACTATAATACAAGTATTATTATTTATTATTATTTGTTTCAAAAATTAAAAGAAAAGCAATAACAACTCAACATGTCAGAGCTGCATTTTCCACAAAAGTATTAATACTTGTATTATAGTCTGAAACAGCCTTACATAGGGTCTACACCTAACATAATATGTAAGATAAGATCGTCAAATTCAAACGCAGAGCGAATTATGTTACGTGTAGACTTCAAATTAGTGTTATCTCAATCTTATAAGATTTTTTATGAGAGCGTTGTTATAAGAAATCCTTTAACAACAATCTTATGCGATGAATTGTCAAAAAACACACGTACATGAAAATAAATTAGTATGCATGTGTGAGTGTTTATTAAAATAAATGAAAAACTACGTTTTGGACAAATTTTCTGGGATTTTATATGTTTAAATGTGTTTAATTGATTTATAAATTAAAGTGTGTGTGAAAAAATTAAAATAAAATAGCTAATTATGCAAAAATAAAACATGTTAACTCGATGAGAATTTCCATAAAACGAAATGTTATAAGAAAAGTTAAATTACGTTGTCCCCTTGTATAAGATGAAGAGAAATATCGGCATTTTATTTTTGTTATTCTGCCGACGTTTTCTCACATATTATGTCAGAGTTAATCGCAGTTGTAGACGCTATGTTAACGACTACATAACATAATGCAGATTTTTTATTTTCAGTGTTGCCGTAATCTTCCGGGGAAGAGCCGGGAGATTTTATTTGTTGAGATTTTTAGCTTATTTTTGAATCTTCAATATTGTTTGTGTCTTTGTTAAATTATTCGTGACTGGGATAAGTGGTTTGTGGCGGTGATAGCTGAAGGTGTCTCTGCTAAAATAAAAGAGCATACACATACATAACTTATGTTGTGTGCCCATGCGTAGGAAACATTAAACATCACAAATTCTTTCGTCTGTAATTATTTGCTTCTCTACTTCTATACCTACTATAACTGCAACAAATGTCTAGCAAACAATGTTGTTTAGTGTTTGTTTTTGGAGACTTCGCTACAGTAAAGCATTTGAAAAATTCCTCATGCCTTGAAAGTTCTTTTGGGATCTAATATGTACATATTCATCAGCTTTGTATGTAAGTTATTTAAACATTTTTGTTATTTACATACATATGTACATATGAATGTATGTATGTTTGTATATCATTTGTAACGCACGTTTGAAGTTTATTTTTAAATTTATTTAAATATGTATATCGAAGAAGTAAACAAAAAATTGTGGAAACGTTTGGATAAATATACATATATGTAATAAAAAAATCAGCGTTTTAATTGTCATAAAACAAGTTATAGGCCTCACCATCTATTTTAGTAAAGATATTATTAATACACAACAAATTGCAATTGGCCAAAAATAAATAAACAACGCAATTTCTTTTTTTTAGTTATCGCTATATCTAGCTATTCCTGAAGAAAGAAATACGATTATGTAATTTTAGACCTAAATTAATGTATGTACATAAATTAATGTAAACGATCTAAAGCTAAAATTTGAAAATGATTTCTTTTGTAACACGCATTAAACTTTTATTTACGTTTTAATAATTATAAATTAATACATAATTGAATTTATTTCTTTAAAAAGCTTTGAAAAAAATTTTTTTTTGCTTCCAAGTAGGTTGTAATCTTATCAGCACTGCTCAATATTTTATTTATTTTTTTTAAATTTTGATATCGCATTCAACAATATTAATTAAATAATCGCTTTATTACTTTGACATGTTGATTAAAAAAAGAATGCACAGCTAGAACTGCTCAGCGTTTGCTTGGGGGTCTAAGAAATATTTGTACAGACATACATTGCATGTAAGCATTATAGGTTCTAACGACAGATTCTGGTAGAGGAGATAAACAAAAATATCGGCTTTCTGAAAGTTTGCACATGAACCTTCTATTTCTTCCCCCGAACAGCAATTTGGTATTCAGCACCATCATAAACAAAAATTTCGCGTGAATTTTTTCACTTTTCTTATGAATTTGGTTTTCTCTTTTTTACCAAATGAGGCTATAGAAAAATTCACCCGGGAGGAAGAATTTAAGTCTTATGAACACATTTGAACTTGCCGTTTTTCCCTGAAAATTTTTACTTTGCAAACCACAAAGGAGTTTACATAAAACTATCGTTAATAATCTATTAAAATTACATTTTTTATCAAGAAACTAGTATTTTATAAATAATTTTGTATTTAGAAAAGCACAAATCTTTTTAAACAGTGCGCTTACATCTAAAAAAATATAGTACTTGCGATATTTCGAGCAAAATCTTGTACATTTCCCATACAAAGCAAAATTTACTTAGTCACTAGATTTGGTCTAAGTCTACTTAAAATCTAGTAGAACTTAGGCCCAATAATTGACTTCTCATTTATATGTCATTTTGTTAATTGCACTTAAATGTAGTTTCATATTTTCAGTGGTTAATTAAAGTTCTTGTTAAATTACGTTGAAAGTATGGCAGCACTACAAACCCTTCCCAGTATTATGGAAGGGTTTTCAAACAACAGCTGCTTATTATAAATAAAAATGTTAGATTATCAAAATGAAGAAAACTAAAATTTCATAAAAACACATTTTATGAAACAAAAAGAGCATCAGAAATAATTTTTCTATTTACTTTTTCATGATATGAAACTATATATCGTATATGTTATATATTTATGAAAACTAAACGAAATCCGTTTTAATAAGACCACATTGACATGTTTTCAATAAAAACACACAAGCAAAATAACATATGGAATAATCGTAGAACTTAAATATGATTTAAGCTCACAAGGTTGGGCATTTAAATGTCTCTCAACTTTGTACTGAAAAAATTTATTCGGTAAAAACGAATTCGGTACTTAATTGGCACTTAAAGATAAATGACACTTACTGCCCTTTTCACAAAGTACAATTAAAAGCTAACAGGGACTTTAACGGCAAGTTTTGTATGAAGAACTGTCAGTTAAAGTTTACGTTAACTCTTAATCATACATTGTGAAAAGGGACGTTAATTGAGAAGTCAATTATTGGGGATTAGTGATGTAATTATTTTCCTTAAAAGTAAACCTTTGTAATAAAAAGGTGTGTGGATTAGCTATATACTTATGTATATAACAGTTGTTCGGCTATAGTTTAGGAAAATTTTCAGTTCATGGCTTTTGTTTTGGATAAAAAATCTTGATAAATGTAAACGGTGAAGGTTTTGATAAAGATTTCGATTGAAATTTACTATTATGTATTTATTTCAAATTGTTGAATTTCAATAATTTTGTTTATGCTTGCGAGCAAAAAGAAGCAAAACAAATGGCTCCGTAATGCGATGATGCCACCCACTTATTACAATTTTTTGTTTCCAAGGAATTTATGATTCGTGGAATTTTTTCTCGAGAAACAATTTTACGTACACTCAGGGAAAAGCTGCAATTTTAAAATAAGAACGCCTTATGTTCAACCATTTTCAATTGAATAGAAACATTATATTGAAATACACTGAGTAGTGTGAATAAAAGCAGCATTTGTTTTTTACTTGAAAATTTAAGAGTTTAAAAAAAAATTTTAGTAAAAAGCAAATACTTTTTAGGGTTCCGTACACCAATGGCGAAAAAAGGAACCGTAAGAGCTACGGACCTGAAATTTGGACTGAGTATGTAGAACCTTGGCCGCTACAACAAATACATGAGAATTGAAAATTAAAGGATGCTCCAAAACGAGCAACGAAAAATTTTAAAATCCCATGTAATATACATATAATTGTATGTACATATGTATATTGACACTTGAAATTTGTAAAATTATTGTATTTTTATATAGACTACAACAATTAACACAAAAATTTAAAAAATTTAAATTAAAGGGTGGTCCATCAGTTAATGCAATTTTGACAACTTGCTGTATCTTGGAAACCGTAAGAGGTAAACTCTTGAAATTTTAAAAAAACGGTAAAACTAAGAAATCCAAAAATTAAAAAATCGCCAAACCGAAAAAATCGCCAAACCGAAAAAATCGCCAAAACCTGAAAAAAAATCGCCAAAAATTTAAAAAAATCGCCAAATCTAAAAAAATCTACAAATAAAAAAATTCGAAAATTCGAAAAAATCGCCCAAATGAAAAAAATCGCTAGAATGAAAAAACGCCTAAAACCGAAAAAAATCGCCAAAACAAAAATAATTGTTTATGTGGAAAAAAAATCGCCAAAATGAAAAAAAATCGCCGAAATTAAAAAAAAGCAAAAAACCGACAAAAATCCTCAAAACGAGAAAAAAAGTGCCAAAACTAAAAAAACGATAAAACACCAAGAAATAATCACCTACATATATGAAAAAAGCCAAAATTAAAAAAATCGCCAAAATAAAAAAATCGCTAAAATAAAAAAACCCCAAAATAATAAAAATCGTCAAAATTAAAAAAAATTTCTAAAACCAAAAAAAAAAAATCGCAAAATCAAGAAAAAAAAGTGCCAAAACTTAGAAAGCGCCAATAAATTCAAAAAACCCCAAAAGTAACAAAAACGTTTAAAACCGGAAAAAAAAACCCAAGAACAAAAAAAAGGGCAAAACTATAGTTTATGTTGGCTAAAGTTCGTACATTATTACATTTACATATCTCGTGTCCGTAGGGAACCCTTCGTGCGCGGGTCAAAGTCGCACTTCACTGAATTTATTGAAATTTTAGTATTGCAGTGAACAAGATTTCTTCTATTCCATAGTAACTGACCCACTCCAATATAAGTACATGTGCACATACAAATGCTACATACATTTTATAGACGCAGTACATATGTAAGTACATACATATACATATGCATATTTACATTTGTGTTAAAACTAATCGCGTCAATGCGGCTGACTGTTAATAGATACGTTTACTTTACATGCACGATTTTGATAATCTTTGTGTTCAAAGAAACACGAGACTTCACTACACTACAATAATTTACTGTTTGCTCAATGCAACAATAAAATGAACCCAGATAAAGAATATTACGACGATGCATCGCGATGAGCGTATGTACGTATACATAATCCCTTAACAGTTGTACACACGTACATATATATGTACATACATGTAAAATTATAATCTGTCCATTCACGTAAACCCAAAATGTATAGAAAAGAACTTATAAACGATTTAATAAGGGTCTTCCAATAGGGACTTCCGAACTTTGACAATTGATACCGGCTGTATTGTTTTTGACATCTGCCGAATTGGCTGTCACTTATTCAACTTGTTTTGCCAGATAATAACGGCGTTTAACAACACGTTCAAATGCTGAATTTAGACAACATTCCTCGTGCTTCGCCCATTTTACGGTCACCATAATTGTCCCAATGAGAGGACTATTCGCAGCGTGGTGGTGATGAATTTGAGTTCACAATCAACAATCAACAAGCAACTATGGGGATAGCATAGACCGTTAAAATTTCTGGAGGTATAGATTAATTTGGTCATGAAACGATGTAGTCAAAGAAATTATAAATGAGGAACAAATGAATTTTTTATCCAACTTGGCATGCATCTGTTTTTATTCTAGAAAGTGTATGTACTATATTCTGAAGCGGCCCATCCATTATACAATATTATTGCTTATGTTGTTGTACATGTTATTGTTATATTTTCAAAGAAATTATTGCTTAATTTTCCTGACAGTCAAAAAATAAAAATCAAGTCTTTTGATATTTGCCAAAATATTGTGCAACCTTCCAATATGACATACACATTGGCGATATTTCCTCTTGCCGATAAAGAGTAGACAAGTGACAATATTTACTGTCGTCTTGATGTGACGTCGACGACGCCATTAATAATTAATACTTCTGATTGGAAAAGGAATGATTTAATGCGAAAAATAAATTTGGTTTAGGTGGGCGGCGGGCCTGGCAGATTTTCATTTTCAATTTTGCAATTCCATTTTTTTTAATTTAGTCAATATAATGATCGGTGACAATTTCCAATGATCCTGAACCAGTCCTTATAGTGTTCGCACATAAATGTATGAGGAATGTACATTAGTCCATATTTCTGTGAGAATGACGTTGGCCAAATCAGCAGCATAATGGCAAGCGCTATAGGTCGATGAAAAAAAATTCCTTGGGAACAGAAACAGTTGTTATCCTGGAACCAAATTACAGCACTCGTTATCGAACGAAATTACGAAATATTTCAAAAGAGTTTATATGGAAATATTTTAAAATTTCGAATCGAATTCGATACGAATGCAGCAATTTGCTCCCTGGTTTGTTGACCTCTTGTTCTCTCCCAAGCATTAACAAAATTATTGAAATTCGAAAACTTGAAAAAAATATGTAAAACGTTTTTTTTTAATTATGTACTTGGGTATTATATGTGTTATTCAAAACACAAGGACTTCATGTTTTTATCAATGTATTTCCCCCCCTCCCACCCCATATTTGGTAAAAATGGGGAAGAAAAAACTCGTAATAGGAGAGTTCTTTTACGATTTTTTTAACACTCAGTTAATGAATGCCTACTAATATTACTAGGTTTTACCTTCTTTAGGAAAGGGATAGTGATAGAGAAGACATGTGGTGAAGGAAGAGAATATATGAAAGCTACATTCTTTTACAACTATGCTTTTTGCACGTTTTTTTTTAAATAATGGAATGTTGCAGCGCCTTCTGGTGTTAAATGAGCCGTATTGAATTTTTTTTAAGCTGTTTAATAGTAATTTTTTATCGGTTATTTTAGGATTAGTATCTGCTGAAGTCGGTATAGTTCAGTGTACAGTGTGTGACTATGCCTTCATAACTTAAACTTTCCTACAACTACTGATACAAAGGGACACTAATGCACACCAGAAAAATGCATGGTATTTTTATTTTTTTAATGACTTTTGGATACCTGGGGTAACCACCCAGGACCTTCGGTTTTGTAGTCAACTTGCTAACTACTTCAGCTAACCGCTGAATGGCATGAATAGGCCTTTCAAACGAATAAAGAGTTTTGCTGATATCTCACACATTTTGATTTATTTATGTATATTTATTCAAAGATAGAAAGCGCTTAATGAAAGACACTTTATAAAATAGATGATAAGACAATAAAAGAAGTGGAAAAGGCCTTTACTTATTTCTGTTGTATGTACATATCGCTCATTTATTTCAATAGTGTCACAACTCAAAAAAAAAACTAGTTTTACAGAAAATGCGTTTAAAAATTTTCAATCTACACGCCTACAACTCAATGAAGGCATTAAAAAATATTCTTCTCTCGGGAGGTTGTAGTACAAGCTATTTAAGTTACATTTTTACACACGATTAAATACAAAATGCCGATTTATTCTTCATTTTTAACTAAAAAAAATAATTTTTAGAGTTATGACACTATTGAACTAAATGAGCGATATATGCATACATTGTATGTACGCACATACCCATAAAATAATTAATTAAGGAGATAACTAACATACACGCACATTCACATACATATGTACATTAGAGTGGCTGTTAGTTGTATGGAAATTTTTTTGTTTGATTTCTTATATTCTCCCCCCCCCCCCCAAAATCGGTTCAGTTTTATGTAAAAAAATCATAGCAATAAGTTGTGTTTTTGGGGGGTGCGTCCGTACCTCAAAGCTGACCCTCAAGCCCATATATTCAATGTATGTATGTATATGTATGAAATAATTTAATTGATATACATACATAAGATCTTATTGTACATGCTTAATATAAATAATTTT
The DNA here is from genome assembly GCA_905220375.1 of Tachina fera. Lineage (NCBI taxonomy): Eukaryota > Metazoa > Arthropoda > Insecta > Diptera > Tachinidae > Tachina > Tachina fera. The sequence goes on from LR999964.1 coordinate 11,156,857, forward strand.
CGTATAAATATAATTTTGTTACATAAAATTGTTTGGTATTTTGTTGATTATTTTCTTCATTATATTCTAAAATATTAATTTTAGCAAAAAAAAAACAATTTTCTGTGAGAGTAATGTTATTGACTCGAAGAGCTATAATATTGCTATATATCATATTCTTGTAAAATGATTTTTTTAAAAAGATATGCAAAATATTACATTGAAAAATGGGCTTGAAGGCCAACTTTGAGGGACGAACGCACCCCCTAAAACACAACTTATCGCTATGAAACTGAAGCGATTTGGGGGGGAGAGAATATAAGAAATAAAAAAATATTATTAACGGCCACTCTAATGTCCATACACAATAATTCTTTGATTTTGAAATATGTACATTCACGTGATCGTTAATCTAAACAAGTGTTCAATTAGAAGATTATAAAATGTCATGGGTGTCATAATTATTCGTTTGAGTTTAGACACACAAATATAATAAATTAAAGTTATTTGATTATAGTTGGTCTGTTTGATTAATAAAAAGTCATCAACTTATTGTACTTTCTGCCGATATACAGACATACATACATATTTACATACATACATACATATGTACATTAGACTGGGTAATTTTTTTTTTTGTCAACAGGCGTCTAGCAAAAACGAAATCTACACAAAATTCTAAGAATATTTCTCACTCGAACAAATCGGCCCACTCTAATATATATGTATGTACATACGCACATACATACCTACATACTACCCTGTCCGAGAATGTGTAGTTGACTAGAAAAATAGTTAACTTATAGTTAACTTTTCTTAGACTGACTAAAAGCTAACTGCAATGTCATCCAGAACAAACCCAAAATTAATTCTTAAGTTGAGTACGTAATCGAATTTGATGAGAGCAAACAAATTTATTCTCAGCTACTTTGAAAGTCATTTCAGTTTTATAATAACATTTTGCTGTTGTTATTTTAGATGGTTGCTTACGTATGATGATACAAGTTCGAACCCCAGAAAATTTTTTTTAATTTACCGACTACCTGTTGATATAAAAAAGTCAACTTAAAGTTAGCTGAAAAGTAATGCAGAGTGAGACAATTGACTACCGCCTAGGACATCGCAATGTTAAAATAGTCAGTTGATTACATTGAAAAGCAATCCAAGTGTCAGTCAGTAGTAGTTGTGAAATAGTTTGCTTAAAGTTAGTTTAAAGTTAATGTAATTTCCGATAGGGTATATACATATACATACATATGTATGTATATGTACATATTAGTGATGTAACGAATATCAAATTTTGATATTCGCGAATACACAAATTTCTATAAAAAATTCAATGAAAATTTATTTTTAGCCATTTATGTATTTAAATTTCGTTTATGCATTCATGCATATTTTTTTCATTGTTTTGAGCATGGCATCACTTACTGAAACAAATGAAATCGAAATTATTTTGGGAGGTGCTAGTAGAGGCGAATTAAATTGGCCCTATGGTGTGCAATGGATGTCAAACAAAATCCATTTGTTAAAAGTGCTTTTTTTAGTTTTGTTGACATTTTGCTTTTTATTTTATATAGAGGTCCATACATTCATATGTATGTACATATGTATGTATGTATATATCGTCGCTGTTTTAACTAACCGATCTAACTGAAATTTTTTTGAGAAGTTAGTTAAGTCCACTACTAGACTTTATGAGTCATAATAGAGCTTGTCTCCAATTTTTATGACAGTAAACATTATTGTTGAACCTATAAAAGTAAAACTATTTCAGACGTTTCCATAAGAATGCATGTAGAAAACAATGTGCATTTTGTAAACATCAACTTTTTGCTTTTTTGGACTTCTTCAGGCACTTTTAGACACACACACACACTTTTTTATCGGCCAAAGAAATACATATATGACTTAGACCACTTTCATAATTTGGGGGCACATATGTATGTATGTACGTATTTGTCTTGGAATAAAAAAAAATAGGAATAATAAAACAAGGCAAAAGCCAATAACTGATTGTTTTTAAGGAAAAACTCATTATTTCAAGGAAAAATTAACCAATGCTCGCTCAATTAGAGAAAAATAAAACTGCGAAAAACAGATAATTCTGCAAATTTGGCAACGCTGCTTGCAACCTTTCTAAATTCATGCCATATGTATTAAAGTTAAGGAAACAATAAAAATCTGTTCGCTGTAAAAATACTGGAGAAAATGGGTTGCTGAATTTACTAAGTGTATAAAAGACAGGGTGAAGCTTGCCGGCAGGTGAACGAATAAATATAAAATACACATTTTATTCTGTAGTAACAACTTTAAAAAAATACTGAAATAAAACTAAAAGTCTATTAGCGAATATTAATTATGTTTTATATGTATTTGCCAACACAATTTATAAAACGTACAAAACGTATAAAATTTAATTCGTTTTCTTTTCCCTATACTGAAGGTAAAAGCTACTACTAACAAAATTTAAAGCATATCTTATGGCATTAGTTTGTAAAAAACAAAATGCTCGAAGCAAATTCAACAACCACTTACCTTGATATGAAACCGTCACGTACGATATTTGCACACAAAACTCAGTACAGCCGATGGGTTTTACAGTGCGAACAAATTGACCATCTTGTATCGTATAAACATTAACAGTGCCATCCTAAAATAATTATGAGAGTTATATAACAAAACAAATTTAACATGTTTTACGTTATTTACCAATGAGCCTGACACCACCATATCCAATTCCGTATAGATAGCAACACTAGATATAGAATCGTCATGACCGTATAATGTAGTCAAAGGTTTGGGCGAAAAGCTGTTCTGTGTATTCAACTGCACTACAGAATGCAGACTAGTTTGGCTGGTTAAAGCATGTACGGGTATGTTAGATGAATTGCCATATGCACCAGCATGAGTACCCTGAATGCTCCAGATAATACACGTACAATCACGTGAACCAGTCACCAAATAAGAGCCACAATTATCCAAAGCCACACAGGTGATTATATCTAAAAGTAGATAAAAAAAGATTTATATTTTTTGTTTATTTTAATTTACTTTTTAAAGGAACTACCATTTTACCTAAATGCCTGGTGACAGAGGCTAAGGTTTTGCCCTTGTGCAAACTATAGACCCTTAACGAATTGTCCCATATACCACCAGCATACAGCAGTTTGCCATCCGTGCTTACGGCAAATATTTGAGAGTGTGGCATTTGCGAGGGATGCAGGGGCCCAAATATACGCTTACGGTTTCTACATAAACAAAAATATTTATAACAAAACTTTTATTATTTTTTCATAATGAACAGATTATCTTTTCTCACTTACTTCAAATTTGTGGTAGTAGCATCTATTTCCAGTAAGAAGCCTCTATCCTTCTCATACGACATCCATGAATTACAACCCAGTATGCAGGATTTTGATATGCTTACCAGCATATCGGGGCTCAATTGCAAAAATGAGCGTGGCGGTGATCGGGGCGGGCTCAAGAAGACAATAGGATCCTTAGGAGTGGAAATTTCACAATAGTATTGTACAACCTTATCAAGGAATTGTGTAAAATCGGGGCGTTTCAATTCACCCTTTAAAAGTTTTATGGCGGTTTCTTCTTGAGTTAAACGACGAGGATGCGGCTCACGCATCAGTTGTGACGGAACTTGACCGAAGTTGTTTATCATGCCTGTTACGGAGAAATAAACGATTAACACATTTTATAAGAAAAATAAACAATATGTACCTTCAACAGCTTCTCTTTCTACGGGATTGGTGATTTTATCCAAATCTACAGCTCTTTCATATGAACAGTAATAGAAAACATTTAAGGCTTCGGCTGCTTTAGGACCGTTTTGTTTGTAACTAACGAACACAATTTTTACAAATTACATTCTTTTTTTATAAAAATTAATTACAATGCATAAAAAAATATGTTTAAGCAAAATTATAAGGTTCTGAAGACTAATACCGGCAGACGAGATCGCTCAAAAATAAATTAAATATGTTTCAACGTTTATAAACTTTGAAGTTTCTATTATGCATTTGTGGTTTGTCAAGCAACACTTGATTGATTGATTTCTTTTCGATATAAAATAAAAACAAAATTTTTTTTTTCGAGTGTATAGCAAAAAAAATTCAATTGTTCTATTGTGGATAAGAACACAAATGAATTTTATTTAAGCAATGGAATCCAATAATTAAAATAACGGTTTTTATTATTAACTTATAGTAGGAAAACCCAAACCCTTGGGAATTTTGTTTTTCCAATGCCCGTTATTTCTTCCCATACAGTTGTAGCTTCAAATTCTGGTTTTGTGTAGTATTGCCATACTGAGGAACAAGATAGTGGCAACATTTTCTGTTCAAAGGTCATAATGTTATTAACACACTTTGATTTTTTTTGGGAAGAAGAAAAAACTGTCTCATATTATTTAGAAGTAAAATATTGTGGAAATAGATAAATAAAATATGTATTTGTATAGTTACCTTAATATAGAAAGGCATTATTATTATCATTATTTTTTTGAAATCGATTTTTTTTGTATATTTCGATAGAAGAACATCGAATGCATCGAAAAATGCAAAAATCTAGATTTCAAAATGATAATAATGAGTGATTTATTGCCTTTCGATATTAAGGTAACGATATGCAGTTCGTTAAGAAAAGTTTTTGACATAGTTAAAATCGTTTTAAATTTTGACTTTTATCGAAAATATTAGGTCTGTTTATTTACTAAAAATTGTTACGAATTTGAAACCATTATTACTGGAAAGTGTTCATTAACTCAAAAAGTTTGCAAGGAGAGAGCGTCAAAGGAGAGAAAAAAATTGAGAGACAAAAAATTACTAAAAATTATTACTAGTAAAATTTTTAATTGCAAGAATTATCCAACCACCTTTTGTGTGTTTTATTGTCAAATAAATTATTTAAAAAATATTTGAAAAAGGAAAACTGAAAAAATATGCATTTCTTTGTTAAAAAACATGTACACATATGAAAAAAGAAAGCATGTTTTCTTAATTTATTGTTTTTCTTCCATTAAGCTATATAAATTCAATTTTAATGGCAAATAATTTTATTTATTTTTCATATGTACATATTCAGAGATGGAAAGTGGAATTTTGTATTTGTTCATGAATAAAATTAAAATATTATGAAAAATGCATAAAAATAGTAAAAAAAATTGCAATTCAAAATATTATCAAACAAAAAAACATCAGAAAAAGTACAATTGTGTCATGATTTCCATCCATGGTCCTGATATGAATAAAATTTTCATGCAAGTTTTTACAAGTAAAGCGTTAATTTACTTTTTCATATTTAGGAGAGTAATTTTGTTAATTTCTACCTTACTCTCTCGTTGCTAGTTTCTGCTGGTAAAGTAAATGAACAGACCTTATATGTTCCACAAGTTTGTCAGTATTAATACATACATATGTATGTATTAGATTGGCAACTGAAATAACAAGCAAAACCATAAAATCGACTACCCAAAAACACCAAATAGAGATTAAGATCTATATAATCTCTAAACTTGCACTTAAAAAGTGTCTCTAAGGGTCTACTTTCATACTCTATTGAAATCATTGCGGCTACATTCGATGATCCAAAATTTGCTACACAGTGCAACTGGAAGAATTCATTATCGAAAAATTGTTTCCGCAAGAAATAAATTCCATGATAATATTTATAATTATTTTATATAAAATTTGATTATCTTACATATGTATATAAAATAGGCGATACATGTCCATTATGGTAGGAACACAACTGGGACGAACGACTACACACGACGAATTTATGTATAATTGATAACGTTACTTACGGTTTGTGCAAAGAGAAAGAAAATTGTTTGTGTGTCGTTTGTCGGCGCAAGAAATAGAATTGAATCGATAGCAGAGTTCGTCATTCACGACGACGAATTTCGTTCGACGGCGTTGTCGTGTTAATTTGCATATGCATAAATGTGTTTTATTTCTGATGACGAAAGTTCCCACCTGTGTTCCTAGCATTAGTCGTTAGAATTTGTTATTTTGGAAACCTTTTAATTTTGTTATGCAGTTTAATATAATATGAATCGTGCATTTCCGAATGCTTACTTATTATTTAAAAAAAAGGGTTATTTTGCATATTCTTATATCGTCTTATAATCAGTAAAATAACAAAAGAACTTTAACCCCCTGTTTGTTTAAGACTTTGAGTTAGAAATTCAGGCGTTTCTGTAAGAGATTAAAGAAAAGTTTTACAAGTTTCCTTTAATCTATTACAAAAACGCCAAGATTTTTAACTCAAACGACTTACACAAACGGTGGTAACTAAATTTTAGTAGAGAAACTTACACACTGTTTCCACAATTCAGGCAGTCGACTCGTCTAGAAAATTTTTATGAAAATCACTCAAAAAGTCGAGTGCTTTTTCGTCTGGATGGTGGAAACAGGGAGTTAAGCCAATTTAGATATTTTCTTTTGCAGATGTTGTCTTATATGTGTTCTGAAATAAATGATTCATATATGTATATAAAACATAATCATACCCGAATATTAAATCAATCCAATTGTGTAAATTTTGACTAACATATTCCGATTCCAAAGCTCTACGATGTATGGCTATGAATTCTTCCGGCGTTGTGGCCCAAGGCGGCAGTATAACATCGTCGACTTTCTCCTTGGTCATTTGCAAGTGACCCAAATCAAATCTGTTTAAAGACACAAACATATATACAAATTTCAATAATGATGCATTTTATATGTTAAGCACAGAGTGAGTTCAACGTTACTTGTTCATATTTTTTAAAAATTCTGGAAAATAGAAAAATTCCGGTATTAATTCCTTAACATCGTTCGGATTGTCCATTAACAGTTTCCAAGTCTGGGGTATTGAATGAAATTGCCGGTCGGCCACATCAAAACGGCCACTTTGCAATTCGATATGCAGAGAGGTAAAAGGTTCGACTCTCAACAGATAATGCAACACACCAGCCGAATTCGAATAGTGAGTGCCGTAATGAAATTTCGGTATGCCACCAGAGGGATCCTCAAATGAATCGTATTTTGCACGGACTTCAGCTTCATTTTTAGGATTTATCTAAAGTAACATATTACAAAGTCTGTTAATTCTGTTTAACTAGGCATTATTGTAATTTTTTTTAAAGGAAACTCACCACTCCTATAGGTTTAGACAGATCTCTAAAGGATTTTGGATCTGTTAAATCTAATATATCACTAGTGTAGTCAGCCAAAATCCAAGGGAATACCGGATATTGACTTAAATCATTGTAGGAGCGGCCTAAAAACAATTTGATTATAAAATATTTGAATGAAGAGAAATATAATAAAATAATGCGTCTAGGGCAAACATAATGGTAACAAGTCTGCCTTCTAGTAATCTGGAAAAAGTGGGAAAGCAACTAAAGCTTTCAGTGTTTAAGTGTTTCCTAAGCAGCCCGTTAAAAACGGGTTATGAAAATTATATTAAAATTTTTTAATTTATTCGAAAGTAAATGAGACATATTACCATTTTATTTGCCTTTGGCGCCACTCTACTTTGCTCGACATCGAAGGAACGAACATAAAGGGTGTTTTGCTAAGCCCCATATAACTTTAAATTTTGCAAAATAACACAAAAAATTTAAAATTAGTAAAAAAAAATTCTTTATTCGAAAAATAATACACAGCATTCAGATTTAAAAATGATTGTGGGCACATGACCACCGCAGCTGTTTTTGACGAAGCGCATTTTTTATGTTTAATTTCGGGTCATGTTTTCGAGCATTGCCGGCCGTATATCACGAGTAAAACGAACAATGTTAGCCTCCATTGGCGTCAATTGTTGCAGTATCTTCACGTCGCCGCAGGCAATAATTGCACGGTGTTAAATGGCACATTCTTGAAAACCAACTGACAGATCCATTTCTTAAAAACAGCAAATTTTGATTTGAATAAATAGATGGCACGTAGCGCCTTCCTGTTGAAACCACAAGTCGTTCGTATAAATTTCATTCATCTTGCGGGGTAGAGCGCTACATTGCTTACTAGTGTCCTGCACAAGACCATTTATAAGATCTTTCAAGACATGAGAGATTTTTCTAATGCTTTACTACATCGAAATATTCTAGAACAAACTCTAAACAACACTGTTGGCAAGACAAATAACTGAAACAAATGTCTTTCCAACAGTGTTCTTTAGCGTTTGTTTTAGAATATTTCGCTGTAGTAAACCATTTGAAAAATCTCTCATGTCTTGAAATGTCTTATAAATGGTCTTGTGCATGACTTTATTGCTTATCTCATTGTATGTATACTGCGACTGTCTAGTTCACAAATCCTCTGCTGGTTACTGGTTTGCAGCACAGAATATTAAGAATACATTATTATATTTGCGGCAAACCAGTAACCACTCGACGAAATGTCAAATATGATTGACATACGATGCCGTTTGCAAAACTTAAAAAATAACTTCCTATAGGATGATTAATTTTGCTTCACTCAAGCTTTGAGTGAATGCAAAAATTTTCGAAATAAAGAAATGGAACTTGACTAATTTCACTTCGATATCGAGCAATATGCAGTCAAGTTATTATAATTTTCACTATTCTTAAATTATTCACCTGCTATAGTATTTAAATACATCAAATATTCAAAATTAGAAATTTCTCGATTCATCCATTTTTGCGTTAGGCCAGAGGTCTTCAAAAGTTCTGCTGGTGATCGGCCGGAACCATATAAAATATTTGGCGGCTGCAGACTCAAGATTTTCGAAAATATTTTATTTCGAGCCTGAATGAAGTTCAATTAATTATAATAATAAACAAATAGTTTAAAGTATATTTTAATTATAAAACAAATAAAACTTACTTTGGTGGAGAAATTTAAAAAATAACTTGTTTGATCGATCAAAAAGATTTCCAAGGCACTCCTTCTTAAATTATATTTTCTCAAATGCACCTCACGTATTTTATTTATGGAAAACCTTTATAATAATTATTATGCGCTAGCATTTCTTGAAACTACATATTTCGTTTTAAAATAAACATCTTACCTGAAATCATGTTTTGAACCATCTTCGGCCGGTGGACTTAAATCAATGAATGTAAATAAGGTCTGGTTAACTTCAATACGGCCCTTGACTTTTGTCATTAGTGTAATTAATTCACATTCCTGGGATATAACTAATTTCTCTAAAGTATTGTCTTGTTGCGTCTGTTGTTCTATTGTCAGACGTAAGTCTTCTTCTAATTGTGAGTTCTCATCGTTGGCCAAGAAATCACGTACCACCACATTTTTAATTGTCGAATCAAATTCTGATATTTCTCTGTTAAATAAAGGTGAAAAAAGAAAATATTTCTTTATGAATTTATAGAAACTCAAAGCTGCAGGCACTTTACTTGGCATCATAATGATTTGTGGCATTATCGCGTAAATTTGAGGCATTTTCATGTTTATTGGGATACAATTGAGGTTCCAGCTTCAATCGCATTCTGGCGACATTCTCATGATTTGATAACGTCCAATATTCTTCCATTACGTCACTGTAAAAATATAAAGAGGAGGGAATTTTTTTTATTAAATTTATTGCTTAATTTTGAAAGAAAAAAATTATGTAAAAATTCTTTCTTTTAACCACTTAAAGAAGAAGTATTTTTTCAATTCGTCATTTGTTAATAAATTTTTTCCCGACTGCGCAACGCAAAGAAAGGTATTGTGTTTATCAGTCTATGTATGTATGTGTATGTATTGTGTGTGTGCTTTTGCGATGGACGGATTTTATTTCTTACGTCAATCGATTTGTCTTAATTCCGGGAGTATCACTAAATATATTTCAGTTCTTAAAATTCAATATGGCGGCCAACAGACGCCATTTTAAAAATACGAAAAAATTAAAAAATCGGCGAACTACATCTAAATGGGTATCATTCGACAGGTATTTTAAAATCATCTTTAGGTTTCTCTTATGGTTTTTCATTTTGAATGACCATTTAGGATATTTAATGGTTCAAAGTTGGCCACAGCCGGGGGTTTTTATTTGTAGGTATAAATACTTGTTAAACTATTTTTGTATTTGAGAGAGTATAGTTTTTATTTGGTATAAAAATGGGCTGAACCACTTCCACTAAATTTCTTTCTTTGATTTTATGTACTTTTACTTATCTTATTGCCAAGAAACTTGGTAAATACATCAGGCTCTTGTAATGACTAAATTTTGTGCTTTAAAAAAATGGCAGAGACACGCCGATTAAAACTTGATATTATATTTCAAGTGCTTACCGATTTTTATGAAACTTGGAATGGACTCTAAAAGGGACTTGATCTCTTAGATTTGGAAAAGTGGGTGCATAAAAACTCCGAAAATAGCGTTACATAATACGTGAATATCACATGTAGATACATCACCTAATTCTCACGAAACTTCGCTACACTTAAAATGGTGGGCGGATACACGCCCATTAAAATTTTATATTATATTTCACATGCTTCTACTTAACCGGATCTTACGAAACTTGGCACACACACTGAGCTCTAAAAGGGACTATATTTCTTGGATTTAGAAAAGTGGGTGGGAGCCATGCCCCTTAAAAGTTAGTTTTATATCGGATGTTAGCTAAATTAGGCAGGGCATGCCCTTTAAAATTTAATACAACCAATAAAAAAAGCTTATGATGAAGCTCTTAAAAAAATTAACCAACTGCAAAAATAGGCAGCAAAAATATTAATAAAATAGTTAAATAAGATTTTTAGAGGTGAGAACGGAACAACAAGGCATTTACGACTACCGCCACAGCTTCATTACCATTGTTGAACAAAGAATTTCCGACTACCGCTTCATCAGCATTCTTCATGTCCTTAGTCCACAGTATGTTGTGTCACTCAATTAAAATATTACAGCCTTCGAATGCAAATGGAATACGGGAATTGTTTTGCACTATCGTAACACAATTTGTTCACCCATTTTTTGTAATGAAAGCTCTAATTTGCCATCAATAATTTACAATAGTCTTACTGTTCGAAAACAGCATATTGCTGCGTTGTAATAATTTTTGTCAAAATAAATTTAAGTTATTAAATTTTAAATTAATTTTTGACGCTTATTAAACAAAACTTAAAAAAAAAGAATATTGGCATTAAATTGCTGCTTACGAACGGCAATGCTATTGTAAATTAAAATCAAATTAAGTTTGTAAGTTTTAGCTTTCATTACAAAAAAAAAAAATCATTGAACTTATTGTGATACGGTTATTAGCAACAATTCTCGTATTCCATTTGCATTCGGATGTTTCTATATAAGGCTGAAATTCCCGTTGACTGTCATAACATAGAGTGGAGCAAAGACGTGAACGATGATGATGAGGGTGTAGCGGTAGTTGAAAACTTCAGAAATATTAGGGTTCTTTTAACTTTTGGCAAAATTTTTTTTGCGATTTTGAAATTTCTATTTTTTTAATTGTTAGATAAATGCTAATATTTTTTTTAATTAATTTTAGACTTTTCTTAGATGTTGATACTTTTTTTTAGAGAAATTTCTTTTAGATTTATTAAAAATTGTTTTCGATATTTAATTTTTTTCGTTGCTTGATAAATAAATCGATTTATTATTTTTTTTGTTTCAAGTTGTTTTTCTTCAGATTTAATGCTTTAAAAATTTTTATATACATATTTGAAAATTTTAAAATTGTACTGATTTTTATAAAAATCTTCAAATTTTCACGACTTTTGGCCGCAATTACTTTTTTCGATAACTTTAAATAAAATCACAAAATCTGAAAATTGTTTAATTTTGCGCATCACATACATATTTTGAAAATTTTCCAAATTTTTGATCGTCAAAGATTTTTTAAATTTTGGAAAATTTTTAATTAATAGAATTTTAATAAGTAATTTTTATAATCACCCTTATTCCAGTTGTCGTCGTCGACGTCACTTTAACACAATGCAAAAAATATTGGCGCTTGTTTACTCGCTCTCGAGAAAAATTTAGCGCAACTGATAATCTATTTCTGTTCCCTAAAGTTTGAAAAATATCATAAACCTGCCAACAGGAGTCAGTTTTTTTCGACAACGGATATAGGAGCACCAATTTTTTTGTATTGTGTTAAAGTGACGTCGCTGGCGACAACTGGATTAAGGTGAATATTTTGTTTTAATTTTGGCAATCACCTACGAGAATTTTGAAATGGTCCCAGATTTTTAGCATCGACTTCTCTATATTTTTATTTTTTTTTCTAATTTTAAAATTTTGCAAAAAAAAAGAAAAAATTATTGCCAATATTCTGAGCACTTCGATTTATTTTCATAAAATAAAATCAAATACATATCATTACTCTGATATAGAAAGGCCTTAACTCATTTTCTTTAATCGAAATTTTTGCATTTTTCAATACATCGCTATCAAAATATACAAAAAACATCGATTTAAAAAATATAATGAGTTAGGGCTTTTGTATATTAAGGTAACGATATTCATTCATATAAGGTGGACCCGTCTGAACTAGCTTTGAAAAATTCCTACTATTCAAAATAATTTACTGAAAAATGTGTCTTGACATCTCAGGGATAATATTCCCCTCACAAGCGCCTAAAATAGTCAACCGATCTATTGAGACCCCAGCTGATTTATGTTGATTTACCTTGACACAATCAAAGATAATTAAATAAAAAGATATTGGTGGTTTTTTTTTCAAAAATTTTTATTTAACAGTTTTATCAATGTCTTGGTCATAAGTGATGAAAGTTTAAATTTTTACAACAACGACAATGATTGTATAAAATGTTATTTACAAATGAATTTCGCTTACGCTATTGCATTCAATTGCCAGGACCTTGACAACAGAAAAAACTAATAAAAAGGACTGCTTTTCAAAGACTTGGCAGAAAAGACACAGAGAGAGAGAGAGAGAGAGAGAGAAAGAATAAAACAAAAACAAGGGAAAGAGATTAATCAATTAGCTAGGAATTGGGGGGGGCAAATTGGAAAAATGGTAGAAATATGAGTGATGGGGGATTTAGGCAACAATGGGAGCAGCAAATGTTTTGGCAACAATGGGAGCTGAGGCGGCCACAACAGGAGCAGCAGCTACGGCAACATCCTTGGAGACGACAGCATTGAAACCATTGACGGGATCAGCGTAGTAGTTGACAATACGGCGGGAACCGTCAGGTTCAATCAGCGAGTAGGAGCCACGTACTACATCACCATCACGGCTTTCTTCTTGGGTCTTGGAGTCACCGGTCAAAGTATCCTGAACATTGTAGGCGAATTTGTATTGGGGATGAGCATCAACGATTTCTGGTTCTACGAGGGCAGCCTTGGCTAAAACTGGAGCTGGAGCAGCGGCGACAACTGGGGCTGGCGCAGCAGCGACAAGTGGTGCTGGAGCAGCAAATGTCTTGGCAACTAATGGAGCAGCAGCAGCATAGGTCTTAGCAACTGGAGCAGCTACGTAGGCAGCTGGGGCAGCTGAGTAGATAGGAGCTGGAGCGGCAAAAGCTGGTGCAGCAGCAAACCTATTGGCCACCAAAGGGGCAGAGTAGGCCGCTGGCGCAGCTACATAGGGAGCGGCGGCGTATGGATGGGCTACATAGGGTGCAGCGGCATAGGGAGCAGCAGCATAAGCAAAAGGAGCTGCGGGAGCCAAACCAGCATTGGCAGACAGAGCCAAGGTGGACACAACAGCAGCAGCCTGTAATGAAATGTTACCATCAAATCAATAATCCATAGCACGTTGGGTTCGAAGATTAACAAAATTTGCAAAAATTGCACTGGCCCTTTCACTAGCGTTAATCCAAATGCTGTTAAAGTTTTCCAGCTGATTTTTTGCAAATTTTAATATGAAAAATCGTTTTTTTTACAAATTGCACTACTTACGGTAAACGTTTTCATTGTGAGCTTGGGATGAATTATTTTGTTAAACACCGTCGGTTGTTTAAAATTGAACTGACATATTGTTGCCAAAATGTTTTGGCTTTTTATATTAAACTCTTCTTCACTGGCGAAGGAAAAAAAAAATTACAATAATCGGCAACAAAACGAAATTGAAACAGTAAACCAACAAATATTATTGTTATTATTACTTTACTTAATGCGCATTCAAGTGACAAACACAGCGCACGCGCTCTTCGTCTCTTTAGGTCAGTGCCTGCCTGCCTGCCTTCCATCATAGCCGTCTATGGCCCTCGAAATAAACAAAATTTTATTCGTAAAAGGTTCGAATTTGTTCATTCATTTGTTGTTGCTAATACATATTTTTTATATTATTATTTTTATTTTTTCCATGCAGTACAATTTTATTTTAAATTTTTTGAAGGTAATATACATATAGACAAAACGCAAATCAAATACATTTAAAAGCAAAATTATTCTGGTTAAAAATTCTTGGCACGTAAATCGGGTAAGACTACTTACTACCAACCAAACAATCGCTTATTGCAGTGCGAGTACCACAAAAGTTTATTTTTATGGTCACATTAGTACTCGCGCTAATTTTGCAGTCATATCTAATAGTGTGTGTCACATTTACTCCCACTGTACAAGTTTAGTTTAATTCAAAAACAAATTGTAATTTTTTTCTGTCAAACGAAAGTGAAGACATATGTATGTACGTCTGTCTGACTGTCTGTCTGGAAATAATTACAATTCAAAACCCATCGTTTAGCACTTGCAAGAGTTACAGTGTCTTGAAGTAATAAACGTTTCATATACACTAGAGATGGGCCCTTGTCGTGTTTTTTTTCGTGACACGAACACGCACAACTCAACACAATGTGTTCGTGTCAAAAAAAACACGAAACGATTTTAGATGTAAAATATGTACGAATGAATTTCCAGTAGAGAAAAAATTTAGGGCTAAATTTTGTAAAACGCAACGCCAAGCGTTGTCAAATTTTATATGGAAAAATTTAAATTACAAAAACAAAATACATTGAAAATTTATCAACGCCAAGCGTTGCGTTTTACAAAATTAGGCCCTTAATATTTTGTATCGTCAAACACACAACACCAGCATATTTGTTGATATTGTATGAGCCTCTGAAGCTTAAAGTTCTGTACGCAAACCGACAGTATCAGCTGTGGTGGCAGATAGTATCAGCTGGCAGTGCCATATTTTGAAAACTGATTCTTGAAAAAAATCAAATAAATTTGCTGATCTTCAATACCAATAATATACACGGACTCAAGTAAATGCTTAATTAGTACTTCTTACAGGAGTTTTAGAAAACATTTAAATAAAATTTAATTCTCTACTGAAAAGAAAACTAGAAAATAAATTTTTTAGTGCTTTCACACGGTCTGTCAAATTTCCCACTGCAAAATACATACATGTCGTTTGAAAGCATTAAAACGTTGCATCTGTAGAAGTCGGGCGGCAATGTTAAATAGATGACACAATTTCAATTAGAGCGTGTTTTCATCTGCCAAAGCATTTAACATCAGCTGTTTAGGTATAACAAGAGTGTGTGTGCAAAAAATTCTACAGAGTTTGAACATTGGTGATTTTAACATACCAAATTACATTTGAATCGTATTGGTGAAAAGGCAGATGTGTCAATATTTCCAAGCGTATCATGACCCGTAAACATGCAAGTGCTGCAGATAGATGGTTAAAGGATATACGACAAAATCCATTAAAATCATAAAGACAACCTTATTATTGTAACCCGCATTGATCAATTTATTCTTTCGGGCTAAAGGAGAGCCCGAAGCAGACTGTAATGGAATGCAACTGCAACGTAGGAAACAGCTGCTGCTGCTGCTGCTGCTGAAGTTCCATTACAGTCGGCTAACTGAGCCTTTAGGCATATTAGTGTTTACAACAACTTTTATATGTTTGCTACTACTGCAAGAACTGTCTTTATTTCCCGAAAAACAAGTGCTGAAAGACTTTACACACACACCCAAAGAAAAAACAGCTTAAAATCAATAAAAATCTTATTGAATTAATAAGAAACATTAGCGAAAGTCTAGTCATGTTGAAATTTCTTATTTCAATATGGAAATATGGCGGTAGGAACTAAGTCCCCAATGAACTAAGTCCCCAAAACATAAATGAACTAAGTCCCTAAAGTTTTATATGGATGGCAACAAAAACAATTTTTGGGGAATTAGTTCTCTCTTAGTTAAATTTTTGGGGGCCAAGTTCATTTTTATGTTTAGAAACTTAGTTCATAGCGAACTAACTCCCCAAACTTTAGGGACTTAGTTCATTTATGTTTTGGGGACTTAGTTCATTGGGGACTTAGTTCCTACCGCCTGGAAATATATTAATTTACAATATTAGTTTATTCATTTTATTTAATTTTAATTTTCTCAATATACATTTTCTATTGTATTGAAATTTACATATACATATGTACATGAATATCACTTTGGTGACGTGATTTAAGCAAGTGGAGCCTTAATTTAGTTCGGTTTCGTTGAATGTCTTCCTTCATTTGCGAAATCCATAAATCTTTTGTGTTTATACAACCGATTGACACGTTTGCTTATTCAATTTCAAAAGGAATTCATTTCAGTTGTTTTTTATTTTTTATTTTTCTTCTTCTAACTATTTTACTATATAGATGTTTGTTTGCATTTTTCTTCTTCTAATTATTTTTACCAGTAAAGAGAATTGATTTCTTTTTTAAATTTATTTCCGTGATTTCTTCTTAAATTAAGTTTAATTTTATTGCCAATGAAGCTTCCTTAATACCTAACTCATAGCAAATTTAGGCTGGCTTTATGATACCAAATCGAAATATTTTCAAATGTTCAAAAACGTGACTATTTTCGATAACAACAAAAATCTTTTGCAAACATAAAAATGATTGTATAAATTGCGAAACAAGTTGATTTATGCTGCAAAACTCACATAATATTTGCTCTACATGTGTACAACTACAAAATCGTGCGGAGAACATAAAAAAATCTTGTTTTATATTTTTCGTAAATACATTTTTGGTTTTCGTATGTAAGCAGAAAAATAAAAAATTAAATAAACTTTTGCATTCAAGAGACTTTTAGAAGTATGTTACCTTCAGAACTAAGGAAAGCCTCAGATTGTATGGCACCCAAAACAGAATTTGACATATTTTCAAAAGTTTTTCTTCCTTTCTTTGCTAGTGTTGCGTGTTTGACGATACAATATATTAATTTTTTTATTGGAAATTTACACCTAAAATCTTTTAGTTTTTCGTGTCAATTTTGCTCAACACAAAACGACCCGACCATGAACGAAGTTTGATTTTTTATCACGAACACTTCCTGTTGATTCGTTCGTGCTCGTGTCACGAAAAAAATACGACACGCTCTCATCTCTAGTCTTGAGTTTTCTCAAGTGATCTTAGCGGACTGCTATCGTACTTCCTTCCCGATGGTGCCAGTATCTTTCAGGAAGTATACTGTAAGAAAGAATGGTTCAGGACAACTTTATAATTTTCATCGACATCATAGCAGCACTCCAAGCCCTAAGTTCACTTAAAATCTCCACACACACATCATCGAATTTTGTGATACCGCAGCAGTGTGTAGTATACTACACTATAGTGACAATATTTGCTACTTACGATATTTTTCGTTGTATGCTATTGGGTAAATAAAATAAATAATCATCCCTATTGTGAATGACAAATGGAATTTATGAAAAAACTGAAAATGCTATCTCGAATGCCCAGTACAAACTGCTGCTGCTATCAGTCCCAGTGAATGTAAAATAGAGAAGAAGATTTATAAAGCATACTCTATGAAGAAAGGTGTTGCAGGGAATTATTGATAAAAATTGTGATTTGCTGATCTTGTTTTAATTCAATTGGAATGAATATATTGCAATTAAGCTTTGTATTTATTTCGATACGCAAAATTAAAGTGAACAAAACATAACGAAAGGCGAAAAAATCCCCGTGAAAAATATTATACATGATAAAGGAATCGATCAAAAGAAAGGAAAATATTTCTGGGGAAAAATTATTCATAATTGCAATTTTGTGGAAAGGGGACAAATTTCGAGAGAAAAAATTTTCACGATAGGGGTGAATGTGAACGACATTGAAAATGACACCATAAAATTACAACAAAACAAATGCTAAATATCTACTCAGCATAAAGATGTGCTATCCAGACGTTATCGTCAATGAGCGGCCGGACGAACGATTAAAAATAATTCCCCTCATTGCGAATGGCGTCGTCGACGTCACATCAAGACGACAGTAAAAATTGTCACTTGTCTACTCTTTGTCAACAAGAATTGACTACTATTAACATGCTACATTTACTTACAAAGCTATAGAGATGAGTAAGAGATTGTCAATAAGAGCCGATAAAGAGTAGATAAGTGACAATATTTACTGTCGTCGTGATGTGAAGTCGACGACGCCATTCACAATAAGGGGGATTATATTCAAACACTAGCTTCAGAAGGTAGAACGTAAATGGAATGTGATTAGTACGGGTAGGGTCGCAGAGTCAATGCAATAAAAGCCAAGCACAAAATATGAAGAGAATCTCGCGGTTACTCGCGGCCTTCTCTATACATCGTCGCTTGGTTTTCGGTTTGCTGCAGACTTAATGTATTTGAATATACTGTGCTGCAAACCAGCAATCAACCGACGACATAACATTCTGTCGCAGCCAGTATTGCCATATTTTATTTTCAAAGATCTTCAAGTGTACAAAAATGTATTTTTGTCACCAAAATTTTTTTAATAGTTTTGAGCCCTGCATTGAAATTTAGTTAAAATTATTTTTTTTTCAAGTGAACTAACCTAGCAGACATAAACTTAAACATTTAACACATTTTACTGTATCTATTTTTACATTCCACATATGTACATACATAGTTACTCCCGGACTTGCTCAACTCGAACTCATTCAGTCCGTCTTTATTGACACAAACCTACATGTAGTTTAATTGGGTTTGATCAAAAATTAGCGTCAAAAACAATTGACTGAATAAGTTCGTCCCAAGTCTAGTTTGTATTAAAATTTCGATCGATATCGAATGCCATAATTTACTCCCAGATTTAAGCAAATTATTTCTTTTAACAGAATCGTGGTTTAGCCGAATGTGTGCTTGTACATTGAGGAAACCATTGTTGAAATTTAATTAAATGAAATAAATAGTGTTGCAACGTGCTACTTTTTTTCAACTAATATGCTAATATTCATATTTCCAAAAATTTTATTTTTAACGGAAATCTTTTAGTATTTTTAACATATCGAAATACTTCAAAAATTAGATAAATCTTCATTCTTCTGGTCGCAGCTGTCAAGAGCAGGGCAAAGAAGAGACAGTTTCTCACAATTTTTGATAGTGGCCGGCATTACTCACTATGCGCTACACATTTTTTTTAGAATAATACATACTAGACGACCTGTCGGAGCTATCACAGATGGGTGTAGGGGATATCATACGCTGGCTCAAAGCAACGGGGTGGTTCTAGCACTGGATGCATCCTTTTGCATAGGTTAGGACTCGAACGGGTACCGAATCTCATGATTGCTTGTAGCACGTAAACCAACTAACAATCACATTTGAGATTTTAAAACCTCAAGTGATTTCAAATCACGTAATTTCCAGAGCAGGCTTCTCAATATATTTATACTAAGAAGGCCCTCAAAGAGGCAAGCATATTAAACGCCTGTGTGATTTTTATAGCTTGATGAGAGAATCCATAAATGTCTTATTGTCAACTACTGTGAAGTGTTAATTTGTTGTTGTTATGAATATTTATTATTTTAAAATTAATATTTAAGTATGCTAATATTTATAGACTTTGTTTAAGCCAAATATTTTTTTATTTTTATTTATTTTTTTCTTGTATGAAATGTTTTCAAGCGATTTTAATACTCGCTCGCAACTGTGCCAAAGCACGTGATGACCTTGTCATTTGTTGGCGACTTTACCACGATATCAGTAAGTACGTACTTTATGTAAAAAGCTAAAAAGTATGTATGTATGTATTTGTATGTACATATATTACATGCACATTGTACATGGCACATTGCTATTTCTATATAATATATTTTGTTTTTTTATGTGTATGTTTATTTGGAAGCGTGTAACGCATAAAATAATCGTATGTATTCGTAACACTTGTTGCTGATGGCTGTCGTCCGAATCTGTAACAGCAACAACGACTTCAAAACGGTAACAATGACAATAAGCAACCATAAATTACATTGGGAATGCCACCAGCATTACATTACGGCTAAAACAATTTTCCACAGCAAATAAATAAGCGTTTCAAGTTAAATTAACTTTTATTTAAGATGGATGACAAAAAGAATTAGAAGTATTTTGTTTTAAATATATGTATGCTTCTTTTATGGCGAAAATTTGCAAAAAAAAAACACACGCAAATTAATAAAAAAAATTAACTACTATTTTTTGAATTTCCTTCAATAATACCTGATTTACATTAAGCATTTTTTTCATGAAATTAGTTGCATGAAAATTTTTTATTTGTCAATAGGATGCCTGGAAAAGCAATTTATACCAAAAAAGTTGTCAAAAGTGCATCAGAGGTGCATTCTACGTTCTTTTTTTTTTGTATACAATTCTCTTTCATATTGCTGCAATTAGCAAATAAAAAGTTTCGTGCAACAAAATTCATAAAATTTCATGAAAAATCGCTTAATGTAAATCAGGTATTAGTTGTAAATAAATGATTTACTAAGTTAAACAAATTACAACAACTTAAGACTTCATCATTTATTTTAAAACCCTCAAAAACTCACCAAAATTGGCTGCATGCCAATTAGCATCTGACATTTTTAGATAAATAAAAAATTAAACTGATCTGATGTCTAGGAGTAATGCAGACACAAATATTTCTTTTTTTCTATAACATTATGTCGCTTTGGAACCACCGACCAAAAACAAGAATTTATTGAAATAAAAAGTTGAATAAAATTTATT
Organism: Tachina fera; assembly: GCA_905220375.1. Classification (NCBI taxonomy): domain Eukaryota; kingdom Metazoa; phylum Arthropoda; class Insecta; order Diptera; family Tachinidae; genus Tachina; species Tachina fera. Next base: position 11,177,714 of record LR999964.1, read on the forward strand.
TTCAGTTTTATAAAACTTATAAGTTTGCTAAACTTTGCACGAACATGGAGGACAAAAAATAATTTAAAAACTTAACGATGAAAGTTGTGTCACAATATATGATTAAAACATAACATGTACTCTAACCCTAAAATTAAACTAAAAGCAATTTTATAAAATTCAGCCTGGTTAAAAATGTGCATCGAGCCACCCAGCCAATTGTTAAAGCTTAACTTAGACGTACCATAGCCATAATGCCACTGCCATAACCAAACCAAAATTCAATTGGTTTATACTGTAATAGTTATGGCGTTATGGCGAGTCGCCTATAATCAAATACAGTGTTGCCCCATAAGTTTGGTTCGAACAGCTGTTTTGTATCTCTGGTCTTAGACTCGGGAGTTTTTCTTGCTCAACCTTTGATTTTATAATGAGAAAGAAAAATATAGGTAAACAAAAAGTATTTCTTAACTCTCTCATACAAAATCAAAATTTGAGCAACTAACTGCCTGTTCCAGGATGTCACTCACTTTCGTTCGCAAGCATTTTAAAGGACAAACAGCTGTTTTGTGTTCCACTAAAAGTCTTTATCACGACAAGTCGAAAAAAATTAATGCGAACGATAACGTAAGCATTTCAATACAAATTTGTGCCCAGTCATTTGTGAGAACTCAAATGTCAAAATCAGGCACTTGTATTTTTATTGTCGACTGAGACAAAATGAATTAATTTTTTTTTTTACATATGTAAATAATATATTTTGCTTTACTAAAGAGCAAATATAATACCGGCTTCGATGGCAATGGGTTTGTTGCGTAACCCGTCGTTGGCGGTCTCCTCACGACTGAGCTTGTAAGTAAGCGGTTTTGCGTCCTTTTGTGATACTCTTCTCTAGGTATGTATGTGTTCGACAAAAGCTTCGATGAATAAAGATTTTCTGCTTAGCACCACTTCCGCTAGTTATAATGAAAGTTGGTAAGAAACTATAGGTCTTATGTATAAGAAAAAACGATCAAGAAGTTAGCATAAATTACGCTGGACCTTAATAGTGGGTTAAAATATTATGCGCCGATTAATATCAAATTGTATGGAGGAACTCGTTAGCACATAGGGCAATGTCGTCACTTACTTTGCGGCAGTTTTTCTTATACATCAGGCCGTATTTATTCATTTAAGCAGTTGTTCCACATACACAGAGGTGAAAATCCTTAAGCCATCTGGACATACAGAAAACTCTTCTAAGCGGAGCCGGTATTCGGTATATTATACATACATAAATGCTAAAATAATGTATGTATGTACATATGTATATGTATTTACATATGTATGTCCATACCTAGAGAAGAGAGTCCTTAGGATCGGACGAAGGCCAGCTATACAAAAAATATACTTCTACTCTACGAAGTCGCCGTTGCGCATACATACATAGATATGTATATGTACATACATACATATGTATGTATGCACAGAAGAAAATTATTGCACCTGTCCAAAGGCCCGCAATATAGAACACTTTTTCTGGGTCAGTTGGTATTTTTAGAAGACCTAAAGATAATGAAAATCACCCAAATGAAATGACCTAAATAAATGTGCTGTAAGCGGTAATCACAAAGAATATCTTGAAATTTTAATATGGCAATATTGTGACATTTTTATTGTGAATAACATACATAAGCATACTGACGCTATTCACAATGGATACATTAAAATTTTAACAGTGCACAATTGAGGCAGTTTAAAGATTATAAAGCGAATAACGTTATTAAACACGGTATATTAATGTACAGTAGAATCCCGATAATTCATGCTCCGTTAAAATGAAAATCTTAATAGTTCGTAATAAACTGCTGGTCCCATAAAAAAATTGTGTTAAATCGCAAAAATTACATAAATTTCACTCCCTCTTTAATCCGTATCTTTTTTTTAACCACAAAGTCTTTTTCGCCTTTTATAAATCGTAATTTGCTGTTGATCACCTCATAAACCCAGCAAAAATTATTGCTTCCCACAAGCGTTTTTGTAAGAGAGATAGTGTTATAGAATCAGTTGCTGTTGCTCGAGATGTGCCAGCGGGAAGTAATACATTCAGCTTCCAAAAGGGCAAGCATTTTTAAAGTGCTTCACATAACTAATAATATATCTTTTTTGTTTACTCAGATGCAAAAGTTACTGGTTTGAAAATTTTTATTTGATAATTTTCTACTTTTTTAAAGAGAGCCCGCCTTACGTTAGTGCTTTTAAGAAGTATTTTTCGAAACTTCTATTATCAAGTAAGCAATACATTGCTAACCCACCCAGCAGAAAAAAAAAATGCTGATTTGGAAATTTAAAAGAAATGGTCCAATGGTAAAAGTGTATCCAGCTAAAAGAAGATTAAAACAATCAGAAATAAATAAAAAAAAGCAATATGAGTCCGATCACAGGGTAGTAAGCATCTAGTAATGAAATTTATTTTTTAATATTGGCTTATGGTAACTAAAATAATATATATTTAAATTTTTGACTCTACTGTATTTAAAAATCTATGGAAAACTGCATCTATAGTAGTGGAAGTATTAGTTGTGGGGGTTTGTGGAGAATTGTTCATATGCAAGTGGAAAACGTCAAAATAAAAATTTTGATAAAGCTTGCGGTTGTGGGTTTGAAAAATTTGTATTAAAATCTCCACCCATAATTGGCATAAGATGGAGATTGTTACCCAATTGTCGTGCAACAGCTTCAGTGTTAGGCAACAGTACGTAATGAAGATATGTTATACAGGGTGGCCCAGAAAGACCGAAGTGGTGTGAAATCCTTATAACTTTTTATTTAAGACATATTTTTTTAGTTTTTTGTTTTTTAAATACATTAAATTTATAGGGAATATTTTAAGATTAGTTATTAAAAATTATATCCCGCAAGTGGTGGCCATTTTCTGCTTCGCACAAATGTGCTCTTTCCAACACATTTTCAATGACCTTTCGCAAAACTTCCGGTGTTATGTTGTTAATTTCGTCTCGAATATTGGTTTTTAATTCCTCAATAGTCCTAGGCTTATTAAGATAAACTTTCCCTTTTAAATAACTCCAAAGGAAACAGTCTGGAGCAGTTAAATCCGGGGAACGCGGAGGCCAATTAAAATTGCTTCTACGCGAAATTATTTTTTCACCAAAGATGTCGCGTAAAAGAGCCATTGTGGCCCTGGAAGTGTGCGCTGTGGGTCCATCCTGTTGGAACCATATTTGCGGATGGTTTTCCACGGTTGGCTTTACCAAATTTTCCAACATGACCTGATATCGATCACCATTGATGGAAATGACGACACCTCGTTCATTTTCAAAAAAATATGGGCCAATGATCCTTTCTGAAGAAACACCGCATCAAACAGTATACTTAACTGGGTGTAATTGTCGTTGATGAAGTACTCTCGGGTTTTCAATATCCCATATCCTAAAGTTTTGTTTGTTAACGAGGCTTCGTCACTCATAACTAAGTTATGAATAATGGAAATGGAAAGAACACATTTGTGCGAAGCAGAAAATGTCCACCACTTGCGGGATATCATTTTTAATAACTAATTTAAAAATATTCCCTATAAATTTACTGCATTTAAAAAACAAAAGATTAAAAAAATATGTCTTAAATAAAAAGTTATAAGGAATTCACACCACTTCGGTCTTTCTGGGCCACCCTGTAATTGGGTTATTCACAAGGTACTCAGTAATAAAGTAATAAAACGGAAAAATATGACTGCTGTGAGCAACCCCTTATATGTAATTTACAATGATAAATATTGTACTTATTTGTATTTTGGTTTTAGCACCTCTTACTCTCTCTCAAATCCTTGAGTAAACTCTCACGCATTTCTCCATGTAGTTATGACAAACAATAAACATAGCTGAGAAAGTCTTATTACTTTATGACCTTTTTATTTGAGACCACAACAAAAATTTTTTTAAACTATGTTAAAATGTTAAGACATTATAACACTTAGGACACTTAAGATACCCCAAATACAATATTATAAATTCTTTATAAAGGCTGCTATATATCTTTTAAAAAAATATTTGACATATAAATGTCAATGCCCTTTCATTTAAGAGTTTATAATTATTTTATTTATTTTATATTTTTCAACTTTTTAACAGAATTATCCCCACTGGCAACACTATTACACTTCACAAGTACTTTCTATTAAAATTAACATTGCTCCTGAACGTATGCTTTAAAATTCGATTGAGTGTATTTCTATCCAGCTGTTAAGTTTCTCTGTACTTTTTGTTCGTATGATTACACTAAAACACTCATACCGTTTTGATAACGCTTTACGATTGACTCAAAATTTGTGATTGTATTGTGAAAATGATTTTTACCTGCTAGCTTATAATGGCGTATAATAGTCAAGAAATAAATAAATAAAACGTTTCTCAAATTCGTTGTTGTGGCGGCTTTCGAAAACAGCATGTTGTTCCGTTCTTCTAGCGTTTGCCATAATAATTTACAATTGTCTTCGGTGCAATTTGTTCCTTAAAAATTATCGCAAGTAATTTGGTTTAAAGACCAATACGAACTTTAGCCTGATCGAATCATAAATAGTCCCCATTATTGTGAATGGCGTCGTCGACTTCACATCAAGACGACACTAAATAGTGCTACTTGTCTGCTCTTTATCGGCAACAATTGGATCTTATTGTCAATCTCTCTAAGGCTTTTTAAATGAATGGAGCATGTTAATAGTAGTCAATTGTTGTCGACTAAGAGCAGACAAGTGAAAATTTTCACTGTCGCCTTGATGTGACATCGACGACGTCATTCACAATAAGCGGGAGTGTACACTTGCACACTTGCATGATTTGCAAGGAACGTTTCCTTAAACACCAAATACCTTTACAGAGAAAGCAAATTTTACACTAAAAATCTGATTCTCCTTTACAAATGCTTATCAAAGCTCGAAAAAAAAAATATATGTATACGCAATAAAAACTATTTTAATGCCATTTAACAATTCGAGTTTTAAAAGCAGCAATTTTTACATTTTGTTGCTACGATCTACAATTCAAGTCTGCAAACAGCACACGTACAAATAAAAGCACTTTTGAATTGCCGTAGACAAAAAATCAACAACAAAAACAAAACTTGAACGAATTTTCCTTTTTAAGATGAATTAATAAAAATTCAACTCAATTCAATTCATAGAATTGCACAATTCAATCGATCCATATTTTATGTATGTATGTAAGTGATTTTTGTGTTTTTTTTTTATTTTTACTCAGTATTTTGTTTTAGACTTTATTGTTGGTGTTTATTTATTTATTTTTTACTTTTGTTTTTGCAACAAATTCAATGTCTTTCCATTAAAAGGGAAAACACGCCCGTTATTGATGTCTAAATACGCAAAGCATACATTGTCACTTTTTATTTAACCCAGCAAACACACAAGAGGGTTTTAGATTTCAAATTAAAATTCAGTTAAATTTAAATATGGTATATTAAAAATCTATAGATATTTATTAAAACTAAATTTTGTTCGTTTGAGCAAAAATGTTTGTTGGGTCATTTAAGTGTTGAAGTGTTAGTGGCGCGTTTTGCGTTTGGGCTTAGAAATATTATTGGAACCCCTTCACTTTTTTTTCCAACAACGATACATTTTTTTTTAATTTAATTTTTTTTTTACTTTTGCAAAACTAATATCTGAATGCGTACAATTTTTGTATAAAATTCAGTTTTTTCATGCGTTTTTTTTGCTTCTTATTTTAAACAGAATGTTGGTTGAGGTTTGCAAAAAGGAGTTTTTGTTTGAGTTTGACAGAAAACAAACTTAAAATACGTTTATAATTTATATTATTTTGTTGGCTAGTTTTAGTTTCATTACGAGGTATGTATGTTTAAATTAATAATTTAATAAAGTCATGATAGAGTTTCAAATGACTTTATTTGTAGTGAACAAAATAAATGAATTAAAGAAACAAATTTAATTGCCTGTAACTTATTAACAGCAGCTACTATCGCAAATCTTTTTTGTTCTTTGAAAAACATTTGATATGCGGGATTCAAGAGGTTTAATTTTAATTTAAAATTTTTTAAAATTTTTGTTTAAAAAAAGAATTATGTACATATGTATATTAAAATAATTTAAGACATTATGACAAACTGAATCCCCTAATTCTTATAAGCCCGAAATAAATTTAATACCAAGTTCACACTTACGTGTTTAAAGCCTTATTCGTGTTTAAGAGCGTAAACACGATGATTTTAAAATGTTTTATCATACATTAGATGCTTCACTCTTACATACGTGTTAGAGTAGAGCAACTAGAGCAATTGACTGTCACTGTTTATTACAATATAAAATGGTTGTAATTGTGTTAGTGAAAAAATACTTTTGTGTTAGTTTCGGTCATTCATTTCTTGTAGGGACATAAACGGAGTATGCTCAGGGCGTTTTTCATAACTCTGGCAACTTTGTTTTGTTATTAAGTGGCGGCACATGAAAAAAATTATTTAAACATTACTCAACAAAATTACATTATTTACAAAAAAGTTGTTGTTTAAAAATAAAAAAGCAAATATAAAGCATAATTGTTCGAAATTTCTCACAAACTCAATAATTTATTGACAAACCTTCAACCTTAAACATCTCAAATAGAATGTGAACGGTTGTGTTTCGTTTTTAGAAAACTCGTCTTAAACATGTTTAAAAACATTAGTGTGAACATAGTATAAATTGTAAAAAACAAAAAAATTAATTAAATTTTAATAAAATTTTTTTTAATCAAATGATCAATACATGGCTTTAATGTTTGAAAATGATTTCGGTTATATGGTCATCGCAGCGGTTTTTAACGAATCCCATTCTGGACGTCCAATTTTTGTTATCATCATCCACAGTAGTCAACTTTGATACCCTGCATCTCAGATTGTATTTGAACAGGGTAAACAAAAATTATTGTTTCTTAAATTTCAGTTTGTCCTCTAAATTTTTCGCAAAGAAAGATTTGATTGAGCGATTTTTTTCTTAGGAACCACTGCGCGTTATTATGGTGAATTGGCATAACGCTTAAATTACATGTCCCATAACCATAACCAAACCAACACTCAATTGGTTTCTATGGTAATGGCTATGGCGTTATGTCGAGTCACCTATAATCAAATACAGTGTTGCCTATAAGTTTGGTTCGAACAGCTGTTTTCTATGGCTATGGTAATGTCACATTTGATTGGACCTAAAGAAACCTTAAAACCCTTGCACTTCGAAGAAATTATGTATTCAGCACTTTACGTTTAGTCTGAAGACAATAATTTGTGTATATCATTTTAACCCTCTAACATTTTTCTGCATGTGCCTTTGGTGTCCCATTCGAAAAAAAGGAGTCAAATAAGTGTCAATAAACGGGTAATTATAAAAATAAATATCATACAATTTTACTACAAGTCTCTAAATATACTAAAGCATGAAATAAAACTTAAATTAACCCTGGTAAGCATTTTAAGATTTAAGCTAAATTTTGAGATTTGCTTTATTCAGGAATTAACGATAAAATTTTATTGCGAATATTTTTGTAGAACATTTCAACTCGCTATACTTATTCTACTAGATTTTACGAAAGGCACACAAAAATAAGGACTCATACGGAGAAGACATTTTGCACATAAATCCTGTTCCTCCTAGGACTCTACATAAAGTTCTAAGACCACAATAAGCGCGTTTCAAGCGTTCACTTATTTCTTTGACGTACTTAAAGACATATTGTATGTTCCTGATCAGATGATTAGAACAACTTAATTGTCTTTTTTAGTACGCGATATACATATATATAAAAAAAATCGACATTTAAAATTTTACTAGCATCTTAAATAGCATTTTCTTAGCGTTCAAAAAATAGCCTATAAAAGGCCTTTTTTTCACACAAAAAAATGAGAAATAATATAAAAAATTTGCCGCTCACATTATATCTGTAGCAATATGAATAATAGCTTAAGTCGACTTAAGCAAAGCAGTGCATTTCGGAAGTTTTTAAGCTTTCGCTAAGAGATTAGAAGTCTCTAATGCATGATTCTACTTTCTTGTGATTCTTTCTTTCCATATATAACATTTTAACCCCTGAAAATTCCAACTGGAACATAATACAGCACAAATAAGCTTTACTTTCTTAAGTCTACTTAAGCTACTATTCCATATTGCCACAGATATTATTATGGAAGGTACAAACTTAGTCCTAATTTACACTATGCAAATCTTATTGGTAAGCTGATTAGTTTTTGGAAAAGAGAGAAGAGGGGAACAGAACCGTTTATATTCCCCTCGTCTCTCTCTTCTCACAAATTAATAGGCTTAGCAATAAGACTTGCATAGTGTAAATTAGGACTTAGTAACGTGTTTATGCAACCAGGCAGGTTGTATTGACAGTCGCATTGTCTGTAGTCTTTGTTTATGGTTGCGTTCAAAGTTTCGAAAATATCAAAATGTTTTGATATTTATGGGTTGCATTGTAGGTTGTCAGAATATTCGAAAACGTGTTGCGTAAGCAAGTTGCAAAGTCTGTTCCTACAATTAGAACCACTTAGCATTTTATATTTTTTTAGAGAAAAATTTAATTAAAAATTAAATTATTACTACATAGAAGAAACATGTTAATCTTTTAGTAAATATTTGTGAACTTTAAAGATACTGAAAACTATGGATAGAATTGTACAACTCCAATCGAAAAGAAAAAAATCTTAAGAATTTCCCCAAACTCTTCTCTGGCAACACTACAAATGAGCACCACTATTGTGAATAGCAAGTTTAATTTTTGTTCCTATAAAATATTTATCCCCTTTGAAGGGAAATATACTATCGTGAATCTCCAGTGAAGTTTTTTGCTGCTATCAGCACCCAGTGAATGTGAAAAAGGGCAGAAAACTAATAAAACTTAAAAATTAATTGATGATTAAAGAAACTTAAGTTTTATAATAAGAAATACACAAATTTTGGGTTTCAAATGAAATGTTATTAAGTGTAAAGTTGTATTTTTAAATACTATGAGAGCAGTAGACATAAATTATTTGGTTTCATTAGTATGCCAACGCCATAAAATTTATTTCATGAGATTCGTTCATACTCTACGCAAAAGATGTTGCACCGAATTACTGCTAAGAATCGTTAACATTATTTACTGATCTTGTCGTAAAAATAAGTATTTATAATCTTTAATATTTAATTGGAAGGAAAATATGAAAACTGCGCTATGTATGTTCAGTATTCAGTTCGCCTGCAAAAATAAAGTGAATAAAAACAAACTCAGGAAAAGTGAAAAAGTGCTCCTGAAAAAAACAGCAAATATTTCTTGGAAAAAATTATTCATGAGTACAAATTTGGCACAAGGGCAAACATTTCGACGGAAAATATCCTCACGATATGGATGAAGGTCTCAAGCTGATATCCAACCAAGCATCTCAAGCTTAAAAAGAGTAAATAGCTGTAAATACCTAAAGTAACAAAAGTTTAAGAAAAAGCCCCCGCTGAATAATGTACACAAAGAAAATTGATTGCAATTTGTTAGACAGACACTCATTTAAATATGTACATATTAAAAAAATAAATTTACAATAAAAATGACTTAAGAAATTTTCGTATATTCTCCGGCTCATATAATGACGGAAATAGCATTAAGACGAACGAGGATCAAGGCTGCATTCAAATTTTAATTATAAAGTTGTTGTTGGCGGTTTGATTTTTCACAGTCATTCTTATGGAAATTGTGCTGATTTAACCAGCAGAGAAGCTTGCATCAGTCATTTTATTTGCATTGGAGCGATATGAGGCATTTCAATTTCAATTATGCCAGCCAAAAAAATTTTATTACAATTCAGCAGGCATTCACATTTTGCTACCATTAAAAATATTATTTTTATTTTTATTTTTTTTGCCTCTTAATTCAACTTAAGAAAAACGAACAAATTCAAAGCTTGTTTTAGCAAATCAAATGCAATTTAGCGGATATTCTTGAGGAGAAAAAAACAAAACTTAAATAAAATCAAATCAAATTCAAACAGAATACACGAATTGCAGAAACACAGCAAATCAATCACAATTACAAAAAAAAATATTTTAAAAATATGTAACTATAATGTTTCGGACAACATTACGTCAGCAAAAATTAAACTGAAAACTGATTTTGTTTTAAGGCCCAAAACTATTTTATTTTTTATTTTGAATTGTTGCTTTCTTGTCTTGTTTTCTAAAGGAGGTGCAGCCGTCGTCTGTCTAGTTTGAAATTAAAAAAAAAAATCTTGCAAAAAATTGTTACATTAAAAGTGCGTTTTTTAAATCAGTTTCAAGTGCGTTTTTTAAAGTTTATTTTTCTTTCATAAATGGAAACCTCCTCTGCCAAAATCCAATTTATCAGCACACTTATGATCAAGCATTTTTATTTGGTGGTACTTACAGTGGTACAAGAAATAAAACTTTTTATATTTTTCTGTTGAAAAACTGAATGACAGCATCTAATGGCTCGATTATGGATGGCAACCGAACTGTAGTTGCGTTGCTAGTTGCCGAAATGGTATTACGGATGGCAACTGACAACTAACAGCTGGTAATTTCACTTGCCATATTGGCAACCACAAATTTGTATTGCTGCATAGTAAAAAGTGAAAAAAATTAAGAATTTTGTGCTAAATTATTTTTATTTTCGAGTTTCTTCGTTTGCATATTAAAAAAAATATGATTTACTGTTAAATTTAAAGTTAAAAGAGATTGTTAAAACCTATTTTAGGCCGTCTAGTATATTCAACATTTTGCATTTCGTTCTCTTCATCAGCAATTAATTTCTCTTAACTAATAATTTTTAAGATAAGTATTATTTTAAGCACTTTTACTTGATGATTTTGTTTTAAGCACTTGTATTTCTCATATTTTGCATTTTTTTCACATTATTTTTAGTTGCCAATCTGTCATAATAGCATTTTCGATAACTTTTTGGCAACTGAAGTTCGGTTGCCATCCATAATCGAGCCATAAGTGTATGTTCATATTTAAAAACAAAAATATTTTTTCATTATCAATATTTTTAGTAAATCTAATATATCAAAAATGCCAAAATCTCGATTACTAAAAAAATTACGAGTTGGGGCTTTTCAATATTAGGTTAACGATATTCATCAGGCATCCTCAAAACCCACACATATTAATTCTTCTTAATATTTCTCAACTTTACATATACATAATTTGTAAGTGATATTGAGAACTGTTATAAGAGGGAGAGGTGTTTTTGAAATACCTTTAGTTAGATTCATTAACTTATTTTAACGATAATAAAATCGCTTGGAAATAATACCAGCAAAATTACCGACGTCTAAGCAGTAACATGTTTAAACCCCACGCGTATTCTTGACTAAACGACAATTAAGCTCATTCCCTTTTAACAAAACCCACATAAGTGCCCTTAATTATGAAAGTGGTCCAAGTCATATGGATTTTTGCTTCGAAATATTAAAAAATTAAAAAAAAAACTTCAATAAATATTTAATAAATTTTAAATAAATTTATTTTAATCGAGGCTAGTACAACTCTAAATTAAAATGTTGCATAAAATAAAAATATTTTTTTATTTATTGAAAAACCAAAAGATAAATGAAAGGATATTTGATATATGAATATCGAAGATTATAAATACTTATTTTATGAAAAGATCATTAAATAATGTTACCGACCAATTTTGCGGTGTTTGTACAGGGTGGGCCAAAAGAAACCAAGGGGAGTAAAAGTTTAATAACTTTTTTGTTTATTAACTTTTTTTATTTTTTCTTTCGGATTATATAATATACAAAATGGAAATTTTTTTCCAATAAGTATGAAAAATGATGGCTCTTAAATGACCACCGTTTTCAGCTTCGCACTGATGGGCTCTTTTTAGAGCATTTTCCATAACATCTTTCAAAACTTGTGGTTGTAGCGTTCGAATTTCTGCAACAATGGTTGCCTTGAGTTCAAGGATTGTCTCTGGCTTGTTCACATACACTCGCTCCTTCAAAAAAACCCAAAGAAAATAGTCGGGTGCTGTCAAATCTGGCGATCGCGCTGGCCAAATAATTTCCGAATTTCGAGAAATTATTCGCTCTCCAAAGTGCCATTGTGTTTAGGGCAGAATGGGCAGTGGCTCCGGCCTGCTGAAAGCACATACAAAACAGTTTCTATCATAAACCGATACCGCTCTCCATTTACGGTTACAGCACTACCATCTTCATTTTCGAAGAAGTAGGGCCCAATGACATTTTCAGATGTGATCCCACACCATACTGTACACCTGAAGGGGTGCAATTGGCGTTGATGAATGGCTCTTGGATTTTGAGAACCCCAGAACCTACAGTTCTGCTTATTAACAAAGCCATTCAAATGAAAATGAGCTTCATCACTCATAATCAAATTTTCAATAAAGTTGGTTTCATTTCTGGCCAACTCTTGAAATTTAACTGCAAAATTTAGACGTTGCCGATGATCTGCGGGTTTTAATTCTTGGACCAATTGCACCTTATATGGGTACAACTGTAAATCTTTTTTTAAAATGCGCCGTAGTGACGTACGAGACATTTCTAGCTGAGCAGAACGCCTTCTGCCAGATGTTTCTGGTGCTTCGTTAACACTTTGCTGTACTCGTTCAATATTTTCCGGAGTGCGACTTAAACGTGGTCTACCGGTTCGAGGCAAATCTCTTACGCTGCCATGTTGGTGATTACGATTAACTAAGCAGCGAATCATCGCTTCAGAGGGCGAAATTCTGACGTTAAAATGTCGACGATATGCTCCTTGCGTTAAAATAATTGATCTCTGGTTTAAATAATAAAATTCTATTGTTCTGGTTCTCTGTTCAGTTCTGAACCTCTCCATTATAAATTCTCCAAGTGTTGTCTATATTATATGAAAGAAAAAATAAAAAAAAATTAATAAACAAAAAAGTTATTAAACTTTTACAACCCTTGGTTTCTTTTGGCCCACCCTGTATAATAAATAACTTTTTTCCATTGCATTCAGTGTATTTAAAAACACAACTTTACACTCAAAAACATTTCATTTGAAATCCAAAATTTGTGTATGTTTTATTAATAAAATTATATTTGTTTAATTTTTAATTAATTTGTTAAGCTTCTTCCTTCTTTCACATTCACTGAGTGCTGTTAGCGGGAAAAAAATTCAAAGGACATTCACGATAGCATTTTTCCCTGCAAGCAGCGTTGCCAAAAGTGCAGTTTTAACTGATTTTAGCAGTTTTTTAAGCTTACAGCAGTTTTGCAGTTTTTTGCTTAAAAACTTAACTTTATGTCAATTTTGTTACTTTAATTTCGATATCTGAAGCTATAGTTTTACCCGTTTCGCTTAATATAACAGTGAAGGTTTGTTTATTAGTACCTTTTCAAAAAGCAAGAGGGAATTCACACGAAAGTTGGATTTTCTTTATGTAATCTTATTGAAAAAAACAAGTTTCACACTTTCTTCATTGAAATAATTAGATCTCTTATAGAATGAGAAAAAACACGACGAAATATATAAAAAAAATAAAGGGTAGACCCCATAGAATTTGAAGCCATAAAAATTTTTTAGAATTCTCTTAGCGAAATTTAAGTTATTTACAAAAAGAACAATTTATTTTTTCTGAGCAAGTGTATTAAGTAAATAAATCATTGTGCACTTTAAATAAAACAAAATCTTAAAAAACAGAAGCAAAAATGTTAGTTTCCTTATTTATTGAATTTTCGACCCACTTGCATCTTTAGGTTGTTTCGAAAAAAAAAGTTTCCCTGTGTAATTTAATGCAAAATGCCCCATAGTGCAACTCAAACACTTCTCTTTCAATTAATTAAAAAATTTATAAGTTTGTTGAGCCATATATTCTTAACTGATGCCGATGAGACCTCCGAGATGGTAAAACCCCCAAAATATCAAAAAATACTAAAGAATTTTTTATGAACAGCTTTTTCACCTAAAAAGTAGTTTTCTTCTTCTAAATTTTCAGTTTTCCAAGAAAATATTATGGCAACGCTGCTTGCAAGGAAATATTTTCATGACAACAAAAATAAAACTTGCTATTCACAAGAGCGATGCTATAAAATAAAGATTGTTCAATTCACAAGATCAGTCGTTTATTTACAAAAAAAGACAATACTTATGCGCTTGTGAATACACAAATTTCTTGTACCGTTATTTGGTCGTATTTTCAAATGAAATTAAACCAGGTATGGGACTTTTTATATAATACGAAATAGTTAAGTTTTTCGCTATAAGCAATTTTTATAAAAATATGTAGTTTGAAAATTAAATGGAAATGAATCAAATACACACAAACATATGTATACATATGAAGATTCATGTGTATATTTATCATTAAGAACTTATTTTCTCAATGTTAGTTATCACCAAGGCAAGATTTTTGTGGCATATGCCACTTTTGCCATCTTAGAAATTTCTTCAATTATTGGCAACCTAGAAGAAAAATCTATGGACCAGAGTTTTTCGCCAGCCATTTTGAACCATTATTCGTGCCACAAAAACCTTGCAGAAGCAAAATTATCTATTGCTGCTGCATATTTTTCAAAATCCACCTTGACTTAAATGCACCTTTCCACTTTTTATAAGTATTTACATATTTCCATAATGTTAATATATAAATTTACAAAATATACAATAAATTCCATTTTGGAGCACATTAAAAAATTTCTTAGTTTTTTCATGCAAGCAAGAACAGCTGCTATACAGTTGGTAAAAAAAGTGTTACAAAAAGTACACTCAAAAAAAAAGACATGTACTATTATTAAGATTTTTTTTTCCTAAATTCAAGTAAAAAAAATTCTAAGTTTAAGTAATTTTTTCTAAGTTTAAGTAATATTTATACAAAAGTTCTAGTAAAAATTACTTAATATGAGTAAAAAATTAAAAGTTCATATCCTCAAAATACACAATAAATCAAAAAATAAACTTTAGGAAATGAATTACTCCTGGGGGCAAATCACCGCATTCGAAATCGAGTACTTTGTCTTTGAAATGTTGTTAACGTGGATCACGGCAATCGTTAACGAAACGTATCTACTTGATTGGTAGTCTACTATCGAAAACAAGTAAACTCTTAGCTTTTTGCCGCGAAATAAACCAAAGAAGCAAAACAAAGGAAAAAGAAAGAAGTATGTAATAAAAATATAAGTATTTTCCGGATATTTTCGAACAATTAGTTTAGAAAATATAATTTAATTTAATTTTAACTGTTTTTAAGGAAAGTGAATATGAATACAAAAATTGTCCAATAGGCAGTGCAAAGAAATAAATAAGGGAAAAATCATTTCCAGAACAAATACAAATAAAGTTTTGTTTTTCGTTTTGTTTTTCTTATTGTCTTATGCTATATATATATATATATATATATATATATATATATATATATATATATATATATGTATATATAAAAGTACCAGAATTAAAGACAAAAAAAATTAAAAAATTTACTAAATTTAAGATCAAAGACGAATTTTTTTTTTTTCAAAGCTCCGAATTTTATAAGAAAATGTTACTTAATTTTAGGAAAATTTTACTTAAATATGAAAATATAATTACTATAAACTAGTTAATCAATTAACTAGAAATTTAGTAAATATTTTACTGGTTTCAAGTAAAAACAGCTTTGGCGCCATACGACAACTTTTTTATTCAAATTTAGAAAATTTTCCAGTCTTAGTTGATTTTTTTTTTCGAGTGTAGAAAGAAGTTCAGCAACAGAAACATTTATTTCCACAGCAAATATTTTTTCCCACGAAATATTTCCATTTTGCCTAAAGTTGCAATCTTGAATTATTTTCACGTGAATAAACTCGCATATGGGTTAAAATTTTTATAACCGACTCCGTTCCCGACCACCTTTGAATCTTATGAAACTTAGTTGTCGTTTTGCACGTTACTTAACTAAGATAAATATAAAATTTTGGACTTCCAGCTTCTGTTTTTCCTGAGATATAGACAATAACTTTTTTTAAATTTTTTTATTCAACATTTGTTTAATGTTTTCCTACGTGTAATAGGAATAAAAAATTAAAAAAAATAGTGTACAAATTTCATAAATAATTTCAAGTTATTGTCTATGTCTCAGGAACTAATAAGAGCTCACTCAAATTTCTTGACACAAAATGCAGTAGAGAGACTGTGAGGATTAACATATATTTTTTTTTTCGAAATTTAAAAATTTAATTTTTTCAGATATAGTTCCCCAAACTTTAAATTATGTGACAGTGACCTTTGACCTTTCACGAAAAAAAGTTAAACTAAAGCTATTCTCAATACCTGTTAAATGGGACCTGTATCTTAAAAACTTTCGAAGATATGTGCAATAATGGTAGACTACTTATGTGTTGTTAATGAATTCCCTACTTTTCGAAGCGCCATATTTCGGGAACCACAAAAGCTAGATACCCAAAATTTTTGAATTTATATTATTTTAGTACTATAGAACATTCGTGCAAATTTTTGTACAATTCTAAGAGGGTTAAATAAAAAATTGGGTTTTTTTTTCGTTGATTTAAAATGGAATTACCCATACTCAAAAATAAAACATAGCATCACCGATTTTAATTCCCGTGGGATTTTCCCCAAAAATTATGTGCGTTTTTTCACAAACGTTTTCTTTGGGAAGTAGGTTTAAAAGGAGCACTATTTAAGTAGTTTTTTTTAATAATTTTTAATTGTTTAATTTTATTTCTATACATACATACATGAATTTATTTATTAACATATACAAACGCAAAATCAGCTGTTTATGGTTTTAACTTAAAGTGTGAAAACACTATTAAATCATTCGAAGTCCACCGTATCAGTAGATTTGAAAAATGCAAAACATTTGAATTTTAACCTTGCAGTTTTGTTATTTGCTACTAATGACAATAATGTTGATGATGTTACACAAGTGCTACAGTTACCAATTCAGTCTACAAGTCTAAAATAAACCACATACATAATTGTTTTAACGACATTGTTGCAAAAACCCCACTGTCTTCTAAATACATACTTACATATATACGAGTACAAACTAAAACTTAACTAAGTCTAAATTAAATCGAATTCATTGTACTCATACAAACGATGAAGAAATCATCCGCATTTGAGAATAAAGAAAAAGAAAAACCAGATCTCTCAAAGTGCGTTTTTTTTTTGTAAATTTGAGAGCACCGGCCGGGTCGGCCATTCTTGTGTTCATATCAAGTAAGTAGTTGTTACAATTTGTTTTTTATCTTGTAGTTTTAAGACCATTTTTAACGAAAATATTTATTAAAAAAAAAGAAACATATTGACCGTTTAAAGTACAAAGCGTTTCAGTTTTATTGTGCTCGTATTTGTGGACTTTTTTTACTTCTTGCAGGCATTGTTTTTTTTTTATTGAATGAAATACATATTTGTTGTATGAAGTTTGATTTGATGGCAACTTATAGCAGCACTAGCTGGTGCATTCCATGGTATATAAAAGTCGAGACTTCTTAGAGAATGCATCTCAAACCAAAGTTAGATTTTTGCTGGCAAACAACAGATTCTCGCAACGATCCTCTAAAATTATTAGATACACATATAATATTTTTTTTAAATTTTGTTGTCATTTACAAAACACACAACACAGATTAAAAAAAATGTTTGCTAAGGTAAGGATTTCCCATGGAATTACATATTATTAATCTAGTGCGTTACTAAGTTAATTTTTTTTTTCTTTACAGGTAGTTTTATTAATCAGTGCATCCTTATCAGTGGCCATGGCTGCGCCTGGCATTTACGGTGGTCATGGTGGTGGTATTGGATACGCCGCACCAGCTGCTGTTTCCTATGCAGCACCAGCTGCTGTTTCCTATGCCGCTCCTGCAGTATCTTACGCTGCTCCTGCAGTATCTTATGCTGCTCCTGCCGTATCTTATGCTGCGCCTGCTAAAATTTTTGCTCCGGCACCCGCCATTGTGGCGGCACCTGCTAAAGTGGTGGCTGCTGCCCCAGCTATTATTAAGGCTGTGGAACCTGAGCCCTACGATCCCAATCCTAAATACAGTTTCTCCTACGGTGTGTCTGATCATTCCACTGGTGATTCGAAGGCAGCAGAAGAACATCTGGAAAATGGTGTTATTCATGGCAGCTATTCTTTGACTGAAGCTGACGGCACACTTCGTAAGGTAAGACAAATCCATTTAAAAGGCTTGACTTTTTTGCAATACAATTTTGAAGTGATGAACCGAAAGTCCTTTTGAGTTGGTATTATTATAAAGTTTGGGTAAATTTGAGGTTAGGAAGTAAATTGGCTGTCATATGATGAAATGTCAAGAATTTATTTGTTGAGTAAAAAGTTGGGAAATTTTAATTATGGAACGCTGCACTCGTGAACAAAGAATTTTAATTTGAAAGACCGGGTTTACGTGAACAAACCAGAAAAAAATTCAAGCTCTGTAAGATGAAATTCGGTGCCGCATTAGCGACAATTAAGCGAAGCTTTGTTGCAAAATGTGGTGCAATATTTTGTGAAAATATCGAACGTGTGCCGTCTGCTGCTAGAGGTAGACATTTGCCCAACATCATATTCCATTATTATTTCCCATATTTCTACTTTATATTGGTATTAATACGAGGCTGGATCAATAAGTCCGTGACTTTTGTAATGAATTTTTTGTTGCAAAACAAAAATTTATTTCTCAACATAAACTCCTTTTAACTCGAAACACTTATGCCCTAATTCTGATCGACGATTGTACCTTCTTGTCTATGAACGGAAAAAAGCAGCAGTTCTGATTCTTTAGAACAATAGTTATTTATTGTCTATGCTGGAAGGTTCGTGTATTTGCTTTATGATTTTGTTCCAAACACATATTTTTTTATATCTTTTTCAAAATATTGCACAATACTTTAATTTAATTTTTATGTTTTAAAAATTTGGCAATAATATTTTTTATTTTCATTATCAAAGACAACAACCATTTTTGAAGGAAATAATTTAGATAATTCAAACACACCCTTCAAGATATATAAACGTTTTCGCGAAGCGAAAACGAACCGCATACGGACCGCCATTTCACTAACACTTGCATAGTTTTAGCCTTGTCGTACTACCAATACATTCAAATTACTATTTTTTTTTCTAATTCTCTTATTCCGAACTTAACGTTTACGGTGCATTTAAGTATCGCAAAATCGGTTCGTTTTCGTAGTCTTGTATGAAAAAATTACTTCGCCAGCGGTTCGTTTTCGTGCCGTTTTTCTTAGAGGGCAAGAACTCAAAAGTATTTTCAAACAAAAACGTCTTAAATCTTCTTACTGAATTAGGGCATTAGTCCACTTAGTTGCAGTTTTTGTATCCCTTGCAAAAAATAAAATTTTTCGAGGTCCTTAAAATATGCATTTGTTTGGTCGAAAATTTCATCGTTGAAGCTAAATCTCTTTCCACCGAGCCAGCTTAGTCTGGATAATAGGGCGGCTGAGGGATCAATTTGAAGCCAAATTCATGGATTTTTGCCATGGAAAATGCACATGCGTTTGTGGTCGGTTGTGAGCACCCATCTTGCCTATGGCATCTTCGATCGGTCAAGACCATATCGTGGATTTTTTCAAAGTTTTCGGGTGTACTGACCTCAATTGGCCGTCCAGTAGGTTCAGCTTCGTTTGTACTTGTGCGACCACAACGAAAGTCAGTAAATTACCCTTTTTACCATTAAAATCGATGGTGCAGAGTCCCCATAGTATTTATCGAGCTTTTATTACGTTTGATTGACGGTTTTATTTTTTTGGAAAAAAATAATGTTTAAGGAGCACTCGAAATTCCCTTTTTCCATTTTTAGCAAAATACACGAGATTGTATGTTTTGAACAGCTGTTAAACGCAAAGTAATTGATGACACTTGCTCAAAATTTGACAGTAGTCTATTAGTGTCTTGCGAAAGACCATTTATAACAACTTTCAAGACATGGGAGATATTTATATTATTTACTACAGCGAAATATTCTAAAACAAACGCTAGACAAAACTGTTGGCAAGACAAAGAACTGAAACAAATGTCTTGCCAACAGTGTTGTTCAGCGTTTGTTTTATAATATTTCGCTGTAGTAAAGCATTTTAAAAATCTCTCATGTCTTGAAAGGTCTTATAAATAGTCTTGTGCAGGTCTCTATAGTCTATTAACACCCCAGTAAAAAAAAAATGGAATACATTCTAGTGGAACTACTTTTTTATTGCTTCCAAAAAAGCGATATTTTTAGATTGCGTGAGACTGAGAAAAAAACTATGTAGAAGCATATTTTAGTCATACAAAACCTTGTAACTCCTCCATTTAGTTAGAAAATACTTACCAGAATTAAAAAAAAAAATCTTTTTTTAAAGAAATTTATGAACTAATTTTAGTCTAAAATTTAAAAGTTATTTGCTTAAATTTTCATGAAAACACTGTTTCGGGCTAAAATTCGTATAAAAAGAAAAGAATTGTTAAAATAGGTAACTATTTACAATTTTTCCCAGATGAAAATATTATCATAGAACACAAAAAAGGGAATTGTTCTTAATATCGCTTCCAATTCAGTGACCAGGAATCGAAAAAGAGAACTTCTTGGAATGACAACCCTATGTAAAAATCATTAGATCGGATCGAAATTTTCACTACTTCCAGATCAAAAACTCTGCATTTTCATGACTTTTTTGGAGTCTCTTTTTTTTTTTGCTGGGACGTGGTATACTTGATGGGAATAGTGTTGCATTTCATACAACTACAAGGAAGCTCGAAAAGTCACGGACTTATTTATCCGCCCTCGTAAAACTGAATTTGTCAATTTTTAAGCTAATCTACTTCCTAACCCAGCCTTTACATGCGTTTAATACTTGTTCCTTTTCATCATTTACATATTTTTAATCTGAATTCCTTTAAACATTTTAGGTCACCTACACTGCCGACAAAATCAATGGTTTCAATGCTATTGTTGAAAAATCCGGCGCCGCTGTCATTGCCAAGCCAGTTGCTGTCGCCGCCGCAGTACCCGTTGCCAAAGTAGCTTACGCCGCCCCCGTTGTTGCTAAAGTTGCTGTTGCTGCACCAGCCATTGCTGCACCTGCCTACTATGGTGGCTATCATGGATATCATCACTAAGCAAATCCCACGTCACCACCAACAAACACATCATTCAGTCATAAAAATTCTAGTGACAATTTGTTGAACAGTCAAAAAAAAAAAAAAAAAAGATCGACCAAAAGCCATCGTTATTTGGACTTGTGATCCTGGAAAAACATTTTCGTTACCAAAAGTGTTACGAGTATCAGTTAATGAAAGCTAATGACACTTGATAATGTTATTAACTTATTATTTAGTTTTAATCATATCCGCTCATAATCACCAAACAAGCACCCACTCACTCTGTTTTACTCACGCCATCACTCACTCAGTCCTACTGCCGCTTCTCTCATATTCTTATTGCTTCTCCTTAAATTAGTATTTTAAACATCACACACACACACAAACACACACATTGCATCAGACATTGATTGTCATATGATTTGTAATATTATTATTTTTTTTTGAAATTTAATTTTTGTTGTTTGTTATTTTTGATTCTTTCTGCTCATTTGTTAATTGTAAATATGTTATAGGTAATTTTGTAATTTTTGTGTTAATGGCATTAGAAAATTTGATTAAAAAATATTTTAATATTTTAGCAAATAAGTGACTCGAATTTTTCTCGTAGAAGAATCGTGACAAGTAATTTTAATAAAACATAAAAATTAAATGTATAAAAGTATGAATAAAAAGAAAAAAGAATGAAAGTAGAATCATCGTGTGCATTTACTGAATAAAGAATTCAGTACAAAAATAATATATATAAAATGAATTTTTATTGAATAAATTACATATATGTAAGGCAAATTTATAACAGCTGATCCGACTGCGTAAGTCAATTGTCAAACTTTATTTGTATTTATGTAAATGTACGAGGGCGGTCGCAAACTAAAAACAACACTCGTCACAATCATGAATATTCTCACGGAATTTGTTCTCTGACGGAAAATAATTTTCTTGAGAAAAAAAAATTCTCTAATCATAAATTTCTTGGGATCAAAAAATATTAATAAGTGGCATCACCGCATTTCGAAAACATATGATTTGTTTGTTTGACATTTTGATTTCTTGCTTTCATTTGCGTGCAACCATAAAGAAAGTTTTTGAAATGCAACAATTTGAAAAAAACATACCGCTCATTTACTCAAACAACGTCATAACTCAAAAAATGTAATTTTTTGTACACCAAAGTATTAAAAATTAAAGGGGGCTCCAAAACGAGCGACGAAAAATGTTAAAATCCCATGTAATATACATATAATTGTATATACATACTTATATTGACACTTGAAATTTGTAAAATTAGTATATTTTTATATAGACTACAACAATTAACATTAAAATATTAAAAAAATTTAAATTAAAGGGTGGTCCATCAGTTAATGCAATTTTGACTATGTAATTTTGACAACTTGCTATATCTTGGAAACCGTAAGAGGTAAACTCTTCAAATTTTCAAAAACGGTAAAACTAAAAAATCCAAGAATTATAAAAACCAAACAAAACCAAAAAAAAAAAACGCCAAAACATAAAAAAATCGCCAAAAATTAAAAAAAAATCGCCAAATCGAAAAAAATCGACAAAATTAAAAAAAAAATTCAAGCACTAAAATAAACCGCCAAAAAACCGAAAAATATCGCCAAAACGTGAAAAATGCGCCAAAACCAAAATAATGCTTTATATAAAAAAATGTCCAAAATGAAAAAAATCGCCAAAATTAAAAAAAAAAATTGCCAAAATTCAAAATAAACGCCAAAAACTAAAAAAAATCCTCAAAACGAGAAAAAACGTGCCAAAACTAAAAACGTTGCCAAAACCAAAAAAAAAAATCACCTATATGAAAAAAAACGCCAGAATTAAAAAAATCACCAAAATAAAAAAATCGCAGAAATAAAAAAAAACGCCAAAATAATAAAAATCGCCAAAATTAAAAAAACTTCAAAAACCAAAAAAAAAAATCGCCAAAACGTGAAAAAAGTGCCAAAACTCAGAAAGCGCCAATAAATTCAAAAAAACCCCAACCTAAAAAAACGCTTAAAACCGAAAAAACCCAAAAACGAAAAAAATGCCAAAACTATAGTTTATATTGGCTAATAAAGTTCGTATTGAATTACATATATCGTGTCCGTACGGAACCCTTCGTGCGCCGGTCAAAGTCGTTCTTCACTGAATTTATTTTTTGAGTAATGACGTTGTTTGAGTAAATGAGCGATATGTTAAAAATAAATTTACAAATTATATATTCGGGCTTTAATTGAGTTTTTCTATAATCAAAGAGATTTTCTTACTTTTTGAATGTGGTTGAAGTCTACTGAAGTGTTGCTTAGCTGCAAGTGAAATGCATCTAGACAGCAAAATCACCAACATTGGAACGTATAGCCAAAATCGTTTCATAGCTTTCATGTCGCTGAGTAAAAACAATTTAACAGCCTGTTTTTGTAACATAAGTTTTTTTATATTGTACGTCAAATAACGAATGAATTGAACTTTTGGTTTTTGTTCATTTTATTTTGAGTCAAACAAATAAGCTTTTAGCTTTCGTTTGAAAAATTGGTTCACGTATGTACGACACAAACAAAATCAACCGTCAAATTAAACAATCAGGAAAAATTTAACGTGTTGGTGAATTTTTTGAATTTTTACAATTAAAATTTAAAATAATGGATGTTTTTACCAAGAAAATTTAAATATTTTTCAGCATAAAAAAACTAATCCTTGGCAATTTAAAGTGTTGGTCCAATCAAGTCAATTACCACCTCCGAAAGTTTTGATTTCGACATGTATGATATACATTCCTTTCCGGCACAAAATTTACGAGAAATTTTAGGAATGTTCTCACTTTAATTATAGCGAGAACGCTAGTGATTCTACTGTTTTGCTTCATTGCAGATTCCATTTTCTCCAGCAGTATTCCTTGTTGTAAGTGGTATTTAATCATTTCATTTATTGAACTTACTGCTCGTGTGGAAACTGTAGCAAATTTGCTGTGTCTCGCAATCTGCTCGGTCGCTATAAAAAAATCCAAGTGCAACGGCTCAAATCATATTTTTTTCAATAAACGCGTATTTTTGTACACTTTAAACAAACAATTTTTGAAAACTTTACTTTTTATTTATTTTTACAATTGATTGATAGGGTTGCTTCCTTTTCATTTTTAAGGAAACTTTTAATTTTCTATGAGAAAAGCTCTAAGAATTACAACTAAATGAGTAATGGAAACATTGTTCTTAGACGTTTAATTACAAACAAAAAGAGCTTTTATTTTCAAACGAAAAAAAAATGAACTCAATTTCCAACTCGACCGTTTGCCTAATAATCGCTCGCCTTCTAACGTAAGGCAGTTCGATGAACAGGCTGTAAGAATGTTCACAGGCTTCCTCACAGGCCATTCTAGACTGAGAAAGCACCTCAACAGACTTGACATTGAGAGTAACAGCCTGTGCAGATTCTGTGATTACGAAGATGAAACTCCAGAGCATATTCTAGAGGACTGTGAAGCGTTATGCCACAGTAGATATAGCCAATTGGGCAAGTACCTATTGGAGGATTGGGAACTGCCAACTCTGGACCCACTGGCAATCTTAAGATTCATCAGGAGAGTAGTAGATCTACTTTGGTCGCAGTGTCCTGTGCGTCCCGCTAGACTTAATTCATTCATTCATTCATTCAAATCAGCAACAAATAAATTTTTTAAATATGTAATATGCGGGGATTTTTTTGTTATTATTTTAACAAAACGTAACAAACCGTTTCTCTGTCTGTGGAAAAAATACCCGCTAGATTTTAGAGTTAAATTAAAAGACATCTATTTTCAATTTTAATATAAAATTTTTTTTTTTTTTTTGATTGCATATCGCAACATTTGGAATTTCATTAATCATATTATATAAATAAAATCTTCTTAATTCAAAACACGTTTAATAAAGAAAATACAAAAAGTGAAATAAGCAGTAGCAGGCAGGCAGGCAGGCAGGCAGACAATTAAATATGTAATATTCGTGTCTCTGCTGTAGTGATGGGTGCAGTTCACGGGATTAGCCAAAGTGGGCCATTTTTAGCGCTCACGTGAAAACACAATTGGAGTGAGTAAGCATAAATGAGTGGAATTACTGCATGATTAGGTCTGTTTAATTTTCATTGTAATATTTTTTTAAATTTATTTAATTTTATGATTAAGACCGCTTTATATCTTGGAAACCGTAAGTGCCAAGGAAGCTCTTGAAATTTTCAAAAACGCTAAGCTTCTGTCACACGATGTCGACAAAGTTCGACTAGTCGCACAGTTACAGTTGGAAACAAGAACAAAATTTTAAAATTTGTTTTTGTTTTGAATTTAAGCGTGCATCAAGCCGAACGCTGTCGACATCGTGGGACAAGCCCTAAAATTAAAAAATAACAAAAATCAAAAAATTATGAAACGAAAAATCGCCAAAACTAAAAAAGCGCTTAGATTTAAAATATCACAAAAAATAAAATAAATCGCTAAAATGAGCAAAAAAAAAATCACCAAAAGTAAAAAGGTTGCCAAAAAACGAAAAAATCACAAAAAACCGAAAAAATCGCCAAAACAAAATAAATAAATCCAAAACAAAAAAAATCGTTACACCTAACTATGAGGGCAATTACGAAAAAAAATCGGCGGGAAAATTTTCCCTGGGAACAATTCCAACTAATAGCAAATGATAGGGAAAACAAAAAAAATTCTAATTGGAAATTTGAGAAATTTCTCGCGGAATTTTATTCATAATTGCCCTGTATGTGTTTTGTAAAAGAAATCGTCAAATATCGAAAAACAAAATCGCCAAAACTAAAATAAACACCGAAAAAACTGAAAAAACACAAACACCATACAGAACCCTTCGTGTGCACCTTACAGAAGGTCGCATTTTGCGAATTCATTTAAGAACTCAGTTGTCAACTTCTGCGCGGACGTGTATGAACTAAAAACGGTGCGGCATCAACTTGCACACGGGAGTGTATAAATTGACAACGATGCGTTGTCAACTTGCAAAGTGTATTAATACTAAGTGACCTTATCAGCTCAGCTGATTTTAAAATGACTTTACCCCATCTTAACCCGAACTGTCAACATACAAATAAAAATAGTTCTACAACAATGTTTTATATATGGTGTTGTAATGCTAAGGTCACTTGGTATTAATACACTTTGGTCAACTTGTAGGCATTCGTAGTCCATATTAGTGATGAGCGATAACGTGATTTTTGAATAATGTTGCTCCTTGTGAACGTGATTTCTAAATCGCTGTTCTTTTAAACTGTTACACTGTGATCACAGTTTAGTTGTATTTTGTTTGTAGCAGTGCTGTTATTTTGAGAAAATCTAATAAGAAGAGCAGCATTGAAATTAAGCAGTGACTGTGATCACGGTTTAACACATTTCACCTCTTCTGCTTTAAAAGTATTTATTAGTATTGGTGTCTTAATAAATACATACTAATAAGAAGAGCGAAAAGAACAAACAATTAGCAATCAACCCCGTACAAATATTGAGAATAGTCGTATAAGAGGCAGAGAGACAATAAAATTGCAAATATAAAAATGTGAGCTATAAATAGTTGCCAGAATAGACGATTTGACGATTTTTTTCTTGACAAAAGCTGAAGGTATAAAAACATTTATGTGGTAGCTTTAATTACAATAAAATAAGCATACAAGAACAATCACAGTTTGTATGAAAGAACTATATTTGCAAAACCTGTTACTTGATAAATTCAGTGACAGTTGTGATTTCAGATTTTTCAATCGCTGTGAAAAAGTAACAGGTTTCGAAATAATGCTCAACTCTAGCCCATATACAACGAATGTGCTCACATTGGTATAATTTTTCCTCTGGGTGTCTACATTTCTATGCAAGTTCGTTTTAAGTATACTAATATGTGTGAAATATCAGTGCAAAGCTGTTGGGACTGGAGAAATTGTGCGTTTTACGTTACCACTCCACGAACTCCACAGTATTTCAGTTTTTTCTCTTGATTGTTGGTGAGTTTTTCGGGGGCGAAATTTTTTTCACTCACGTGAGCGTGCACACTTTACTCGCAATCCCATCTCTACTCTACAGTAACGACACGATTAGTAGTCATACAAGTCATAGATAATTGGCCGTAAGCGCAGCAGCGTTTGTGTTTCATATGGAAACTCACGATTGTTAAAATGAAAACATTTTAACTGATGATTAATGTGCGGCTAAAAAGAGTCTTCGTTTATTTAAAAATTTTTACTAATACGGTTAAATGGGCGACAAATTGATGGATAAAAACTGATTTACACCTGCTCATGAAACATTTTCAAATTAATGACGTCACAGCGCTTGATTGACTGTGAAACGGTTTTAATGTCAGCGCAACAAACAAAGAAAAAAACATTTGAAACGGTTTAAAAACCGTTTCTTTAATACATAATTAAAACTTATTTTCATACTCGTATTAACATAAATAACAAATATTCAGTTATTCATTTATTTTGTATGTCATTGTAACAAGGTTGATGGGATTGTTGTCCGTCTATCGTTGGACTGAAGTTTTTTTGGCACGTTTCTTGAAGCAATACATAATTTTACAATAAATGGTTACATTAAAAATAATTTTTTTTGGTGAATCGTTCCCGTTTATGGCAAAAAGTAGGACTTGTGTTTAATTGATTTTATTATTGTATAATAATATTTTTTTTTATATTTACATTTAAATATTATGATTTGGCAAGCCTTGTCTGCTGACAATGCATTTCAAAATAAAAGGCAGAAATTATTGTTTGAGTGACAATTATTTTCTTTAAATAGCTTGATATTATAATCGAAAGTCACCAGTCAACTATTTCGATAACAGTGCTAAGCACCTAAACAAATCCACTAAATAATCTTTAACTAAACCAAATAAAAAAAAATGGCTTTCCTTAAGGTGAGTTTAAAAGGACTTTCAAGTTACAAAAGGATAAAAAGGGGACAAAAATTCCAAATACAGCCTTTTCGGTGCTAAAACTATTCCATTTGAGAAATAATAAAGAAAATTTAAATATTAAAGTAAATCGAATTAAGGAAAACTAAAAAGTGAAATCAGCAATTATGCATCTAAAAGACCAATAAAATATACATAAAGTGACCAAAGAATAAAGGACATTTGTGAAAAAAAAATATTAAGTTAATTAACAATTGTTAACAATAATTCCCTGCAAAATCTTCAGCCCAATCATGAATATTCATATTCATTAGGGAAAATAATTTTCTCAAGAAAATATTCCTCCAGTCATAAATTCCTTGGGAACAAAAAATAGTAATACGTGGCATCACCGCATTACGAAGCTCGTTGTTTTGCTTGTTTGTTGACATTTTGTTTCTCCTTTTTTTTTTTGAGTGAGAGAGTAAAAAAAGTTATTAAAATTCACCAACTTGAAAAAAAACCAGGGTGACCGATGACATTTTTCAAAAAGTGCCACCAAAAAGGGGATTTATCAAAAAAAAAAAGGGAAAAAATTAAAAAAAAACGAGAAAACTACACTAAACATTTTATTTTTAATGTATTTTTACATAATTCAGTCTAAAAAAGGGAGACAAAAAGTGGCAAAAGCACTCGAAAAAGTGGCAATGTGCCACTTTAGTCGGTCAAACGGTCACGCTGAAAGAATCATGTAAAAATAAGTTTATAAATCATTTATTTGGGCATTATTTGTGTTTTTCCACATAAAAGAACTACAAACTAAAAGTTCATGTATATAAATTTTGTTTTAATGGAGTATATGTTTTTATGTCAACTCCCTTCTGTTTTGCAAGGGAAAGATGGGAAAGATTTTTAGTGAAAAAAGCAAGTTAAATTGCGTTCATAACACTTACTTTTTTCCCCAGAGTTTTTTTTTATTCCCGCATTTGGTAAAAAACAGGAAAAAATCTAATTCATAAGAGGAGAAAAGTGAAAAAACTCGCCCGGAATTTTTGTTTATTATTGGGCTGCTTTTTTCAAGGAGTGTGAGTCTCTTCGGTAAATTTGTTGACGGTGCTCGGCGGTTTAAACTAATGGCCTGTTTCCCACCTGCGAAAGAAAACGTTCGATTTACAATTTATATTGAAAACAAAAACAAATTTTCATATTTTTTTGTTGTTTTCAATATAAATTGTAAGTCGAAAGTTTTCTTTCGCACGTGGGAAACAGGCCATAAAGAATTTTTTTCCACTGCACCCAGAATATTTAAATAAATAAATAATGATAAATGTTCACGTTAAATGTGTTCCTTTTACCTCAAATTGTGGTCGCTAATGTTTGCGTTGTTTAGAAATGAGAAATATTTCACTTGAACAAAATTTTCGCCTTTTAGTAAATTTGTTTGATTTGCAATTAATTTTTAAAGCTTTAGAAATCTTTTTCCCGTTTTTTTACATTCACTGCGAACTGATAGCGGGAACAATTTTTCACGGAAGATTCACGATAGCATTTTTTGCTATGGGGAAAATAAACATTTTATGGCAACGAAAATTCACGATAGGGGTGCATATGTTTACATAAAAACTCTCAAAATGTGATGGAGAACTACGTACAAAAATAAATATGCTTTGGAATTTTTAAATACAATTTAATGTTAAAAAAATCCCACAAGAAAAAGGATAACGGGGTAACAACTTTTGATCGATTTCTCTCGGTGGCCAGTTCACGTCGACTCGACGTGAGATGTCCTATCAAATCAAATTTTGGCCAAAATAAATTGGTAATCATCGGCCTATAGCGCTAGTTGTTGACGGTGATGGCACATATATATACATATATAATGCGATTGCGCCACCAGCCCAACCCATACCAAACAGTGACCCTTTCGGGATGCATTGGACGATCTTGGATCTCATGTGGATTGGAAAAAGTAAATGGAAATGCAGTTTCTAAACGGGCCGTCCGATTGTCATAGAGGCGTCACAGAGCTTAAGTCTGGAATTTGGACTATATATCGAGAGCCTATATTCAAAATACGTCAACTCAAAAAAGCTAACTTTTCAGTAGAGCGAAAAATATAGTTAATTCGCTCATTATTGTAAAACTAAATGATGTGTCTTCCATAATATGTTTTAAATATCCTTACTAGTTTATAGGTCTGCAAAAAATATTTTATTTTGCACTCGTTTGCATACTTTTATGAGATAGCAAATTTTAGTCGATGAAAAAACAAATATTTCTTTAGAATTAGCATATTTTGTTAGAAAAAAATTTGAATTTTTTTTAATATATTTATTTTTTAATCAATTTGTGAAATATTTTACCAAATACCGGATATAACAATTGAAAAGCTACAAGAGAAATTTTAAAATACCATGAAAAAAATTACTTAAGCCTGACTGAAAGCCTCTTCCAGCTTTTGCACTTTCACTCATTAGCGTAACAGGGTTACTTCAAGTTATCAATTTCGAAAGCTTATGTTATTGACTATAATTGGTCCATACATTATGTTTCTATTCCATTAACAGTTCAAAAGTTATACATACATTACCAATTTTTTTTATCGGAACCCCTTTGTACTGATATTTGATTTGATTTGAGGTAAATTTGTCATAAATTACTAATTTTTTTTTTAAATATTGGAAATTTTCAACAAAAAAATTATACTTTGAGATAGCAGAATAAGAAAAATTTATATAAAACGATAAAAAATTATTTTTTGGATTCCAAATTTATACTACAGATGAATATTGCATAGGGGAGCTATTTGCATCGGAAACTCATTTTGACCAAATTTGAGTTGACGTGTTTTGAATATACGCTCTCGATATATTTAAGGGGTCTGAAGCTACAAACTCTCAAAGTGGCCCACCACGGATTAATGAAAAATTCGAACCGATGCCAAGCTGATGTTTTTGTTCGGACAAAAAAGATTTTTTGCAAGAGCTCGAAAAAAGTCTGCTACATGTATGGGTTTTCCTTATAGTTTGACAAATATTCAAGAAAATAATAAAAATTTCGACTTTTTTCCCAACCTTGGTCCACTGTTCTGTTAATAGAGAAGTCAAATCTTGTCCGATTTGGAAAAGGAAACTTATTATAGATGTGAAACAAAATTCTTAATATTAAAATTTTGGTACCAAAAGCACAATTAATTAAAATTTTTCGATTTTAAGCGGTTTAAAAAAAACGTGTGTTAATTGTTTCACTATTATAACTAGCCGTCCACACGAGCAATAATCTCGGCAATTATTGCCTTGGCAATTGTCAAATTCGATTGCCGACACAAGATATTTGCGTGTAGACCGTATGAATATGTGTTCGAATATATATTAAGCAACAAATGTTAAAATACATTGCTGAGCAATAATCTCTTAACACATGCTGTCAAATTAAAATAATATTAATTTTTTTTTAACAAAACAGCAAGAAAAATTATTTTAAATTAATAAAATAAATAGAATTTCAATTTCCAATTAACAAAAGATCTAATAAAGGATAATTTAAGTAAGTATATGCATAAAAATACAAATATATTTGAATGTACGTGTTCGCCACCTCTAGATACATTGTTGACCACAAGCAATTTGACGTTATCATTCTGCCGACGTTATTGCTGGTGTTAAGACACAACAAATTGCTCGTGTGGTCGTACTGTAAAAATGATTTTGTAAAAATACTAACCCATTATTTATAGTTATTTGAAAGGTAATATAAAAGAAATATTAAAAAAAAATTTTTTTGGTTCAAAATTTTCGTTTTTAAAGGAACCAGATCGTTTCGAAATAGACTTATTTTTGTTATAAATATCAAATGTAAGGCGTTTTTCTCAAATTAAAAAGCTGGAACCAAAAAAACTATCATGCAACTTTAAGACATACCATGTTTTTAAATATTTTCAAAAATATTATTTCCGCCCTGCGAAAGATAAGAAAAATTCTGCAAAAAGACTGAAAATCCCAATTTTGGAATTTTGCGATTTTTTTTGGGAATTGCCGAGAACTCAAAGCAAATTATTTTTTTAATTATTTGTGTAATAATGGCTTCATTTTGCAGCTAATAGAGAATTTTCAGCTGAAAATATTCATATATTGGAACTTTATAGCATTCCTTGTTGTAAGACGTCTGTCTGTCTTCTCGAGAAACTCTTCACATATTGTAAGCAGATGCTGTTGTGAATTAGTGTCACTTTGTATCAGTTGCTGTAGGAAAGTAGACACTGGTCACTGCAATACACCGGCTTCAGGGGATAGTAATCCTAATGTAAGTAACACCAGAGCGCTTGTCTTCCTTCATCGGTATTGTGTAGCAGATTTATCGGCGAAGTAAAGCAATCAATAAATGGCTACAGCATCGACATTTTAATACGCTTCATTGACACCAGAGGCGCTGCAACACTGCCTTATTAAAAAAAATACGTTTAAAAAAGCAGAGTTGCAAAATAATGAAGCTTTCCGCTACCTCTTCCTTCACCACTTGTTTTCTCTATGGTTATCCCTTACCTAAAGAAGGTAACACCTAGTAATAGTAGTAGGCATTCAGTGCCTGAGTGTTACTTCTCTTTCAAGAATGGCCTTGCGTCCGATTTCCATATTTTTTTTTCTTTATTTCTTTTTTTCTTAATCAGCTTAAAGTTTGAGAGTCAAAGCGTAAATTTAAATTCATTCAATTACAATTTTCTACACGCTACTTAGAAGTCAAACTAAACATTTTTTTTCTTCAAATTTCATTTCCTTTCAAGGTAACAATTATCTGCTTGGCTCTTGTCGCTACCATCGATTGTGCTCTCTTGCATCATGCACCATTTGCCGCGCCAGTTCCAGCTCCTGTAGCCGCTGTACCAATTGACACAAACATCGATCCTCATCCTCAGTATGCCTTTGCATACAATGTCCAGGATGCCTTGACCGGTGACAGCAAGAGTCAACAGGAAGTGAGAGATGGTGATGTAGTAAAGGGTTCCTACTCCGTTGTGGATGCTGATGGATCTCTACGTACCGTTTTCTATACAGCTGACCCAATTAATGGTTTCAATGCCGTCGTACAACGTGGTCCCGTACCACTTCCCGCACCCGTGGTGGCCAGACCCGTTGTGGCCGCCAGACCTGTTGTAGCCGCAGCACCAGCTCGTTTCTTTTAAGTACGAGTACAAAGCTGGACGTAGACGTCAGTCACTTACTCTAGTCGTAATGATTTTCTTTCTATACACACACACACACACACACCTCTACATTCTTTTTAATTTAAAATCTTTATTTTATTTAAGAAAATATAAGAAAAAATTTCATTTCTTTAGGAAATATACATTATTAATTTAAGTATAGTTTTGTGGTTAAGCTTGTATGTACATTATTTTATTTTAGTCAAAATAAAGTTAAAAAAAATTTAACATAAAAAAATTCAGTTGATCATATCGCAAAATGTTTGCTTGCATGCAAATGTTTATTTATGTATGACAATGATTTAAGACTGTTGAAAATGCAACCTTTTTCTTATTCGTTTCAGTTTTAAATGGGAATAAATCAAAATGTTTGTCTGTTGTTAAATTTACATGAAACATTTTTTTTTTTTTTTGGAAAACTAAAGGAATTCATAAATTAAAATTTATGGACTTTTAATTTTGCAATTTTGCTCTTTGCACTTCTTCTACGGATGCATTAGAAATGCTCCTTCATCTACTACCATTGGACCTAGTAGGGAAGGAGATGGCAACGTCCTCGGCAATCCGTCTTCTATGTGCTTCTATGTGGAACGGAAATGGAACCGGCCACTCTAGAATATTCGATGATGAAGTTAGGGGATGGATGATTGACCAAACCTCCCCTGCTCTACTACACGAAAGTCTTTATAAACCCTGGATACCATCCACAGAATTGTGGATGAATGGAAGAAAAAGTGTTGATTTTTATACGGAAATCTTCAAAACACAAGAAGTTGTGGATTATGGAGTATTTTCGGGGGCTTTAGGTCTTCGTATAGCAAAGCGACTTACGGATCACTCCAGTGTCATTCAGGCAGAGATCCTTGCCATAAGAGAAGTTGCGGATTGGTTGAAAGTGAATGTCACTTCAACGACTTTGATTAACATATACACCGATAGTCGAGCAGCTATTATGGCCCGCCCTCTAATCCCCGCTTCCAAGAACAACAACAGCCCTCGATTGCCGATCTTTTCTTAATGAGATGGCAGAGCAGTTTGATATTCTGATCATTTGGATCCCAGGGCATAGAGGCTCTCTT
Organism: Tachina fera; assembly: GCA_905220375.1. Classification (NCBI taxonomy): domain Eukaryota; kingdom Metazoa; phylum Arthropoda; class Insecta; order Diptera; family Tachinidae; genus Tachina; species Tachina fera. Next base: position 11,211,915 of record LR999964.1, read on the forward strand.
CAGGGAAACTCTAGAGCTGATGAGCTTGCTAGAATTGGGACAACCTTACACGTTCCACCGGATTTGAAATATGTAGATTTATCCTTACTCTCTTGCAAACTCAGACTTAGGCGCAAGACAAAGGACGAAACAAATAGAAGGTGGGTCAACCCTATTTATTCTTTGGCGTACGACAGCAGCATTTGTCATTCAGCAATAGGCCTAGCCTGCCGGAGGTTTAGTCTATGCGACAAACAATGAATAAGACATTAAACTAAGATTTAGCAAAAAATTTCTGAATGGGGTCATGCGAATAGGGTCGATATTAACGCCCGTAAAACTCAATGCTTCTACGATTACTCATAGACGCATGACCGTAAATGCTGCTGCCTCTGTAACTATGGGTGGTGCAGGTATTAAGGAATCGGAAGCTCACTTTTCAGGTCTCAAAAGATGCATTCAAGTGCATCGGTGCAAGCAATACTTCACCCCATCTGATCTTCTTACTATTTATACCACTTATAACCGACGGAAAATGGAATATAACTCTCATGTATGGGCCGGCGTTTCAAAGTCTATTTTGGAGTTGCTCGACCGAGTGCAGGAGAGGGCGAAGAAGCTTATTGGTGACCGTAGGGTATCCAACTCTATTGACTCATTGGAGCATCGACTCAATGTGGGGTGCATTTTCTTGTTCTATCGTTACTACAATGGAATTAGGGAACTTGAGCTTCATTCACGGCACATACTTTTGTGATCGATTGGCCAATAAATCGCACTACGTATTACAGAGATAATTCCTTTTTTAGCCGTACATTCGTATGTGGAATAAAGTACCTGCGGAAATGTTGCATGCCACTTTCAACGTCGGAAAGTTTAAATCGAATGTAAACAGACACTACTTCCTCTATCCTCCTCCCCATAACCTATTTTCCTAGGAAAAATATAGATTTTTTAATTTTGAAGAATAGGAAACAAATCTTGATTCTAGTGTCCGTGCTAACCGGACACTGTCTCATAGTTAGGCATGCACAAAGGCTAAGGGTTGAACACAATGATTTTTGCCGTAGCTGCCAGAATATCGATGAAGAGGAAAGCATAGAACATTTTCTTTGTCACTGTCCTGGACTTGCAAGAAAGATAATGGCCACAATGGGCGCTCTGGAGTTCGGGAATCTTTCTGACGTTCTAGTGTTGAACTTCAACGTATTAGGAGCTTTATATTGAGCTCTGGTTGATTCGACGATGGGGACTCCGCTTAAGCAGAGTCTCCGTGGTATCACAATGGACCAGAACGGTCTAAGTTCATAAAAAAAATAATCTATCTCCACTATAAACAATTAAGGCACCATAACTTTTAAATGCGGCGTTTTTTTGGAAAAATTTTATATAGTCATTTTTGTTTAGAATAAATAGCACCACATCTTCTCAGTACATAATTTTGACCTAATCATGGCCCTTTAATGGGATAGAACTAAGTTTTTTTGAAAGACTTTTTTCAACGGCTCACGCCAAAAATTAGATAGCGATAATTATAATCCATTTTCATTATTTTATATGGTAAGTTTTGTAGATTATATAGTCCCATTGCACTTGGACTAAATATGTATGATTTACAGCCTGTTTCACAATGTCGAATGAAAACCTAAGCGAACGAAAGCGAGTCACTCGATATCAAGTAGATTTGGGTTTCTTGCAGCCAAATCAAAAATTTCAGTAAATTTGAGAGATTTTCCGTTAATATAACAAAATTAATACTGAATCGCTTTAAAGTAAATACAACCCTTCTTAAAAGCGATCAGCTGTATGTGACGAATATTAAGTAAATTTTTATCAACCAAGAAATAAAGAAAGGAAACATTAAAAAGTGAAAATTATAAATACATCCATAAACTGCACAAGAGTGTGAATTTTTTCAAGATAATAAATGATTTTTTGAAGCCAATAAAAGATTTTAAGTAATAATTTTTGTTCTAAGATGTGTTTGTGCATTAATTTACTCTTTTTATTTTTTTAAGACCTTTTTTTTAAAATAATTTAAAAACTTTTTTACTTTGCGAATGCAAAACAGCAAGTGAGTGATTTTGACTTTTGCGTTCGCAATGTTGTGAACACGTTCGATATTGTGAAACCCAAATCTGTATGAAAACACTTACGTTTTCATTCGCATTGTCGTTCGAGTGACTAGTCGCAGAACGATAAGATAAAGAAACAGAATTCGGTTTTCGTTCGCTTAGAATGCGAATGAATGTGAATGTTTATTCGACATTGTGAAACAGGCTGTTAGTAATATAAGGATCACAACATTACATACCAGTTTATTATAAGCTTTGTTATGTATTTGAAAACTATTATTACTAGATCGTGATTCATTGAATATACGAGTATCTTTACAAAACTAGACATAAATATATAGGATAATATAGAAAGGCCCTAACTCATTATCTTTTTTAATTCAAGATTTTTGCATTTTTCGATTCATTAGATGTTATTCTACCGAAATATAGAAAAAAAACTCGAATTCAAAAGAATAATGAGTTAGGTCCTTTCTATATTAAGGTAACGATATGTATGTATGTATGTATTAGGAATGCCAATCGGGATCGATTTTTGGAAATCCCGGGATTGGGATTTTGTAAATCCCAAAATAAAATTATTATAAATAATTTATTTTTTTTTATAAATATTACTTCAATAACAAATTTTATGCATTTTAAAAGGTTTTATGTTGATAATATATCATTACACAATTGTCTTTAAGGTTAATAATTTTCTAATACGAGTATGAAATAATAATCAAAAGATTTTTTCTCATCTATTTTTAAGTTGATTAATCACATTTGATGCTAGAGAAACCAAACTAAATATGAAAATTTGTTTTTGTTTTCAATTTACATACATTTTTTCTACAATCTTAACCAAAACGAAGATGCATACAAATCTATGGAATTTGAAAAAACGAAACGAAAATAAAAAATTTTTCATAAAAATACTCGGTAAATATTTCTTACGTTTACGTCAACCCAACAACAAAAAGTTTGCACTTGCTTTGTATTGCATTCTACTTCAATTGTAAGGAGCTGTCAATAGTACTCAATTGTTACCGAAAATAAGATTAGTGCTAATTTCTTATACTGTTGAGTAGTCGATATACAGTTGGCAATAACGCCACGAATGTTGGCTTCCAAGTCCCCTAACGTTTCTGGTTTGTTGGCGTAGACGAGCGACTTCACATATCCCCAAAGAAAATAATCCAATGGTGTCAAATCACACAATCTTGGTGGCCAATTGACAGGTCCATTCCGCGAAATTATGCGCTCATCGAATGTTTCCTTCAATAAATCGATTGTGACGTGCGCTGTGTGGCATTTAGCGCCGTCTTGTTGGAACCACAACTCATCCACATTCATGCCATCCAATTCGGGAACAAAATAGTCGGTTATCATGGCTCTATACCGGTCTCGATTCATTCGGGTCCTCTTCAACACTTTGCTCTACAGCGGCAATTGTTTCTTCGGTGCGCACTGTTCGACGTCTCTGCGGATGCGTATTATCACATAGAGTAAACGTAGTGCGAAAACGATCCATGGTTAACCGAATTAATTGCTCTGATGGACGATTATGTCGACCATAAAATGGACGGAGCTTGCGGTAAACTTCGCGAACTGAACCATTATTATCGAAATAAATTTGCACGATTTGCAAGCGTTGTTCTTTTGTCAACCTGTTCATGATGAAATGGCAAACCAAACTAAATATTAATCACTTGACAGATGACAAAATGGCCGCCAGTTAAAAAAGTGATGCCAACTTAAAGTTCAATACCTCAATAAAAAACACCCATTATATTGCAGCACCTTAGATAAAATAACCGTGAGAAAGTAGTTAATTTATTTTGCTCTTGTTGTTAATTTATAAGAAGTATGTCACGAATAGTCAATAAATTGTTAAAACTGCAGGTATACAATTGTATGGGACTTTTAAATATATATTATAAAAAATACCATAAAATCAACAAAAATTTTAATTTATAAATTTTACAAGTCCCGGGAATCGGGATTTACCAAATCCCGCAATTCGGGATTTCCCGTTTGCCATCCCTAATATGTATGTATAATGAATCACAAAACCTTTTATGGCGCAACTAATGCCTTCCACAAATAAATATTTTGCCCCATGACAATTTCATTTAAACAAAATCTATTGATTATTTTCAACATTTAATGACCCTTCAAGATAGTTATCATTGTTTTTCCCATTTCCCATTTCGTTAATTTGTCTCCAATTTATTATTGGTATTAATCTCTAGAATTTTAATGGTTAAAAAAAATTGTTTATCAATTACTTTTGACATTCCTGTCCAACCCCAAAAAATACTCGCTCGTATCTCTCGGGCTCTTGTAAATATTTACTACAGTGTTTTTCAATTGACAATGCATCATTGATCAGCCAAGCCAACTCACTTATCTCTCTTGTCTTATGCAGGCAATCAGTGATAAACTTTTAACAATCAAATAATAGATAATACAATGACTTTAACTCTCATCTAACTAATAAAATAAAATTAAATGTTTGTAACGAAAAAAAAAGAACTAACGAAAATCCTAAATCCATTCGATGTCAGAAATAAAAAATATGTATAAAAAAAAAACTTGCGTGAACCAAAGCGGCATGTGCTGTGCACAAGTTGCGTGTGTTTGAACACACGATCACTTTAGTCAAACAAGCGGTTAGAAATTGAGCTGTGTAAGGTAAGCGGATAAAGGAGGGTTTTTTTTTTTGGTTTTTTGGTTTTTCATAGAAACCGATTGAACCACACCTATAGTCATTCACTTTAAAATTATCATGCGTTTTTATGTCTGTGGTTCTCAAGACTATTTCAATAGTTTATACATATATAAATTTTTTTATTCAGCGCTAAGAAACATGCAACAACACTTGTATACGAGGTACGCTGAACAAATTTATGTTAAATTTTAATTATAGCATTTGTTAGTACAAAACTTAATTTCATTTATTTATGGAAGTATAGGAATGTTTTATTTTTATGCAAAGTTTTACAAGGCAAACATCTTAAGGCTCAGTTAGCCGACTGTAATGTAATGTAATTGCAACGCAGGAAACAGCTGATCGATATTTTTATATGAAAAGTACGTTACATTACATCTCCATAACCATTTTCATTACTTTTCGCCCAACAATATCGATCAGCTTTTTCCTACTGTTGCAGTTACTTTACATCACAGAGGATATACAGAGATGTCACGATACGGAAGATAATTTGTGTTTTTGGAGGTCCCGCTCACTCTGTCACTGCGCATTCTTTAAACCTTCTTTCGTGGTGACATTTTTTTAGCTTAATATCATTTTACGCTTTGTAACCTCATTCGCTTGGCGAATTTTTAAAATAAATGGTAAAAATTGATATTTTTAAATGAAAATGCTTCAAATGAGATATGCAATCATTTTAAAACATTTTTTAATTGCTTTTTTAATAGTAATTAATAATAATAATAATCTATTTCACATTCTATTTTTTTAATTCAATTCAACAAATTCTTTAATTTAATTTTGTAAATGTGTTCGTGATCGTTTCACAAAATACAGATTTTCTCTTGTTTGTTTTGATTATTTTGTTAAAATCTTAATAACAAATATACTACAGTTGTCCCTTTCACGCAGTTCCTGCACCACAAATGATTTTAGCTTTTTTCATACGTCAGTTTTTACAACTCTGGTCTACTTTGTGCTTTACATTACAGTCGGCTAACTAAGCCTTTAATAGATCTGGGTCCAATTCGTTCAGTCGTTCATTTTAGACAAAAACCTATAATAAAACTACTTTAATATCAAAATTGTGTCCAAATTAAAAGTAGAAACAAGTTGCAAGTTTTGTGAGAACCGGATAAGCAGAAGTACATATAGTTTAATAATAATATGGGGGTGATCCCGCCCTCTTTTTGTAGGTGTTGGATTGAGTCCGTTTTTAATGCTTAGGGTGTTTGCTAAGTTACTTAAAAATTATTCAAGTAAAATTTAATATTCAGCATTACTGGGCAGGGCTCCGCCCACTTCTTTAATCACAAAACTGTGTCAAAATTAAGAGCCGAAAATAAACTAAATTAAATAATAACTTTACATGGACTTAGTCCCGTCCACTTATTGAAATGCCAGGTTGAGTCTTTTTTAGAGCTTGGGGTGTTTAAATTTTAATTTGTGTAGCTCCGCCCATTTATTTCAAATTTGAAATTGTGTCGTTACGAGAGGCCAAGGTGTTTTTTTTATTTTCGCAGACCACAAAACAAAATATTAAGGAGCTTGTTCCCTCCCGTCCACTTTTTTTTTCAAAAATGGGACAAAAAAAAAGAAATTTAAAAATAGTTTTAAAAGTTACGGAGTTATCAAATAACAAACATGAAACAAATACAGACAAATTGATAACTTCTTCCTTTTTTGAAGTCCTTTAAAAATACTTCGTGTTTTTTTATATGTTTATTATCTAATAATTTTTAAAAGCTTTCATATGACATCCATATTGCTAAATTAACACTTTGCCAATAAAATGTCAAAATACAAATAAAACTTTGGACTTCCGTAACCCCGTAAATATACTTTTTCGAGGATTATTGTGTTTAACACTTTTTCTTTAAAAATTACATTTTTTTTCATTCACTAGAAGTTTTGAAGGAAATGAAAAAGTGAAAAAAGTGAAAGAAACTGGCATCCTCAACCAAAGCGTGAAAATAAGCGCCACAGATAAATGTTTCGCCGACAAGCCAGAAACAATAGACGCTTTAAAGGACAACATTCGTGAAGCCAGTGGTGAAATACAGCTGCACACAATCGATAATGTGTTTAAAAATCGGACTGATCATGTAGGCTACTGCATGGACAGCCGAGCAGCCATTTGAATGAAATTATTTTTCATTATTAATTAACCAGAAGGATTGTAGTTTCAAATAAAAAAAAGAAATTTGAGAATATATTCAGTAGTTTTTTTTATAGCATTTTCAAAAAAAAAAAAAAAGTTATCTGGCGGACCATATATTTGCTTTTTGTAATTTAAATTCTTTCCATAAAAACTTTATCATCGCTTGGAGTTGCGTTTTACACTATTAGCCCATTAGTGTTTTTTTTTGAAAAAGAATACGAGAATTACTTTTCTTCTTACACCTTACCATTCACTATAAACTCAAGGTACATAAGTAAATTCTTGTTGTTTTCTTTTTTGTAGCATGCCTTTATTACTACTTATTTCTTTTCAATCAGTCCTAATTTAAGTGCTACAGATTCGAAATGTATATTATACAACCCTCGTTATTAATTACTTTTAAAAAATTGGGAGAACAAGGTCCGCATAGAAAGCAACAAACTCACATATGAACTTATGTAACAGATACTTGAACACACTTTGAAACCGTGTCCATGACGGATCACATAGGCTTAATTATTTGAACTGCGGTGGTTCTACATACATGCGAGCCACCTCTTTCAAAATGCAACATGAAAAAAATGCTTGGCCTTTTTCTTTCTTCTTACTCATAGCAGCTGATACTCGTACAGTGACAAACAGCCGAAAATACATATAAAATCAACTAAAACTGAATTAAATAAATTGCTCCAAATAATGGACTAGTTTATTATAAAAAATATGTATATCAGTTGAACTTTTTTCACAACACAACGCAACATTTTGTTGTTGTTGTTGTTCGTTTACGATTTGTCGTATTAAGTAGATGACGACGGCATTGCTATTGTTGTTGCAGTTGGCAAGGTGTTTGAAGTATTCAAGATTGTTGTTTGTATAACGAACGGCGGTGGTGCTGGTCGCCACCTTAAAATCAACAGCAACAGCAACAGCAACAGCAACAACAATAACATCGACAGCAACAAACTGAATAATGCAGCATCAAAACGTTTTTGGTGTTAATAGCCGACGCATGGGCGTTCATATCTCTAAAACGCACCATACGTATGTAAGTGTGTGCGTGCGTGTGCGTTTGTGTGTGTGCGCGCCAACGGTATTTGCATGCGAGTGTGTGTTACACATGCTCGACATGAATGATTTAATAATAATAATAATATTTTAAACGCATTCTTTGCCATAATTCTTGCAAAGGGGAATGAATAATTTAAATCAAAGTTTTGTATCAGGGCAAGGGGTTCAAAGGGGTGCTCAAGTGCCAGCATGTTTGCTGCGTTAATTGTGTATTTATTTGAGTTTTTTTATTAAAAGGTTTAATTTTTATTATAGTTGCTGTTGTTTGTTATAGCTTTATAATAAAAATATGTTTTCATTGAAAATTAATTTTAGAAAAAAAAACAAAAACTATTTTTTGTTGTTGTTGGGATTGTTTCTTGTCTATGGGGGGAGACACCTTAAATAACAGTGGTTTGATAGGCAATAACTGCATAACAAATATGTATGTAATAAGAAATTTTTACCAGCTCCATTAAAACAATTAACAATTTAACAAAAAATAAAAGAACTTTCAAAGAAGTATATGTATAAGCTACAAATATTTTTAACATTTAAAACTTTGGCCAACGTCCCATAATCACATACATATGTATTTAAGCGAACCATCCATTAAACAATATTATTGAATATGCTGTTGTACATGTTATTGTTGTTTTGACCTACATATATTGTGCAGTAAATGGGACAATATTTTCAAAGAAACATTTGCCCAATTTTCCTGACAGTGAAAAACTAAACAACATTGAACAATGTTGCCACCAAATTAGACAATTGTCTTGATTGCACAATAAAAATCAAGTCTTTTGATATTTGTCAATCTATTGTGCCACCTTCGAATATGACATAAACATTGGAGATACTTATTATTGTACAATATGAACAATTGCACAAATATATTGCAAGTGGGTGCGCCGCTTTAGAACAACTAGAGTTATTCAGCCCAATCATGAATATTCCCTCGGAATTAACAATTCCCATAAAAAACACTAAAATTTTTTTTGTTTACAGTAAAATTAACAACTGAAATTGGTTAGATTTACAATCCTTTACCTTCCTCTTTTTTCGGCTAAGAAACTGCTTCTTGGTTAATTTGATATATGTACGTGTGTATGTATATCAACTGACTTATTCATAAAAAATATTTTCAAAGGGGTTATAAAATAAAATTATTATTAAAATCTGTTTTATAAAACTTTTATGAATCAAAAATATTTTTTTTTAATAGGCCTTAATTTCAATATGAATCATATGAGAATTATATGATATATTTATACGCGAAATGAAAAAATGGTTTTCTAATAGTTGAAGCCTAAATTCATGGTGATTCGTTTGCACAACTTATTTGTGTTTTATTTCAATTTGGGTACCCCTGTGGCTGAGTGGTAGCGATGCGAGCCTCTCAGTCCAGAGGTCGTGGGTTCGATTCCCGCCATAGACCCTGGGTGTTTTCTGCAGACAAGCTAATCGCTTCGCGGGTTGTGTTTGTTAAAAAAAAAATAAAGTTTTTTAACCTAAAAAACACATTTTATAAGCCCTGTAAAAAAACCCTACAACCGATTTAAACCCTTTAACGAACGATTTTATGTTCAGGTTGATAAGAGAAATTTTTACAACAAAGTTGATAAATAAGTATTAAGTCCATATGACATTTAATTTTTTTTTTCATTTATCAAGTTTTAGAAAAAAGTGCAAACATATTGTACCAGGGAAATTCAACTGGTGCAAAGGGAGCAGCTATATTCAGAAAAATTAAATAATGTCAACAACTTGACTAAAATTATCGATAATAAATGAAGATCTGTCAAAAAAAAATTTAAAATTTTTCAAATTAAAATTGACATTTCAAGCTTGAAACATAAAAGTGTTCGCTGTTAGCGGTTTATGGTCAAACATAGCGATTTTTAGTTTGTTTTGTCTGAATGCTAGCGGTTTCTAATTACGAAAATTTTACAACATAACATTTAAACATTTTGTTTCCGTTTTATATACTTTGTTCTTTCTAATATTTATTGTTTCTTTCGATCAATTCAATATCAAATCAGTGAAGAAAAAATTAAAATTGAAAAGAATCAACCATAAATTTTTAACGCTCAATTACAAAATCGCTATTGTGAATAGCTATTAATGTAAATTTATTATATTTTTTGCAACTACAAAATAGTAGGAAAAAATATTCAATCGAATTGTAAGTAGTAAATAAATAGAAATATATAAATAGATATCGTTAAAAATATACAAAATTATTGATTTTATGCAGAGGCCGCGTATTATGAGCAACAAAAAGTAAATCCGCTCCGCTCAAAGTGGTTGATGTAAAAAAACGATATACTACGGAGTTAAATAGTTTAAGTCCAGCTAAATGAAATTTTTTACTATTTTTTAATCGAATTCCGAATTTACAGCATCTTATTTTTTATCATTTGTCAGCTGTTATATTTTTTTTCCCTCCAAATACATACATATTCACAATTGCGAATATCTACTTAATCATTCACAACTTTATCATCTGGTTTTTGTAATAAAAATTTCAACAATAGTTGCACTTTTCAACCAGTTGATAGTTGCTGTTCATAATCACGCTTATTATGTATATTGTTTATTTTTAACGATATTTATTTATATATTTACATTTATTTACTACTTATAATCCAAGTAAATATTTTTCTCCTGGTATTTTGTATTTGCGAAAAAGGGAACTAAATTTCCTTTAAAAGCTATTCAGAATAGTAATTTTCTAGTTGATTGTTGAAAAGTTAGGGTTGCTACCTGTTTCTCAACCACTGGCATTTCGTAACATGTACCGATTTATAAATTTTGTTCTTAAAATTTCTTTTATCAACCGCACGTTGCTGTTCATAATAATAAGCCTGGTTACGTAGTGTTAAGCGAAGATTCGATGGTTCCATCGTTTGAATAATCTAGAAAAAAGTAGGTGACACAAAACTGGTCACATGATTAAACTCCGAGTTCTAAAGCTATGTACAGACGATTGTAAGATTTTACAATACTGTCAGATCTGGCAATGTGCTGACAATGTATTGGCAATTTTCCTTGTCAGTTCACATGGTTGTCAGAAAATCTTACAATTTATTGCCAGACTGTTGTATGGAAATAAATTTATCTTACAAAATCGTCAGTTGAAAAATGGAAATTTCACACGGTTGTAATATCGTCAGTTTGTTTCTGTTTTGATGTATTGGACAAAAATGTTTTTTTGAGAAAATCGATGAAGAATGTTTAGTTCATTAGTTTTATAAAAATACACGATAGAATTTTTTGTTTAATAATAAAAGTAATAGATACATATGTTTTTTATTCAAACTTAAAGTTGATAAACTTTTTACATCCAACATGAAAATTTATTAGGACATAAAGAAAAATTACAAAAATCTTTGGTAACGTATTCCACATTCATAAAAACAATATTGTTCACTACTTGCTCAAGTGGTTTAAATTACTGTATATATTTAAGTAGATATAAAAGGTGAAAATAGCAGTTTTATTTATATAACATGACTTTTAGAGGTAAAACAAAGGAAGAAATAAAAAACAGTGATTACATTTAATAAAAGAAATTGTATTAATAAAAAATAAATATCAGTTAATATCATTTACAATTTAAGAAATTTATTATTCGACATATTGTCATAATATATTTTAATTTGAAATTTATTTGCTGATTTGATTTGTTACAGCAACAATGAAATGCATATAGACCAAGCTGAACCACCAGCAAATAAATTTCAAATTATCATTTACAATAGTTAAATTATTGTACTTTGCTTTGATTTACGTTCTTTGAGTAGAATATGCATTGATATACATTATAACAGACTTGAATAACAATGTTAATACTTTTGCTTGAGAAATGTGCCGCATATGAAAAAAATTGTCGATTGCCGTTAAACGGACTTTACAATGTTCAAAAATTGTGGAAATGACGCAAGTTTTCACCTCTATATCTCCAGATATATTCAAGATATCGGAAAACTGATAACGAATTTTGAAAGAGGACACATTATTCATATATAATCAATTAATAACTCAATTTTATTATAAATGTCCCATACATCAAAACAGAAACAAACCGACGATATGCAAAAATTTTCAGATCTGTTGTTATGCGTTGCCAGAATCAAAGCATTTATTAGAAATTGCTAAATATCAATCGTTTGTGGTTGTGTTAAATGTAAAAAGTAAAAATATAAATTATTGTAATTATTGTGGACCATAAAGAAGCAATTGCAACGATTTTGTCTGCATATCTTTTAATATACATTTTTCTTTAAAATCAAGCGTTGCCCATAGCAAGAATTCTCTTACAATGACGCCCATTGTAAAATGCATAAGCTTGGCACATCTAACATTTTACAATGAATGTGTTCACACGATTGTAAGATTTCTGACAATTTGTTGTCAGCTGCTGGTCTTGCAATGGACTGACAATGTTTTTTATAGCAACGTCGTCTGACAAAAATTTTCAGAAATTTTGAGCACATTTTACTGGCAGTATTGTAAGATCTGACAACTGTCTGTACATAGCTTAACACTTTCCATAGAGCGTAACAGTCAGTTTTAAACGGTGATGCCTTAGGAGTTAAGGTTAAGGGTTAGACACATCTTTTTGAAACACTTGGTGAACTGTTAAAGAATTGAACCAAAAATTAATACCCTCCATAGTTGGACTACGTAGCTTTTAGCCCAATAATTCAATTATTTGCAAGAGAGAAACTCCTTAACTTGTGGCAGAACAAGAAGTGGGAAAACCTACTGTACTTGTGCCCAAAATTTCATTATTTAGTTCAGTGTAAATGTTGTGAGTGTATTTCAATAGCTAGAAGTAACAACACAATGCTGCTCCTAATTGTAAGTTAACGTTGCTGCTTTTAGGCCTACTTGCAGTGAGAACATGTTGCAGCAACTAAAGAAAATGTTTTGTTGTTGCTAATTTATTTTGTAAATATTTGTTGTTGGCTGCTATGGGCGACGACGATTTAAATTACGATTAGTACAAGAAAAAGTCTACTTGTTTTTGTTGTTCATCTATTAAAAATGTTTAAACCACATACATACATCTGTATGTTGCTGTTCATACATATTGTTGTTTAGGCTGTTGCTATTGCTGCTGTTGTTTGTTGTTGCTTGATTAAAGGTGCCCCGTATTGTTGCCGCTGCTGCTGCTGCTGTTGTTGTTTTTATTGCTGTTGCTGTTGCTATAAATTTTGCATAAATATTTTTACCACTTTTGTGACAAGCGGGCGTTTAGATTATAGTTAGAGAAAAATAATCTCAAAATTCAACTTGGAAAATAGTTTTTGTATTTTGAGTTTTTTTTTCAGTTTAATGAATAAATTTTTTGGTATATAAGGCATGGCTGGCACGATACAGAATCACACAAAACATTTTGCACTTAAACGGATTAAAAGCGCAAAGGTTTAGCACAAGAACGTCATAGAACAAATTCTTAACTAATAAAACAAATATATATATTTTATATTTAAATAAATTTATAAAAATAATATTAATAATCATGGTTCAAAAGGCAAGTGTAAAAGTTAAAAATTAAATAGTCTCCTTCCATATTTTCAGCAGGATAATTTTAATGTAAATGTGTGCGTGTTTCGTTTTTTTTCTTCTACATAGCTTGTCGTATTCAGCGCTTTGTTGGCTGTTGCCTCCGCTGTGGTGCTACCAGCGCCCGTCTACCCTGGATATCATGCACCAGTCGTTGCTCCTGCCTATCATGCACCTGTACTACCAGCCATTGCTAAGTATGCCGCTCCCGTAGTTGCCAAGGTTGCCGCCCCAGAGCCATACGATCCTAATCCTCAATACAGTTACAGCTATGATGTCCATGTAAGTATGGCGATTAAAAATTATTGGTCGCAGTGTATTGAATCAGTTACTCAAAATTATTTAGAGTGACAACTAGTACATTTATCTGTAGCTGTCAAAGCAAAAAAAAAGTACAGCATTTTCCGCTTAATTGATCTCCATCTAATTGATTTATTCGCTTAATTAATTCAAGCAGCATGCAATTGCTTTTATGAATCAATTGACCGAGTATCGCATTAATGATTTACCCGGTTAATTGCACTTTAAAAAAAATCAGTTAAGTGGCAATTACTGTCACACTCACTACTGCAAATCATTTATTTGCACTCCAATGTTCCAACATTTCGAACATTTTCTTAATTGAAAACTTTTCAATTACATACCACATATAGTAAATAAGTATATACGAGTACAAGCGATCAGTTGGTTGCAATATTCATAATGGCTTTTGCCAATGAAATCCAACGTAATACTCGTACTTTTGTATTGTTTTTCTCTTCAATACACAAAAGGAAAAAAGTCAAACAACGCATGATCGCATGCATTGTAGAAATCAATTGAAAAAGTTTGATTTGCAATAATTTTCTATTTAACATCACATCCAAATGTTTGCTGGGATACTATGAGCAGAAGAGTAATAAGAAATTATTAATATTCAAACACTCCCACGATACACTCTAATATTCGTGTAACGCTGAGTAAACATGTGGAATTTCTTTTGTTGTAATTTTGTGGTGTCATTTCCAAAATGTGTGCAATTCTGTTCACATTATGTATTATGCCAGACAACGTAAAATATTAGAAATGACAAACTTTAAACTATCATGTGTGCTTGGGATGTCATAAAATGGCATAATGTGTAACTCTAGTAAAACAAAAATGTATTACAAAAGTTCTTAAAATATTCTCCAGAGATCGAACTTGCTATAAATTGCTTTCAGACCCAAATAAAGTCACTGCATACTTATTATTTAAAAAATTCTCCACTAAAAATTACTTATTAAATCCTCTTTCAGGATCAATCTACTGGTGATATCAAGAGCCAACAGGAAACACGCAGCGGCGATGTTGTACAAGGTGCCTACTCCTTGATTGAACCCGATGGCACCAGACGTTTGGTCGAATACACTTCCGACCCTGTTCATGGCTTCAATGCTGTTGTACACCGTGAACCTGCTGCCGTTAAAGTAGCACCCGTAGCCAAAATTTTGGCTCCTGCCCCTCTCATTCATGCTGCTCCACTCATCGCTAAGCCTGTACTGCCCGCCTTCCCAGCCTTGGCTAAAATAGCTGCTCCTTTGGCTTATCCTGCCTACCACTAAGTCATACAAGTTGAAGCAACTATTAAATCTTACCACCAACCAACGAACCACTACAACCACAATCACAATCACAACAACTCTCATGCAACAAATTAAAAACAAGGAAACGTTGACGACTTGGCTTTGAATGAATAAAAATAAAATTCTAGATAAAATGCTTACGATAAACCGTTAAATTTGTTATTACACTCACTCACTATACACACACATCCCTAGGCACACACACATACACATACACACACACACACCCGCTCTCTCGTACTCCAACTCGTTTCATCAGCAGCATGACAATAATAACTTTGCATTAAGAACATTTTTATGTCAATGCATTTGTCATTGCCTTGAAATGCAATCCAGAGTTGGAAGTGTGTTGAAGTGCATGTGTGTGCGGCTGTGTGTGTTTGTTGTAATTTAGTCATCATCCTCTTAAGGATTATACATACATTTTAAATATAACTATTACTTTTTCGTATTTATAACGAATTCCTTTTCTTTTCTTTTTTCAATGTTCATCATCATAAATCGAGTTTTTTGTTTTTTTATCATTATTTTATTTGCCTATAAAACGATTTTTCCTCCTCAAATACATAATAATATTATATATACATATATTTTTTTTCTTTTTATAGTTATTTTTAAGGCTGTTTGACCGCGATAAAGTTGTTTAATTTTAATGATAAAAATAATATTGTAAATATGTAATATTTTACTTTTATAAAAAAAAATCGAGGGAGTTTTAAATGTAAAATGAATGCAATGAAAAAAATATCGTAAACGTGTGTTTTATTTCAAGGTTTAAAATTTTCAGCTGTGCTTTAGAAATCAAATTAGACTTGTCATGTTGCATATTTTGACACACACACACTGCAATCTACAGTTAAACCATCAATACAATCTGAAAATATCAAAATATTTCATTCTTTTTTAACCGCGAATGCAGCACGAAATAAAACCATAAACAAGACTACACACTATGCAATAAACAATGAAATCTGCTCGGTTGCGTAAGCATGTCGCAAAGTGTGTACCTACCATTATCACTAACGTTCAACGAAGAATTTAACTATTGTGAATTTTATTCACTGTGAATGTTCAAAATATTATATCAGCTGAGACTGAACTGAAACTCAAGCAAACCAAAAAAAAATAAATGCATATAATTCAATTGACAACCTCCTGCTATTTTAAATTCGGTTAAAAATTAGCAAATATGTAACATAAAAATACATTGGCAAATTGAGTAAAATTTAAAATAAAGACAAAATATGATTAGGGTGCAGTTTTTAGTAAAATCAAATTAGTCCAAGATGAAAGATTACTGGAACTGAAAAGATTAAGAAAGCAATTGTTAAATGTTTCTAAACGCCTCGAAATTTAATCCAGTAACATTTGTCACGTTTAAGGGTACTGTCAAAATTTTTTCGAAAATTTTCCCCAAAAAGCGTAACCACTAAATGCGAATGAAAAATCTTTCAATTCAGAGAAAAGAGTAGCCAATAATGTTGGATTCCACGACATAATAGATATTAGATATTAGTTGTGTTCGAAACTATTTAATTTGATAAACAAGTGTCTGGATCAAAATTTGTTCATTAGTGTTTGTTGGTTACGCTTTATTGGGCAAATATTTGACAAGTGTGACCGTAGCTTAACATTTATAAAAGTGTTTTCTACAAATTATTGCAAGAAACGGTGCATGCTAAAGTACATAGTTAGCACGTTGAATACACAATCAAAGGTCTTGAGTTCGATCCCCGTCTCGGATACTCATTAAATAACAACACCACGCCTTTTTCTGATGTACATTAGTGTCCCTTTGTATCAGTTGTTGTAGGAAAGTTCAAGTGATGAAGGCATAGTCACCGGGTACTGCAGTATACCGACGTCAGTGGATACCAGTGTTGCCAAAATGTTGCAGGCATTTCCCACCATATAACCCCTGAAAACCCGCTAAAAACCGCTATTTGAATAAAAATAAACGCTAAAATAACCGCTGAATTTTTTTATAACCAACATATGTCTTTTTTATGGTTTATTGGTAAAAAACAGAAAATTTTATAAAATATGTATACATATGGATAGATTTATGTATGTTGGAATCTCATAATTCCCCAATATTTGTAAGCAAAACTCAGCCTACTCTTTGAGTAGGTATTTTATTTCCTGCAGAGTTTCCAAACAAACACAAACATCGAACCAGTACCTGTGTTCTGTAACTTGCGAGAATTTTTCGCGTCGAGAAAATTCAAACAATTACATTGGTTGTCCTGTTTTTCACAGGCTGATTTATATACAACCTGAAATAAGCTTAAAAGAAACATGAGCAACTAAATTTTTCGTTAGTCATCCTGTGTTTCACAGAATGACAATAAACTTTTCGTTTGGAAAAGTTCTCACCAAAGTTACAGAACATAGGCACAGGAAAAAGTAGAATCCAAGGGCATATTCCATCTTATAATATTAATGTTGAAGTTGATTCAGTATATTTTCAATATTTTAGACTCTAATTGTTCTACACGTGTGGAATAATATCTTGCCGTTTTGCTTGAAGTATTTGTAAAATATTGTTAAAATTTCCTGACTATCTGAAATTAAAAAATAGTGTTGATTAAATAAACTCTGTGGCTCAATCCACATTGGTTTGAAGTTTAGTTTCGAAGGAGAACTTTAATAAAAAAGTCTCTAATCAAAATCAAATTATTCAGAAAAAGTTATTGTTTTGAGAGATTTTTGTGTATATTAGTTTTCCTCATATTCAGTGGTCCAATCACCCAGTTTTCGGGTTGTTTTCCGTTTGTTTAAAGATTTATTTACTATTTTTTTAATACGAAAAAAATTATTAAATTGGTTTGTAATATAATTTTAATCTCGAATTAAATTTTATTCACTAATTATGAGATTTGTTCACTTTTATACTCGTATGTATATACATATGTTATTATTTTTAACCTCTTAAATTTTCACATTATACTACACGACCACAATATGTCAATTTTTTATTTGCAAAAAAGTAACGTTAGTTTCTTTTCGCTTTACGTGTTTATATAGAAAAAAACTCAACATAAATAACAAGATACGTGTCGCATAGCTGCGTTAAATATACTTTATTTTGATTCAATACCTTTCTTTATAAGATTCAGAAAAACGCTGAAAATCCGTCAACTAAGAAATTCTTCCGCTAAAATTCCCGCTGGTGGTTTTTTAAATAGACTTGCCGCTAATGACAGTAAAATATAGTCATATATAGCGGGAAAACCGCCGTTTTGGCAACACTGGTGAATACTAATCCAAATGTAACATCATAGCGCCCTCCTTCGTCGCTACTGTGTAGCAGAATCATCGGCAAAGTAAAATAACCAATCAAATGGCTACTAAGAACACAGCTTCGAGAATTTAACACGCCTCATTGTGACCAGATGTGTTGCAGCAAACACTGCATTATTTAAGAAAAACGTCCATTCACTGTCTGATGCCCATTTCTTGACTTGGTAATCAAACTGTAATTATTTTTAAGTTCGAATTAAATACGAAATTGTGTTTTTGAGTGCATAATTAAATAATAATTAAAATCCCAACCTTGTGTAATTAATTATTATTTAAGTTTTACGAGCGCACCACATGTTTTTATGCTTGTGTGTGTTTATTGAAAACACAGACATGACATCATGTGGTCGTATTGAAAACATCATGTAGTCGTATTAGGAAGAATTTCGTTTAATTTTCATAAACATAATATGTTTTGTTGTATTATAACAAATTCAATTCATAGTTTCACATCATGGTATAAATAAATAGAAAAATGCAATCTGAAGCTCCTTTGATTTCATAAAATGTGTTTTTATGCAATTTTATTTTGTGCATTTTTATAACCTAATTTCTTTTGTTTATGGTAAACAGCTGTTCTTTGGAAAGCTTTCCATAATATTTGGAAGTATTTTAGTGCTGCCGTACTTTCAACGTAATTTAATAAGAACTTTAATTAACCACTGAAAAAATGAAATCATATTTAATTACGGCTTAATTTTAAATAAAAATTAGCAAATTATATATTTAATTATTAAGTAAAAAAATGGGGGTAAGTGTTACTTCTATATTTTTTTTTGCTACAAAGAGGGATGGAGGGATGGGAGCTGCGGTTTAGTGTCCGGAGCTCGGTATAGAAGAAAGAATCTTATAAGCTTCCTGATCACTGTAGCATCTTCCAGGCGGAAATCTATGAATTTAACCATGAATGCACGTGTAAATATTTATATAAAGCCCAATCATAAATATTCCCTCGGAATTTATTTCACACGGAAAATAATTTGGATGAATTCTTTGGGAACATAGTAATACGTGGCATCACCGCATTACGAGACTCGATATTTTTTGGTTGTTTATTGCTCCCTTTTTTTTGAGTGAGAGAGTAAAAAAATTATTAAGATACACCAACTTGAAAAAATATGTAAAAATAAGTTTATAAATGATTTATTTTGGGCATTATTTGTGTTTTTCCACATAAAAGAACTAAAAACTACAAGTTTATGTATATAAATTTTGTTTTAATGGAGTATTAAATATAATTTTATGTAAACTCCCTTCTGTTTTGCAGGGGAAATATTTTTAGTGAAAAAAGCAAGTTCAATTGCGTTCATAATGGCTACTTTTTTCCCTGAGAGTTTTTTATTCCCGCATTTGGTAAAAACAGGGGAAAAACAAATTCATGATAGGAGAAAAGGGAAAAGTGAAAAAACTCGGGCGGAATTTTTGTTTGATTGGGCTGATAGACAGTCCAGCAGCTATTAAAGCAATTTCAGCTGACTGCAACTACTACTCGGTTGTGCTCATGTTTAGGAAGGCGCTAAATATGTTATGTAGACAAGTACATATATTCTGGGGTCGGAGACACATGGGAATTTATTGAAATGAAATGGCCGATACAAAAGGGAAATTCTATTAGTGGCTGAGGAAACGATATATGTCCGAAAACCACTTCAACACCTGAAAGGAAGCATAGATTCTAAGATGAGGGAAGAAACGGGGAAATGTTGACGTGCAACGAAAACTTCTAAAATCATGTGGAGCTCCTATGATCCCAAGTCGACTAAATTTGTTTTGATGATTAATTAGAAACAACTGGAAACTTCTAGTGGGTGTATTAACTGGACACTGCCGGTCGGCTTCGTATGCTGTCAAAATAGGACGAATAATTGACGGCACCTGCATGAAATGTAAGGAATCCGGGGTAATTGAAACAATGGAACATCTACTGTGTCACTGTTCGGCTTTAAGCCACACTAGATATAACTGTCTTGAACTTGTATCGAGAGTGGGACTGTGTAGATTCTGTAAACCAATCGCTTTGAAATCGCACGATTTTAGATAGTTATGGTAGGTACAGACTAAGCAACATGTTTATGCAACCAGGCAGGTTGCATTGTCGGTCGCATAGTCTGTAGTCTTGTTTATGGTTGCGTCCAAACTTGCATTCGAACTTTTGAAAATATCAAAATGTTTTGATGTTTTGATGGGTTGCTTTGTAGTTTGCAATCAAAGTATTCGAAATCATGTTGCGTAACCAAGTTGCAAAGTTTGTACCTACCATTATAAACATGTGGCTACAAACGTATGCAATATAGAAGTCAACTTTGGATGATAGTAGTGAAATGTAAAAATCTGCGAAATGGAACGGAATAATGAAATGTGATTAATTTATTTTAAAAGTGTATTAATGTAGGTCTCTATCCAGTATTTACACAATAAAATATCTCTATTGGTTTTTGTTTCATTGGCTTTATTACCGGTTGCGAACGTACGGGTCGCAAACGTAAGATTTTTCCACATGTTTTTTTTTTATTATTATCACCATGCTTTTTACCATTTTCGAACCTTTTTTTGTTCTTCTTACAGTTTTTTTTTCTTAATTGATTGTAATAGAGAGATTTTGAAGAAAGAGTGCAAAAAAATAGTTATATATAAAAAGGTCTTTAGATGGAGCTTAAAAAGAATTTATAAGATTTTCCATGGCAAATGCCTTCGAAATGCAATGTTAATAACATAAAAATTCGAAAGCTTTCTTTCGTTTCGAAATACAGAGTAGACCCCCAGGTTCCAGCTCAATTTTCTCAAGCAAAACAGCTGAGATATGCTACTAAACCATTCTATTATATAAACATATACTTTTTTTATAATTATAAACAATAAAACACGATTATTATAAAATTTTTTTTTGTTTTCATCCTGCTCGACGATTCGGGGGAAATGCCCATATGTATTTTTTTTTTAATTTTGCACTTTTGAAATCATACACAATAATTTATATCTCTTTTATCAATATTAATTGACTTGTCCCAGCTTCATTGTAACTAAATAATATGCATGTTGCAAAAGCACAATATACATACTCTTAAAATATTTTACTTTATTTCAAAAGTCTGTTTTTATAAATGCCTAAATTATGAAAATTTGTCTGCATTACCAAACAGAAGCCCAAAATAATCATCTTTCCACTGACTTTTTTTTATAATAATATTGAAAATGGAAATTTGATATTATCTAAGAAAAAAATGCTATTGTAAGATTTATATGAAATATGCAAATGCGCTGATGGGTGAGCGTAATCAACTGAATATTATTTAAATGTCTTTCACCAATATGAAAATGTTTGGGATTTAAAATTATCTAATACGCTGACAAGTTACACTATTATGTACGAGTATTACTTCATTTGAACAAAAGTATTTTATAAATATGTTTGTATGTATTTGAATTATTAAACGTTTTCAGCATTTCTCAAAATACGAGTAAGTTTGTATGCACATACATATGCATGTATGTTGATAATTTTCTTTCAACTGATTTTTACTTTCACAATACTGACGATACATAGTCGTGAGAATTAAACAGAAACTATTGGTGACCGACCGATTAATCGGCTTATTGGACAATAATCAGTCTTCGGCATTAATTTTGCGAGTTTTATCAAAGGCCGAAATTTTTCTTTTTTTTTTGCTATAATTCTAAACTTCACTATAGAATGTTGCTTCCTTTTGTTTTTTAATTTGTTTAACTTGAAAAGAATATTAATAATTGCATGCATTTATTTAAGTTAATAATCGTGTCTCGCTTGAAAACAGTAACTAATGACTAATAATTTGAAGCACACTTCGTAAGTGCAGCGGAAAGACAAACATAAAAAAATAAACATAAAAATACGTGGTAATACAATTTTTCTGAAGTCTACATTGTAACAGATTTTTTTCTTGCTGTTAAAAAGAAAAAAAAACTTGTTAATTTAATGGCATAAAGATAAACAGCGAAGAGACAACTTAACATTAATATTCACTTCGGCAGAAGTTAAGGAAAAATTGGCGTGAAAGGTTTTTTAATGCAATTTAATGAAAAAATTAAATAATCAACACTATCGTGAATGAAATGTGACATTTTTGTTACCCATGAAGGGAAATTTGCTATAGCGAATTTCATGGGAACATTTGCTCCCGCTATCAATACGTACTGAATATAAATAAAGTCAGTGAAGTGCGACTTTGAACCGCTCACGAAGGGTTCCGTACGGACACGAGATATGTAATTAAATACGAACTTTAGCCTATATAAAATATAGTTTTTGCATTTTTTTTCGTTTTTGACGTTTTTTTAATTTATGCGATTTTTTTTATTTGGCGTTTTTTTTTTGGTTTTGACGATTTTTTCGGTTTTTGGAGTTTTTTTTAATTTTGGGCATTTTTTAGTTTTGACACTTCTGTTCTCGTTTTGGTGATTTTTTCGGTTTTTGGCATTTTTTATTTTTTGCAACTTTTTTCGTTTTGCCGATTTTTTTTTTATTTTTGCGATTTTTTGTTTTTTGCACCTTTTTTCTCATTTTGGCAATTTTTTTCGGATTTTGGAGTTTTTTTTTCATTTTGGCCATTTTTTTTAGTTTTGACACTTTTGTTCTCGTTTTAGCGATTTTTTGCATTTTTTATTTTTTGCGGCTTTTTTCGTTTTGGCGATTTTTTTTTAATTTTGGCGATTTTAGATTTTTGGCACCTTTTTTTCTCATTTTGGCAATTTTTTTCGGTTTTTGGCGTTTTTTCATTTTGGAGATTTTTTTCGGTTTTTAGTGTTTTTTCATTTTGGCGATTTTTTTCATTAGACGATTTTTTTCGAATTTCGCGACTTATTTTAGTGTTAGAAATTTTATTAAAATTTTTGGCGATTTTTTTCGTTTTGGCGATTTTTTAAAATTTTTGGCAATTTTTTTTTGGTTTGGCGATTTTATAATTTTTGGATTTTTTGTTTTACCGTTTTTGAACATTTTACGGTTTCCAAGATATAGCAAGTACATAGTCAAAATTACATTAACTGATGGAACACCCTTTAGTTTTAATTTTTATAAATTTTAGTGTTAATTGTTATGGTCTATATAAATAAAAATACACTAATTTTACAAATTTCAAGTGCCAATTTACATATGTACATACAATTGTATGTAAATTACATGGGATTTGATCATTTTTCGTTGCTCGTTTTGGAACACCCTTTAATTTTAATTCTCATGTATTTGTTGTTATAGCGGGCAAGTTTCTACATACTCTGTACAAGTTTCAGGTCCGTAGCTCTTACGGTTCCTGAGAAAATTGCGTGTGACGGACAGACGGAGAGCGTAGCGAAAACAAAAGGGTTTCTTTTTTCACCTTTTGTGTACGGAACCCTAAAAACGTGAAGAAGACGAATAAATCTCATCTTAATTGAAAATCTGACATATTTAATCTTAATAGTAAGAAATACACAAATTTTGTGTTTAAAATGAAATGTTTTTAGGTGCCGTGGAAAAAATTCTTTGTTGCCATCACCATAAAATTTACTGCTTGTAAACCAAAGAGGTTAGATTTTAATGAAAAAAAGTTTTTGCAGGGAATTATTGTTATTAATCGTGGACATTATTATTTAATGTTCTTATCTTAAAATAAATTATTTATAACTTTTAATATGTATATATAATTGGAAGTATAATATTGAAATTACGGCATGTATTAATTCATTTCGCCTGCAAAAATAAAGTGAACAAAACCAAGGGAAAAGTGAAAAAATCTCCATGAAAAAATCAAAAAAAAGGGAACACATTTTTAGGAAAAAATTATTCACGATTGCAATTTGGGGAAAGGGAAAATATTTCGTGGGAAAACCTATGCACGATAGCGGTGATTATTCACGATAACGGGAATCCAAAACAAGGGAACACATTTTTAGGGAAAAATTATTCATGATTGCAATTTGGGGAAAAGAGAAAATATTTCGTGGGAAAAACTGTTCACGATACAGGTGAATTAGCAATTACATGTGTTTCCATGCATAACCCAATATTTAATTAAAAATGCGATTTTGAGTTTTTTGTTAGTTACGTAGTTTTGCATTTCTGCTGACGATATCTATTTATGTATGTTTATAATATGTACATGTTATGACTTGTGAAGGGTATATACGATTCTTCACAGTTTGAATTTTCCCTTTGCATTAATAGTTTATAAATTCAAACACACATACATACATACATAATATGCATGCATGTTTTAAAATTTGGTTTGCATGCTGTGACCAAAAAAAAAGCATTTCTTTAGCCAAATTAGTTGATTTTCTACAATCTAATTTATTAATATGTATTGATTTTTTTCTTTCATCTCAAATCAACCTTGCTGTAGAGTATTTTTCATAACACTTTAAATTAGCTAATCAATTTGGTAATATATTACAATATTTATTTTATAGATAAATTGTAGACCTACAACCTCTGCAAGTTAGAAGTAACGCACCTTGAAGTTGGAGAAAAAAGAGCAAAAAATTGCAAATATTTAAACATTATTATTATTTTTGTTCTTTTAGACTTAAAGTTGTCTGTCTACAACAGACGCCAACCAAGTGCGTAAGTGTCAAACCAAACTCTGAATAATAACTTACATATGAACATACATATGTATGTACATATGTACATAAGTTTGTACATATCTACATTTATGTATGTAGTACATATGTATGTTTGAATCCGGACCCAGATTTACTTTATGTCTGGTGAAGGTTATAGAAGTGGTTTAATTAAAAAAAAGTGTAGTTGCAAGTAATTAAAAACTTAATAAATGCATTAACTAAAATTAAGTGAAATAATAAGTGTTTCAAATTAAAAGATAAAAAAAAATTATAGTGAACATTGGTTAAATAAAAACTGACTTATTAGCTAGAAGTTTTTAGACGATATGGCTGCACATATATGCATACATACATACTAAAGACCTGCACAAGACGTCTTATAAGAACTTTTAAGACATGAGGGCTATTTCAAATGCTTTACTACAGGGAAATCTTCTGAAAGAGTAAAGAAGAAAATAGTTCGTGACTGAAAAATTTTGTGGTGTTTGCGCTTTTGAGAGAATCATTGGTGCGAATACAAACGTCATGCATGTACATACATACATACCTTCATAATTTCTGTATGCTCTCTTATTTTTCTGCGCACACACAAACGCACACATGTAGTTACATGAGTTGTGTGCGCTTGCTTTAAAAAACCTCCCTTAAACACAAACATAAAAACTTACCACATAAATCTTACACACACACCCAAACGTACAATATGCAAAATAAAAAGCATTCATGTATCAACAGTACTTCTTTTCATTGTTTTTTATAAACCAGACGTCTTGGCGACATCGCTTGTTAACAGTCATATACACGTACACCAATACATCAATCGTGCCTCGTTTATAGTACGACAGCATTTTTTTATTGGCTTAGTATAATACATGCCACGAGAATACATTTACAAAACATGACGTATTTACATTTCAAGACTGCTTACGCAGGTCACTAATATATACATACATATACAAATGTAGCCTGTTTGTAAATGCAGCGCAGTGATGCATAATGAGAATAAACCGAAAAACGTTTGTCTCAAGTAGAACAAACAAATTAACTAACATGTGCATAATTAGTAAATAAATTCAGTAAAGTGCGACTTTGGTTCCGTACGGACACGAGATATTTAAATCAATACGAACTTTACTAGCCTATATAAAATATAATTTTGCAATTTTTTTTTTGCTTTTGACATTTTTTTAATTTGGGCGATTTTTTTTTATTTTGGGATTTTTTTTTAATTTTGGCGATTTTTTTTTTGTTTTGCCGATTTTTTTCCATTTTGGCCATTTTGTTAGTTTTGAAATTTTTTCCCGTTTTGGCGATTTTTTCGGTTTTTGGCATTTTTGATTTTTTGAAGATTTTTTCGTTTTGGCGATTTTTTTAATTTTGGCGATTTTCGGGTTTTTGCGTTTCTTTATTTTGGTGACTTTATTCATTTAGGCGCTTTTTTGTAGTTTTGACACTTTTTTCTCATTTTGGCGTTTTTTTTAATTTTGGCGATTTTTCAATTTGGCAATTTTTTTTTTTAATTTTGGCGTTTTTTTTTCATATTAACAAATATTTTGTTACTGGAGCCTTCTTCGCGTTTGGCGATTTTTTTCGGTTTTTGGCGCTTTTTTTTAATTTTGGCAATTTTTTGCATTTGGACGATTTTTTCGAATTTTGCGACTTATTTTAGTGCTAATTTTTTTTAATTTTGGCAATTTTTTTCGTTTTGGCGATTTTTTTTTAATTTTTTGTAATTTTTTTTTGGTTTGGCTTTATAATTTTCAGATTTTTTAGTTTTACCGTTTTTGAAAATTTCAAGAGTTTACCTCTTACGGTTTCCAAGATATAGCAAGTTGTCAATTGTTACATAGTCAAAATTGCATTAACTGATGGACCACCCTTTAATTTAAATTTTTTTAAATTTTAGTGTTAATTGTTGTAGTCTATACAAAAATACACTAATTTTACATATTTCAAGTGTCAATATAAGTATGTACATACAATTATATGTATATTACATGGGATTTTAACATGATTCGTTGCTCGTTTTGGAACACTCTCTAATTTTTAATTCTCATGTATTTGTTGTTGTAGCGGCCAAGGTTCTACAGCAGGCAGCTGATATAATTTTACCATGGTAATGCATTTGCGAAAGTACCGGTACACACACACGTCAAATTTCTATTAGTTGATAGCAAAAAAGAGATATTTTTATTTATAAGAAAACATTTGAAATTCTCTTTTGTTCTTTCCTTGGTGATCACACAGGCGAAAATCTTGCCGGCGACACTAAAATTTGTGTTATCACCAAAACTCTCCGTGTGTGAGCCGGTCCTAAGTTACATATTTGATAAATAATTTATTAATGTCAGGGTGACCGTTTGACCGACTAAAGTGGCAAATTGCCACTTTTTCGAGTGCTTTTGCCACTTTTTGTCTTCATTGTTTTAGAATGAATTATACAAAAATACATTAAAAATAAAAAGTTTCATGTAGTTTTCTCGGTTTTTAGGGTTCCGTACACCAAAGGTGAAAAAAGGCCCCTATTGTTTTCGCTACGCTATCCGTCTGTCCGTCACACGGTATTTTCTCAGGAACCGTAAGAGCTACGGACCTGAAATTTGGACAGAGTATGTAGAACCTTGGCCACTACAACAACAAATACATGAGAATTAAAAATTGAAGGGTGTTACAAAACGAGCGACGAAAAATGTTAAAATCCCATGTTATATACATACATACAATTGTATGTACATACATATGTATATTGACAGTTGAAATTTGTAAAATTAGTGTATTTTTATATAGACTACAACAATTAACATTAAAATATTAAAAAATTAAAATTAAAGGGTGGTCCATTAGTTAATGCAATTTTGACAACTTGCTGTATCTTGGAAACCGTAAGAGGTAAACTCTTGAAATTTTCAAAAACGGTAAAACTAAAAAATCCCATAATTATAAAATCGCCAAACCGAAAAAAATCGACAAAACTTGAAAAAAAAATTTAAAAAAATCGAAAAATCGACAAAACTAAAAAAAAATTCTAGCACTAAAATAAATCGCCAAATTCGAAAAAATCGTCTATATGAAAAAAATCGCCAAAATGAAAAACAAAACGCCAAAAACCGAAAAAAATCGCCAAAAACCGAAAAATGCGCCAAAACCAAAATAATTGTTTATGTGAAAAAAAAATCGCCAAAATTAAAAATATAAATCACCAAATTTAAAAAAAGTCGCCAAAACGAAATATATCGGCAAAATTGAAAATAAACGCCAAAAACCGAAAAAATCCTTAAAACGAAAAAAAAGTGCCAAAACTAAAATAATCGCCAAAACCAAAAAATTCCCTATATGGAAAAATGCCAATTGAAAAAATCGCCAAAAAAAAAAACACAAACTAATAAAAATCGCCAAAATTAAAAAAACTTTAAACACCAAAAAAAAATCGCCAAAACGTGAAAAAAGCGCCAATAAATTCGAAAAAAAAATCAAACTAAAAAAAAACGCTTAAAACCGAAAAAACCCAAAAACGAAAAAAATGCCCAAACTATAGTTTATATTGGCTAAAGTTCGTATTGAATTACATACCTCGTGTCCGTACGGAACCCTTCGTGCGCGGGTCAAAGTCGCACTTCACTGAATTAATTTTTAAATGTTGCCCCTTTTTTTTTGATAAATCCCCTTTTTGGTGCCACTTTTTGAAAAATGTCATCGGTCACCCTGATTAATGTACATTGCATTTGTCACGTTATTGGAGTGAATAACAAACATATGGACTCAGACTTATGCTTGCAAAACTCTGTACTGTCAAAGTTCGTGTTAACTCTTAATCATACATTGTGAAAAGCGACGAAAGTAAAATAAATTCCTCATTCTCTTGTTAAGGCCTTGACTCACTATCCTTCACAATCGCATGATCTACAAAAAAATACAACCCTGATCTGATGAATTGTTATTGTCTTTGTGCTGATTTACACGGGCATAGCATGGCAATTTGTGGACAAATTCGGCGAAGAGAATGGTTTTGCGTTTGGCATAATTTTTCAATTATCTACAACCGCGAATTAGCAGCAAAAAAGTAACAAAAAATTATGCGGCTTAAATATTGTTCTCGTGTAAACTGCCTCTTTTATAAATGTTCATAAACTCCATCATACCAGGGTTGTATTTTCTCAAATATCCCACCATTGTGTAGGATAGTGTATCACGGCCCTTAGTAGAAATGGCAAAAAGACATCATTCAGAGAACCCATTAAATGTCACATTTCGAGTAAGTATCCATACAAATGTCTAAATAAAGGGTTATTTTTTGTGCAAAAACCAATATGGCCGACTCGATTACGGCGTACGTGTACGTGTATCAGTGTGGCAGGAAAGAAACAAACTATTGGCACAAAAAACTTTCAACGTGCTGTGCTGTGAAGTGCTGTTTGTTGCACATTAAAGCAGCTACATACATACACATGTATTTATGTGCTAATTAATTAATATGTACAATGAATGTAAAAATTATTTCGTTGTTTTATAGCAATTGTTTTATTCATTTATGTATTCACTTGGAGTAAATTAAAATTATGCCGCCGCGCGCTTTCGCTAGCTAGCGATTATGTAAAAAAACACTAACAACAAAAAGGTCTGATTTTGACAAAGAAATTACAATTTGAGCAATTAAAAGACATTAAAGACGTGTTAGTAGAAACTGTCTTTATAATGAAAAGAAAATAAAAAACTTGCAGAAATTAAATCTTTTCCGGTTTTATATATATATATATATATATATATATATATATATATATATATATGTTTGTAACAACTCTCTCGCGTTCGTTTTAACTTGAGGTATGTGAGGTTTCTTGCATTTTTTTTATTAAATTTATAAATTAAAAAACATAAATTAGGTGTTGCCTTCACTTACCCCGTAAACCAGGGACCGCGAGTTCCGTACAGGAATCGCTTGGCACATTTCCATTTTTTCTTAATGTGACTGAATTTACGTTTATGCTGCAATGCAGCTGCATTCAAACGTGTCGTTTCTTCAACTTGATGCACCTTCCAAGGTATAAAAATTTTTTTCTGCAATTTTAAAAATAAGCAAAAAAAAACAATTGTTTTTTTAAATATTTTTTTTTTTCAATGTTAAAAATTTTTTTGTCTTCCTGCTTACTTGAAATTGCGTTCTGTTGTCGGCTTGGAATGTTGCACGTTTCTTTGAAGCTATTTTACAGGCCTCATAGCATTCAGCCCAATAGCGGTTGATGGGTTCCCAAAGATTAATTTCCACTTCGCGTTGATATGAATCGTATAGAGGTTGAACCTTGAAGAGATGGAAAAAGTTTAATTAAGTTTAAAAGTTAGCACTGCTGTTAAGGATTACAATAAAAGATAAATTTTTAACCGCTTACAAGGCTAAATTTTCACATAAGTGCATTCAATTACAAAATAGCGTTCAGTTTTTACGGACTTTTACATGATGTGGACAGAAATCGTTCGATTGGTTACTTACGAGTATATTGAAAACAAAAACAAATCTAATTGTTGTATTTTAGTTTTCAATAAAAGTTCGCGATCGAACGGCCGTTAGTTCCCGTCCAGACTTGCAATTTTTGTTGCAGCTATTCTTGTTTTTTTTGGTCTTTCGGTACTAAACTTATTATTTTCTTTGGGGTTCCGTATAACAAAGGTGAAAAGGAAAGGTCTGCCTGTCTGTCACAGGCTGTTTTCTCGAGAACTGTAAGACCTACTTTGGCCGCTACAACAACAAATATATGATAGTTAAAAATAAAAGGGTGTGCCAAAACGAGCGACGAAAAATTTTAAAATTCCATGTAATTAATATACATATGTATGTACTAGTGATGCACGAATATTCTTATTCCAATTGTCGAGTATTCGGCCAAATTCAGTCGAATACGAATACGAGTATTTTTCCAAAAAAATTAAGCAAATTTAATTGAATGACTAAAAATTTTATTTTGTACAAATACATAAATTTTTTTATAGAAATTTGTGCTTTGTATCATTTTCAAATATTATTTAATGACGATCATTAAAATTGTGGGTACTTTTTATTAACTTTAAAGTCCGCCAAAAAGAGTGTGAAGTCCTTTTTCATAACAATTTTTTAATATATCATATTGCATATAATATTCGTAATCGTATTCGTATTCGCGAATATCAAAAATTTACATTCGTTACATCACTAGTATGTACATTAGGGTTGCCGTTAGTTTTTTGATTTCTTCTACTCTCTTTATGTAAAAAAATACCAAAAAATTGCATACAAATAAGTTGTGTTTTAGGGGGTGCGTCCGGCCCTTAAAGTTGGCCCTCAAGCCCGTACATTCAAAAACAACAATTAACACTAAAATTTAAAATATCAAAATCAAAGGGTATTTCATCAGTTAATGTAATTTCAACTACGTAACTTGCTGTAAGAGATAAACTCTTGAAATTTTCTAAAACGCTAAAACTAAAAAATCCCAAAATTAAAAAATCGCCAAACCGAAAAAAATCGCTAGAAACCGAAAAAAGTCGCCAAATCGAAAAGAGAGCGCCAAACTAAAAACTAAAATAAATCGTAAAAAATCACCAAAATTAAAAAAAAAATTACCAAAAAATCCCAAAAACGAAAGAGCCAAAAATAAAACCGAAAAAAGTTTTTTAAATGTCTGCATCAGGTTAGATATTTTCCATTATATATATAATTATTATATAAGTTCGTATAGAATTATAGACATACATTGTCCGTATACGGACAATGTACGAGTCACAGTCGCACTTTACTAAATTTATTTATTATTTAATCACTTTTTTTGTACTAAAGTTAACTTTCTGGAAAAATGCTTGCAATATTGCTTACTTTCTTATTCCTACGAGTATTTCACATTTTTTAATGTTTTCACCCTGAAAGTTAAAACCATAAACAGCTGCTTTTGCATTTACACTGCACTGCAAGTTTGTTAAATTCAGGTGTTAACTCACAGACTGTCTAATAACTTTGCTCAAAATAAAATAAATCTACTGCAGAGATGCGTGTATTTGTTGTTATATTTTTTCTGTTTTTAAAAACTTATTTGCAATACTATACAACAACTTTTTTTGTTCGCATGTAAAACTGTTATTTCGCAATGCGCCCTAAAATAGAAATTATTTTATATTTTGAAAATAATCATTTTTTAAATTATGCAAATTCTATGAAGAAGTGCTTGGAAGTAAAGTAATTATATAGAAAAATTTGCAAATAGATTATAAGATAAACATTCTTTATAGGCAGATGGATGTCAGAGGACAAGGATTATATGTATGTAATTTCGTTGTTTCCCTTCCAAAAAAAAAATTTTTTTCTATAATTTTTAGATTATTGTTGCGGCTGCATCCATTTTTGAGTTGAAAATCTTTCAATGGGCATGAGCATTATCAGCTGCTTAAGGTCATTTTAACTTGGCAGCACTAAATTAAGCACAGCGAAAACAAGATTGCATTTCATAAAACCAACTTAAAACCAATTAAAAAATGGTTTTAAGTTGGTTTTAATAAAAAAATTTGTATGGTAAAACCAGATTTTAGCAGTTGGTTTTAATGTTACAACAACAATGAAATGCATATAGACAAAGCTGAACCACCAGCACATAAATTACAAATTAAAATATAATTATGACAATTTGTCGAATAATAAATTTCTTAATTTTAAAACCAACTTTTTTTAAAACCATATCAGTATGAAAACAAAGCAGTTGGTTTAAACATACTCTACTCTTTTTCTTTCCTTTCGATTAATTTTTTTTTTGCATAATATCGAAACACAGAATTGGGATGAATAACTTTATTTTATGAATAATTTTATTACAATTTGACGATGAAGTTCGGCATAGTTAATCATAAGTTAAGCAAAACTGAACTATAAACTGATTTTTAAAATGTGTCTATTATTACAACTGTTCGATAAAATAAATAATAAAATTTCTGTATTACTTTTCATTTAAACAAAAAAAATACTTAGTGGCAACTTGCTTTTGTTTATTTGGAAAATAGTAAGCATAATGAAAAACCATTTTTGTCAAGTCTTTTTTTTTGTATTATTACGTGTTTTGCGTTATATTGTTTATGTTTTGTGTAATATTTTGTTCAAATAAATTTATTTGTAATTTATTAAGTAAAAGTATGGCAACTTATGAAAATGTGGCAACTTCAAATGTGTAAGCATTTGTCCCCAAATTGGGGATTTTTTTCGCGATTGGGGATGAAAATTTCGTATTGGGGATCTGGGGATTTGTTGGGGATGTAACCAAATTTGAGGGGATTTTCGGGGGATTTTTGTATAACTGATGGTTAAACAAGAACGATTTTTGAACTAAGAAATATGCGTCTGGCAAGTCTAAAAATGTGTGTTACTAGTGTATGGTTTCTAATAAAGAAGAAGTATCAAGGCAGATTAACGAATAATGAACGCTACCAAAAGAAAAATACGCAACA
Organism: Tachina fera; assembly: GCA_905220375.1. Taxonomy (NCBI): domain Eukaryota; kingdom Metazoa; phylum Arthropoda; class Insecta; order Diptera; family Tachinidae; genus Tachina; species Tachina fera. The sequence continues at coordinate 11,245,389 of LR999964.1, forward strand.
AAATGCAATACAACCTTTTGAAAGCACTTCTTAGAATAAACACACACTTTAAAAATAATTCAATTTGTTGTGACAAATTTAATCCTTCTGCTGAAATGTTAAAATTTTTTTTTATACAAGTACTATGTACAACAAAGTTTCTGAGGCTGGTGAATCAGAAGATTTTGATTCTGAAGTTTTTGAAAGTTTTTCATAAGTACAAATTAAGTTTATATGAACGTAAATATACTCGTATCTATCGATAGAAATGAATTTTATTGAATAAAAAAATTTTATTTTTGTCATTATTTTTCAAATAAAATAAAAAAAAAATATTAAAAATATCAATTTGGGGATTTTTGGGGATGAGAAATCAAAAATTGGGGATAAGCTTTAGAAAAAAACTGGCAACACTGGCACCAGTATAAAAGTTACAGGTATGGTGAATTTGCGTTTAACGTATCGCTCACTTTTAAGGGTCAGTTAGCCGACTCTAATGAAGTGCAACTGCAACGTAGGAAACAGCTCATCGATATTTTTATATGAAAAGTATATTACGTCACATTGCATATCTATAATAATTTTCATTACTTTTCACATAACAATATCCATTATTTGTTTCTTACCATTGCAGTTACTTTACATTACAGTCGGCTAAATGAGCCTTTAGTTAAAGTTAAGTTGTAATAATGAAATAGTATTTATCCATTCAATAAAATTAAACCTTTAACTGACGAAAAGTTAGTAATATTGGCCCTTATAGTAAAAATTTATTTGATTTCCCTAAAACATAATTTCTATATTTAGTAATTCAATAAATTATTTTCAAAAACAAAATTAACAATTTTATGTAATTGAGGAAACTTATTCGACGCTTGTGCATAGTGAAAAGATTTTGAAGATTTTTTTTTTGGCATACACAAAAATCACTGAATGTGTAAGATTGAATTGAATATAAGGAAATGCAATTTATTTTAATTCATTATTTAATTTTGAGAAAATGTGTTTTTCTTTTTTAATTTTTTGTTTACAAATTAAGCAGACCTTTTTTGTTTGGTAAATGGCAACATTGAATTATGAGTTGCAAGAAAATTATTTCATTTTATTTTATTTTATTTTATAATCAATGGTCACGAATTTATTAACAAATGGTTTGTAGGTGTAACGAATTGAGGCCGACTTTAAAGATCCCTATTAAATTATAAAGCCAAATTACGCCATTTGAAAAAAAAACGAATAAAATTTCAAAGAATTTTCATAAAATTTGTATTGAAATTTAATGCCGCAAGGACAGCAATTTTGGCCGAAACACTCAAGGTGTTTAGCAGTATACAACCCTCACACTTTACCCAGTCAAACACTATCTAAAGGTCTACTCAGCCCCTATTGTACAGGGATAAGGACTTCCATCACATTTTAGACAAAAAAAAAATTAAGATGTCTGTTTCGACTGTCAAGAAATCTAATTTAAAGTGACATTTTCCCCGATACTCATAAAATTTTAAAATGAATTTGAAATGTATTTTATTTAAAATTTTTCATGCAATATTTTTTTCAAATGGATTTCAAATTCATTTTATTTATTATGAATATGGTGGTTTGTGTTCACACTAGTGATAAAGGAATATTCGTATTGGAATTGCCGAATATTCAGCCATTATTAGATATTCGTATTTTTCAAAAGAAAAAAATTAAATAAATAAATGCATAAATCCTAAACGAAATTTGAATAAATGGCTACAAATAAATTTTTATTACATTTTTTTATAAAAATTTGTGCTCTGTATCATTTTCAAATGCTATTTAATGATTATCATTAAAAGTTTGGGTAGTTTTTATTAACTTTAAAGTACGTCAACTAGAGTATAACAATATTTTCATATTTCGTTTTGCAGGCGTCAACAGGACCCCAATTTTATGTCTATATAATGTTCGTATTCGCGAATATCCTCTCAAATATTCGTATTCGTAATCGCAAATATCAATTGACAATTTGACATTCGTTACAGCACTAGTTCACACCGTCAAACCTCAAATTACATTAAAGACACAAGTAGAAATCAAACAGCTGTTGAGGATTAACATGCCTACATTAATCGTTGAATTCCGGCCGCAGAGCAGTTTCGTGCAAGCTGTAGTCGTGCCGGACTTTGAAAATAGAGGGCGTTGATTTAAATGCAGGTGTAGAAAATAAAAAATACGATAATTTCGTTAACTTTCAGACATGGCTTACACAAAATATATTTAAATACGATGAAAATATTCAATATTTAGAGCCAGTTTAAGAAGAATAAATATATTTGCCACAAACGACGGCACAGCGTCGGCGTCGAGACAGGCGGCTTGTCAGTTTGTTTATCATTTGATTTTGTAATAATGTGCCTCGTTTCTGTAATGCGGCCCCTACACGTTGCGACTTGTTGTACAATTTGCTTAAGTTTTACAACCATTTGTTAAGTTAGAGGTATGAGTGAACAACGGTTGGTCATCGTTTGAATGAAAAATCAAAAATGCGAACAACGTATCTATCAAATCGTTGCGTATGATGGCGATTTCTTATTCCGTTTGTCATTTTCATTCAGACGTTTTGTAAGAAAAATCGTGGGAAGTAAACAATAAGTGTGAAAAAAGGAGAAAAAATCAAAATGCTCAATTTTATTGAAAAATTGATCTTCTTTCTTCCATCAAAATTCTATTTATGGCCAATAGAGGTAAAAAATCAGAACTCATGTTGACTCTGTAAAAATATTTTTTTAATGAAGTTTGATGAAAAATTAGTTGGAAAATTGCAGGCTGTGCAGTGAAAGATCAACTGGTATATGCAATTCAATTGTACGACCAGTTGTAACGTGCAGCGGTCGCATAAGGAATGTGAGAGATTTTGAAGATGAAAAAATGCTGATCGTGCTGTGAGTAAGTGAGTAAGAAAAAGTCGGTATTTGTTGATGATTTTTGTAAGTTTATATGTATATGTAAGTTTTATGTGAGTAACCCTGTGTAAAATAGGAAAACCAATATAATTTTTTAATCTTTCCCGATGCGAGAACTTCTCAAAAGTTACCGAAATGGGGCACTGATCAGATGAAAAGAAGAATCGCTTAGAAAATTAAAAAAAAATGGTCAAGTCTTATGGAATGTAAAATTTATATCGCATTATTTACCATTCTTCTTGACATTTTTCATTCACAATATCGCACTTGCAGGTATTTTTGGAATTTTTGACATGTCGTCGTCCCAGAATAGTTTTGCTCCACCGACCATTCTCAAAAAACAAATTGAGTTAGGTATGGAATATATTATAATATACTGTACTCTTCTTCTTTATTTTAAATTAATTTTTTGTTTTTGCAAAATACCTTTTCTTGTAACTGAATGAAAAACGCGTTTCACGAAATTTATTATGGTTTTAGAGATATTAAAAGCATTCATTTTGCTCCATATCCACTATTTTTAGGTTAAATACGTATTGTTTTGCTGTCACGACACTGTTTGGCGATTGTGTCAAATTCGTCATTCCAAAATGTACAAAGTAAGGTTTACTCTTGTTTTGCTTAATTTCTATAAGAAATTAATAATAAAAAAGAAGGTGCGGTGCGGCAAAAAAATTTCAACGGCGACTGTTAAGCAAATATATCATCAACCAAACGCAGCCGCCGATTAAATGATTTAATATAAATTTATTAAACACTAAAATAAAACAAAAGAAACCTGAATTATGCATGTTTGACAAACGAAATTCTCAATTCACAGTTAAGTATACCTATGGGGCACAAGAAGCAACTTTTTGAAAATAAATTAAGAAAAGTGGTGTATGCAGCACAACACACATTTTTGCTTTTACAATAAAGTAATATTAAATTCTAAATTCATTGATGAAAGTTCACAAAAATTTAAATTTTTCTTCAAAACATGTGTCGAAAGCAGTATTTTGAGAAAACTTCATGTAAACCTTCTTTGTCGTTTTTCTTCACTTCAACTTTATGGCATATGGGCTAAACCTATTCTGAGGCGACGATGTATGTATTAACAGTCCTTAAGCGAACTTAAATTTTTCATTAACGACTGTAGGGTAGAGTAAACTTTTTGAAAATATTTTTAAAATATAATAAATTAAATACCACCAACAGCAATAAAAATCCCCATTAAAAAAATTACGTACAAACAAATAATAATTAAATGAAAACGTACGAAAATAAGAGTTTAATTTGAAAACTCCATGAAGCACTTAAAATAAAAATTAACAATAAATAAATAAAGAAAAAAATATGAGAAAGAAAATAAACCAATATGTAGCTGAAGTCTTAAATAAAACTAAATAAAAAACGCATTGTTTAGGAAAATAGAAAAGAAAACCATGGAAAAAGTAATAAACCGGCAAATCAAGATTTTTCACTCACGTTTTTTTTTCTATTTTTTTTTTTTTCTAAAACACTTTTAATGTGCAGATTACAAAAGAAAATACCAAATACAGCGTTTCTTTACATGATCATGACAACAACAATCATCACGATGATAACTACCTTCGATTTAAAAAATAAAAAATTACTAAATAAAAGTATTGAATTTACTTGTCACTTGCTGCCACACTATGAAATCCCAGCTTAAATGCAACACATCAATGCAAGTTCAAGTTCAATAAAATAAAAAAAATAAAAGAAAACAGGAAACGAGTACATGAATGCATATGGATTTAGAGAGAATTGTTGCAGACTTATGCAGCCTGTTGCATAACACAATCACAAACTTAAAGGTGTTGCTTAAACATGCAAGCATTCAATAAATAATTCTCCGCATAGAAGGCCTTTGTAAGGGCCTTTTAGTTAATGAAAACTTAAAGTGTAATATGATTTTTTTAATGAAATTGGAAAATTGATGTGATCAAAGAACAAAATTTTCTTAGATCTGATGAGTTTCTTGCAGTGAAATAGGTTTTCCAAAATTAGTCTATCACCGTAACCAACATTTTTAATTTTTTGTTGCTGTTATGGTGATAAATAAATTCTTTATATCGAAATTTTAAAATTTGTTTTTGTTTTGTATGTAAATGTCTGAGACAAATCGAATGCTATAGACATTGAAAAACCGGCTCTTAGTTTAATTTCCAATAAAACAATAAAATCAGCATGGCCAACAAACTGCCGCGATGTTGCTTTGCTGTCATCAAGATAATCATTCCCATATAAACATATGTAAACTACTTTAAACATACATATTGGGCGCCGTTAGCCTGCAGTGGCCAATGTGTTTAATGTTTAAATAAACGCTATTAAAAGAGCGAACAAATTTCCATACAAAAATCGCTCATGATTGGGGCAGTATTTTTTGAAGTTGCCATATGTATATGTGAGCAAAATTCACAATAGCGAATTTGCTTTAAATATGAGGGAAATTTTATTCACGATAATGGTGATTCTAAACGGAAAATAACAACAACACCCGCCTATGAGCTATAAACTTGAAAGATGTTATAAAGTTTTTTTCTTTCTCTGGTATTTAAGATTTTTCGTTAAATTTATAACCAAATTTGAACTATAAATTTGTATATACTTTGTTGTGAACGTACATACGTGGCCGTGAAAAGTTGCGAAATCTTCAAACACAAACAACTAAATATTATTGGTAATATTTACTCCCCACTGCTTAACATAAAGAACCCCCTACTCAGCACTGACTGTTATTGCCATCACTATCAAAAAACAGCTGATAGTGTTTTTATTGCCATTTCATTTATTTTGATATGATCTGAAGTGAAGCTTAAACATGTCAAAGAAGAGGCAATATTTTGAAGATTTTTATAAAAATTGGTTTTGAAATTTAAATAAAAACAGTAAGGGTTTTCATGAGAATGTTCAAAAGTCTCGCAAACTGTGCAATTGTGCATTTATACACTCTCGTAAATAAAATGTCAAAAATTTTATGGGAATTTATTTACAAAAAACCTGTTAAATTTGCCCAATAATTTTCAATTTTTTTTTTATTTTTATAGATATATCATAAATATGTTTTTAAATTAAAAATTGCTTTGAATTTTTTTTAATTATATTTTTAGTAAATTAATTTTTTGACGTTTGTTTTAAATTTACATAAACTGTTTGCCCAAAAGTTCAAAAGGGGCTTCATGAAACAAGTCTCGCAAGTTTCTCCAATTGCACAAATGGTGATTTTCTAAGGGTTTCTCATGAAAACCCCTAGTGTATTTTTCAAACATATTTATGAAAATATTTGAACAAAATAAAAAATATGTTTTTGTTTTTTAACTTTTTCATTTTTAATTTAACCTAAAAAACAATATACATACATATGTATGTGCATAAATATGTACATATATCTTAGGCTTCAAAGGGGGTCTGTTCTGTGGGGTCCTTGATCAGGAATTTGGTGGGAACCCCTGCACTTAAGTGACAAACGGCAGACAGCTTCATTTTAAGAAACTAATAATTCATTAAATGGTTATTTAAAAAATTACAATATGTAAGTATATTTAATTGAATTAAATCTGGCTAAAACGACTACAAGCAAAATTATGACATAAATGACATGAAAAAGACTTTGATACTGTAAAATAAAAAAGATTTTAAGCCTTTTCATAACGTCTTGAAATCCACTGATTGAAGTTATTGTGGCTTCTGTTTATAAAGATTTAATAATAAATTGTTGCTTTCAGCACGTTTTATCTTATTTTTTTGTTGCTGCTGTTGTTTGCAACACCAAGTAAAATGTAAGTTAATAAATGCTGGTTCTGCTTCAGCAATTCAAACGACAATTGTTCGTTTGTCTTCCATCTGTTTTTGTCATACGAGTCTTTATTTTTCTCTTTTTGTTTTCATAAACTTCAAAAGTGGATTGAACCTTTAGTAAAAATAACAATTAAAGTTTAATGAAAATAATCATAAAAAAATATATGCATATAAAAAAGCATTAGAAGACAGTGGGACAAAAATATATTAAAACTTTTGTAGATAATGCAAAATTAGGAAAAGTTAATTTGTTGTTGGCTAAGCAAGCGTAGATGCATTTCGTTACTTCTTATGCGCCTGCCTAATATTTTCACCAGGTATACCTTTATAATTGAGCAAACACTCACCATCGGCTAACCAACAAAACCGAGATCAGCAATGAGTAGTGAAAAAGTGAGTGGAGTTGAATCATGGCTTATAATTTCTTATACTTATGCGCACTCACACTTATTGCAATGTTACGACTGGACAGTTTTTCTTGAAGTAACTCTGAGTTTATGGGAGAGAGAGAGAAAATAAGAAAGAAGAGGGGTACTGACTTGCTTGTACCGAAAAGTTACTACAATGCACTTTTGTTATTTCATTCGCTGCATTAAAACAATGGGAAAATTTAACAAGAAACCGTCTGTGTGTAAACAAACGAGCAGTTTCAAAAGAGAATTGAAGAGAACTAACTGCTTCAAGAAAAACTGCCGAGTCTAAGACAAGACAATGCGAACTTCGCATACAAACATTAAAGTTCTCATTATGAGGTTATGTGTTTGCTGTGTTGTTTTTATTTTTCCTTTTTATTTATTGTTTTAATTAATTTTATTGCATTAATTCAAAAACACCGCTTTTAAATATACATATGTATGTATATGGATGAACTGAAGTGATTTATGAGTGTGAGTGTGGTATGAATATGAATGTCGACGTCGCATTCATATAAATCAATCTTATTGAGAGTGTGCGTACATCAGAGTAGTTGAGTTTAAACGATGTCTACGCATTTATATTTACAATTTCATGAGTCAGTATGCATAGCGAATATCAGTGAATTCAGTGAAGTGAGACTTTGACCCGCGCACCAAGGGTTCCGTACGTACGGACACGAGATATGTAATTTAATACGAACTCTATCCTATATAAAATATAGTTTTGGAATTTTTTTCGTTTATGGGTTTTGTTCGGTTTTAAGCGTTTTTTTAGTTTTGGGGATTTTTTAAGGTTAATTTGCGCTTTTTTTTCTCGATTCGGCGATTTTTTTTTTGCTTTTTGACGTTTTTTTTTAATTTTGGCAATTTTTTTACTTTGGCGAATTTTTTAATTTTGGCGATTTTTTTCATATGGGCGATTTTTTTATTTTGGCGATTTTTTTTTTTTGGTTTTTGGCGTTTTGGCATTTTTTTAGTTTTGGCACTTTCTCGTTTTGGCGGTTTTTTTTGTTTTTGGCGTTTTTTCAATTTGGCGACTTTCTTTAATTTTTGCGATCTTTTTCATATAAACAATTATTTTTGTTTTTGCGCATTTTTCGCGTGTTGACGATTTTTTCGGTTTTTGAAATTTTTTTTAATTTTGGGGATTTTTTTCATTTGGGCGATTTTTTCGAATTTGGCGATTTATATTAGTGTTAGATATTTTTTTTAATTTTGGCGATTTTTTTTTTAATTTTTGGCGATTTTTTATTTTAGTTTGGCGATTTTATAAGTTTTGGATTTTTTTTTGTTTTACCGTTTTTGAAAATTTCAAGAGTTTGCCTCTTACAGATATAGCAAGTTGTCCAAATTACATAGTCAAAATTGCATTAACTGATGGACCATCCTTTAATTTAAATTTTTTTACATTTTAGAGTTAATTGTTGTAGTCTTTATAAAAATATACTAATTTTACAAATTTCAAGTGTCAATATACATATGGGCAATTCCCAGGAGACGGACGCGACATTCGTGCACTTTTATTTGAACAAAAAAAAAAAAAAGGAATGAAAAGATCCAATATATACCTTAGTGTTTTAAAGCAATGAAGGAGTAGTATATTTAAAAAAAATTTTGGACAATATAAATAACATAGTAAAAAGATATAATTAAATGTCAGCAAGAAACGGACGCGACAAAAATAGAAGTTATTTTTGTGCACTTATAGAAATATACATAATTCAGCGAAATTTTATGAAGATTTTTTTTTTTAAATTTAGAAATGAAGGTGAAAGAAGATCTTTTATGTGTAGATTTATGAAACATGGAAATTTCCCATGGGAATTAAAAGCAGTAACCTTTCTAATATTGATTGAACTTTAATTAAAAAGTAATAAAACGATAACAAACGCTTATTTTCTGCTGAAAAAAGTTAATAAATATTGATTTAATGCGACGTATGCGACATATAGGTGGAAGCAACCTCAAACAAGTTCCCCTATTAGAGCTCCATTTTTCTTTTTTTCTTCTACTGCGTAGGTTGTTGTTAGTAGGAAATTTGGAAATTGCAAAAAAAAAAAAAAATAATACAAATTACTTTAAATAATAGCTAAAAAAAGATTTAGCAAAGAAAATATTTCTCTTAAAAGTCCCATATTTTGCTCAAAAAATTTCACAAATTAAAAACGCTTTTACATTTGTAAAGTACAGAGCTTAATGCTTTATTATTTAAAACAAAATCAAAATTTTTAAGCAAAAAAAAAATTTTGTTGGTTGACCTTTTTCTGGAATTACCCATATGTACATACAATTGTGTTTTTGTTTAATTTTTATCTTCTTCGCTCTCACTCGAACTTAAATAAAATAATGATCCTGTTTCCATATTCTCATTTGTAAAATCCAATTAATTTTCTAATCATTTTGACAGTTCTATGTACGTCTATTGTGAATTTAGTTAATGTACTATTCAAAGTACTGTGGAACTCAAAAACTATTGTGAATTTTAAGGAAAATTATGATCCGTTTGCAATCGTATGTCACGTATCTACACGTAATAATTTTTCGTACGAGCGCAGGTTTTAGCAATTGGTTTTAACGTTAAAACTAACATTTATTAAAACCATGTCAGGTTCCACTGTGCACTTGTAATCACTTTGTTTTAGTTCGTTTTACACGCACACATAGTAAATACAATTTCCCATGGTGGCTTCTGCTGGCTAAATGAAGGTGCTACTCTACCATCTAACAACCATTTGCAGTAAATTTTATTTTATTTAATTTTATTTTATTTATTTTTTCTACTTTATTTGATATAAATTTTTTGTTTTGGTTTATATGCGATTTGTTGGATTGTGATCGTGGTGCTGGTGCTGGTGCTGGTGCGCTTACAAGACTTTTTTTGTTAAAGAAATTTTCAATAAAACAAGATCTCTTTCTTGGTAAACAGTTTAGTCGGGAAAAGAAAGTCCAACGAAATGTTTGTACAACAAATGTACTACAAAAGCTGGGATAACAGAAAATAAGCAAACAAATAAATATTGTGGAAAAAATATAACACTTTTTTTTGGATTAAAACAAAAAAACAAGAACCATAAAATGGCCAAGAAAGAAATTTTTAGAACATTTAGCAAACTGTGGCTGTTAAACTGCTGCATCGTTATAGTAAGTTTTAATTCGAATAGTAATTAAATAAGTGTTTGCATATACATATGTAATTAAATATGTAATACCATTATTACAACATACAATAGACCGACAGACAGACAGCCAGCCTAAGGAAACCAAAATGTAATGTGTGTGTAACAATAACCCAAGATAATTATGTATATATAAATATAATTTTTATTATAAAACAATTGCAAATATTAATAATAAATTGACCAACAGCCAGCCAGTCGTTACTTAAACTGATCATGTAACATGAAAATACTTTTCATAATCAGCCTGAATGAACACTTCTGCTTAATTGATTTTAAAAAACAACATTGTGTTGTGGGCGGAGGTGAATAAAAAACTTAACTGAAATAAAATCCAATTGCTAAAATTTACATAAAACAAGAAAACTGAAATAGTATAAAAGGAAACGAAAGAAAGGAAAGGAAAGACAAAGGAATAGTAGTGAGTGTCTGGGTAAAATTTTCCAAGTGAAAGTGATATAATAATGGCAGCAACAAATTTAAACTTGTCCCGGCGTTTCAATTAAAACTTTTTTTTATAATAAAGTGAAAACTAAACTAGGGTAATTAAAAAACCAGCATGACAAATAATAATATAAAAAAATACGCTATAAAGTGCAAAATAAAAAAAATTTTCATTTCTAATAGTTTTTTGCTGAATATACATACATATAGATTGAAATTAAAAAGAAAATTGTGAAATTCAATAAGTTTGTATTTCTGCCTTCGATGCAGCAAGTTTCATACCTCGCTGAGAGGGAAATACTAATAACACTGTGCTAGTTCAAAAATCTAATAAGCAGGGTGAACTGGTAGGTAAAACTTATTCGGTTATCACTTGTTTAAAAAATAATTAAGTTTGAAAACTTGTTTAAAAGCATCTAAAAATCGCCCAGTTCCCAGTTTTCTAACTTTCAATAATTTTTATATCAGTTAAAAACAAACATATTTATGGACGAAAATGCGTACTAAGAAAATTAAAAAAAAACAATTTAAAAATTAATTTAAAAAAAATTTTATACAATAATTTCAAATTTTTTTCAGGATACAAGTTCATCAATACAAGTCTTTTCAATCGATATATATATGTACATACTAGTGATGCACGAATATTCGTATTCGTATTCGAATTGTCGAATATTCGGCCATTTCCAGGCGACTACGAATGTATTATTAATAAATGATTGAAAACTTGCAAAATGTGTGATTTTTAGATGTTTTTAAACAAGTTTTCAAACTTAATTATTTTTTAAGCAAGAGCTAACCTAAAAAAAAATGGTTAGTGCCATTGGATTCAGCATACTTGAATTAGGTTTACCCACCGGGTCCCCGCCTTGTTACAAAAATAGTTTCGAATGCGAGCACAGCGTAATTAATATTAATTAATAACATTTGGAAATTAAAAATACATATTTCATAAAATATTTTTCACCAGCGTAATTTTTTTTTCTATACATTTTGTCGCTTAAAATAACGATTGTGTGATGCTGAAACTTATTTTTAACGATAGGACTCAGCTGATAAATTATTGTCGCTTAAATAACGACACAGCTGACATTAACCTACAGCGAATATCGTTAAAAATGTTAATGAATAGGAAATTCGATAAATTTTCGTTATAATTTTTTTTAACGATGCGATTATCGTCAAAGAAAAAGTTTGTGAATCGGACTAGAGGTGTATATGCTTTCTGCTGCCCAACAATTGAAAAATTTGTCTTACTTCACTTGCCTTCGAGAACAATGAATTACAAGAAATCAGCAACTTTAACAGCCAAGGAGAAAATAAATTCAGTGAAGTGCGACTTTGACACGCGCACGAAGGGTTCCGTACGGACCCGAGATATGTAATTCAGTACGAACTTTAGTAGCCCATATAAAATATAGTTTTGGCATTTTTTTCGTTTTTTGGGGTTTTTTCGGTTTTAAGCGTTTTTTTAGTTTTGGGGTTTCTTGAATTTATTGGCGCTTTCTGAGTTTCGGCACTTTTTTTTCTTGTTTTGGCTTTTTTTTATTTTGGCGATTTTTTGTTTTAAAATTTTTTTTCTCGTTTTGACGATTTTTTTCGGTTTTTTGCGTTTATTTAAAATTTTTGGCGATTTTTTTTAAATTTGGCGATTTTTTTTAATTTTGGCGATTTTTTTTCACATAAACAATTATTTTGGTTTTGGCGCATTTTTTGCGTTTTGGCGATTTTTTTCGGTTTTTGGCGTTTATTTAATATTGGCGATTTTTTTCATTTAAACGATTTTTTCGAATTTGGCGACTTATTTTAGTGCTAGAATTTTTTTTTTTAATTTTGTCTATTTTTTTCGATTTGGCGATTTTTTTTAAATTTTTTTGCGATTTTTTTCAGGTTTTGGCGTTTTTTTTTCGGTTTCGCGATTTTATAATTTTTGGTTTTTTTAGTTTTACCGTTTTTGAAAATTGCAAGAGTTTACCTCTTACGGTTTCCAAGATACAGCAAGTTGTCAAAATTGCATTAACTTATGGATGGACCACCCTTTAATTTAAATTTTTTAATATTTTAATGTTAATTGTTGTAGTCTGTATAAAAATACACCAATTTTACAAATTTCAAGTGTCAATATACATACGTACATACAATTGTATGTATATTACATGAGATTTTAAAATTTTTCGTTGCTCGTTTTGGAACGCCCTTTAATTTTTAATTCTCAAGGTTCTACATACTCTGCCCAAAGTAAAATATTTTTTTATCAAAAATACATTGAAATTGATTATTGAGGGGTTTAGCTGGATCCTACAGTGAGCATTTTGCAAATGCAGATCATCAGGGAACCTTTAACTATGAATTCAGTAAAAAATTATTTTTACAAGGTGTTTAAAATGCTTTAAAAAATAAGTGTTGTAGATCGACCTGTTTTTAAAGTAAGATTTGTTGGAAACTGAATCTTTTTCACATGGAATCTACTTCTAAGAAATATTTTGGGTTGACATCACTGCTTGGCATGTCAAAATATGCAGTGAAAAATGTGTATTGACAATGGCTGCCAGATTTGACGATTTATCGTGATTTTTTTTTGACGATTTTGGGTTGCAAAAATAGCATTTTGACTACTGCACGATTTTCGCCTTCAATTTGACGATTTTAAAATAATTAAAAACTTATACCATTTATAACAATTTTGAGCTTGATCAAGAGCTTGTCAGCTTTTGAAAGAATTACAATAAAACTGAAGAGTAAAAGTCAATCAATTTTAATTTTTGTCTTAATAATTTTGGAATTAAATGATTTTTAAGCCTGTTATTGTACAGAATTTATCAACTGAAACAACAGCCACACAAAATGTATACGGTCATCAAATGAAAAAACTATTTTAAAAAAGTTATGAGTAAATTTTTAAAAACAGATTTGCTTGAGTGTGATTATTTTTATTGTTGGGATTATAAAGATAAAAATAATTGTTTAGACATTGATGGAATTCATATAGGAACTTTAGTATTTGATGATGCCTAAGGTTAATCAAATTGAAAAATGTAAAATCATTAAAAATTTTCATATGCAACAGTGTGATAAAATTTTATTAAGCTTTGACTTCGAGGATAAAGTAAAATACTATTTAAGAAAATAAAGCTTCTTTCTACGATATTCTAAAGAAGTTTTCTCACAAAGTTAAAGAGTGTGAAAGACAGAAAATCGAATCTTAATTCAATGATAAATACTTAACACTTTTAGATTTTTAGAACTTTGAAAAAAGTACTCTAGTTTTTTATTTCCCGCCATAATTAATTTTATCAAAAAAAAAAAAATTCCCTCAGCTAATAATGTCTAGTTTAATTTTTCTTCTCTTCTTTAGAAAATCACATAAATTAATAAATTAATTATTTCCTCCCATAAGAGTTTAAAATACTGAACTTAAGCCCGATTAAGAAATCATTTCTGATAAAAAAAATTTTTGTCAGCAAACGTAGAAAGAGTATGTAGTCAAGTTAGCTTAAGCAAAAACAAAGTAAAACATGTATGTAATTATTTTGTTTTTTAAACAATTTATTCCTTTTTTTGATAAGAGTTTAGCTTATTATATACAAAAACTACGAATTTATTTGATAAAAGTGTTTGTTTTATTTTTGACGAATTTTGGACGTTTACTGATAATTATTCTGATTTTTCGTGGAAAATTTGACGAATTCTCACCTATTTCATCTGGCAACATGATGGTATTGACATCAGATACTCAGTTGAGGGGACCGACCCGACCCGTCATGGATTCGCCTTGAGTATTTCATGTTGAGTTAAAAAAAAATTTACGTGAGATATCAAAGTCAAGGCGAATTAAGCGCACCAACCACTTGCAATATAATTTTGCAATTTTTCATATTGTACAATAATATTGCCAATGTGTATGCCATATTAGAGAATGTGTTAATATATAGTGACAAATATCAAAAGACTTTTGATTTTTATTGTACAAACAAGAAAATTGTGTAATGTAGTGGCAACATTGTTTAAGGTGGTTTACTTTACTATGCCATTTATTGCATAGGTCAAAACGACAATAGTATGTACAACAACATATGCAATAGAGGCCTGCGTAAACAGTCTTGAAATGTAAATACATTTTGTATTATTTTTTTATATATTCTCGTGGCATGTATTATACTAAACCAATAATAAATGCTGTCGTTTATTAAGCGAAGCACGATAAATGTATTGATGTTCATGTTAGACTTGGGTCGAGAACTCATTTAAATTACATGGGTTTGATCATTGGTTTGTGGCAAAAATAAACTAGTGCAGGAGTTTACTGCATTTCTGCAGTAATTTACTGATCGCATGATTACTAAACAATTATTCACATCATTAGTAAGGCCTATCCTTGAATACGGATCCATAATCTGGGACCCTTACACTGATTATCAGAAGAATCTGAATCAGTTCAGAAACAGTTTCTATTATTTTGCCTGGGAAACACAACTTGGAACCCAAATTGCAATATTCTACCTTATTCTGCAAGACTCTCTGCTATTAACTTACCGACTCTGGAAAGTAGAAGATTAATGCTTTATGTGATATCCGTAGTAAATTTGTTCTGGATCTGTCTGTTCAGAATTTTTGTTAACTAAAATCAATTTCAATATTCCGGCTAGAACAACAAGGAACTTTACACCCCTGTATCT
The DNA here is from genome assembly GCA_905220375.1 of Tachina fera. Lineage (NCBI taxonomy): Eukaryota > Metazoa > Arthropoda > Insecta > Diptera > Tachinidae > Tachina > Tachina fera. Next base: position 11,260,817 of record LR999964.1, read on the forward strand.
CAAATGTCATCAGACAAGGTATGAGAACGCTAATCCTTTGAGGAGATTATGCAGAAACTTTAATAATTATTATGTTTTCATTGATTATTCTATAAACGTTAATATTATAAAACGTAACATTATTTTGTTCTTAAATGTTAATAATTTGTTTTTATTATGTACAAATTGTTTAATTAATTGTAACTTTTTGTTGGTCTGTAAGGATATTACTCCATAGACACTTTTATTAAATAAATAAAATAAATAAATGATGTACATGCATGACGTTTCTATACGCGCCCATGCGTATGAAGAAGCAAGCATCACAAATTCTTCCGTCACGAACTACATATTTTCTTATTGACTCCTATATATGGTATTCAATCTGTTAACCGGTTAATAACTACCCGATCAACAGATCGCTTAATTTTAAATGCACTTTTTTCGATTAACCGTTGAACCGGTTAAATTCAGTCGATTAACCGATTAACCGACGTAACAAATTTTTTCACATTTTGTAGTATTACAAGTTATTTTTTACGTGAATAATTATTTGTTTCGTCTCATTTAAAAAAGTGAGTGTTTAGAAATTATTATTCACACATACAAAGCAGTATGTTCAGTAATCCTAAATTAAGTAAAACTTCAAATCCTTTGGACGGGGCTATAAAAGAGTTTACTAGAGACTCTGGTACTCTAACTACTGGAGGGAACTATTAAATTTTTGTCTAATACATAACTTAATATAAACCAATAGCCAATATTGTTGCCTGCAATTGAATTAATGATTAGATTTAATAAGAGACAGTAAAAAAACGAAAGTTAAGAAATTCAGAAATTACGTTTTTTGGAGAATATTCTTCGCTGAGCTCTGTCATTATGAGTAAGATGATGATCCGCCAACAGAAGAAACTATCGATAGTAAAACAATAAATGTTCTAGCAAAATTAGCCGAATTAGTTTAGGATTTAATATGTGTGTTTTTGGTTTTACTAATAAAATCAAATTCATAAATAATTCATGCACTTTTATTTGTTGAAAACACTTGATTTATGGAAAAACTTTGTTAATCGGTTAACCGATTAATACCGAAATTAACCGATTAAGCAAAAACATCGATTATTTAATCGAGCGATTATCCGATTAAAGCAAAACCCCGATTAATTGAATACCCTACTCCTCTCCCAGCAACAATTGAAACAAATGTCTTGCCAACAGTGCTGTTTAGAGTTTGTTTTAGAAGATTTTGCTGTAGAGTAAAGCATTTGAAAAATCTCTCTCATGTCTTAAAAGTTCTTTTAAGTGGTCTTGTGCAGGACTTTAATATGCAATAATATTGTACGAACGAATTTGACACACTCATCTTACAAAGTTTCTATTATTTATATTTCCAGGTGATTATCATGCTACATCTTGGTTGCGCTTTAGCTGCAGAAACGAAAGAGAATACTAGCCCGCAAAATGTAACTGCAATTGAAAATAATTCCACATCTTTAGAGCCTGTAGCAGAAGCTCTTACACGTTATCGAAGACAACCACCACGTACTATAATTAAGCATATCATTAGGCCAAAACGTTATAAAATGAAGCGTGTGAAAAGGCCAAAAATAAAATACAGTTTCGCCGAACCACCTCCATTATATTATACGCGAAAGCCGACCATTCTTAAGAAACCCACATTTGATTCTTCAGTATTTGAAGACTTTTCTCATATGAATGTGGAATCGGCCGACTTTGATTTGCCGCCCTCCAGCTATGAGACGCAATCGATGGATTTGGACTTGTACAAACACTATGAGCCCTCGATACAGGCGGCTTCATATAAGGAGGTGCACAAGCCCTCCTTTTATACGTATGCCGAACCAGATACCAGAGAAGTGACTAAAGCACCCTCCTACACCTACAGCGCACCTGAAATCAGTTATCAGGAAACAAATAAGCCATCAGTTACATACACATATACATCGGCAAAAGCTCGAAAACCTCATACCGAATATGGAGTACCCACAGAATTTATGTACAGCACTGGATACGACAAGACAAATGATAATAAATACACATATGAAGCACCAGTCAGTAAACCAGTGTATACTGTAGTAGAAAAACCCAACTACTATCTGCATAATCAGAATGAACACTCCTACAATAAACCTTCTAAAGAATTGCCACGCACACCAGCCACAACATACGGCATATCAGATGCTCATCATGTACCAGCAACTGGCTCTAATGACTACAATAAATATTCTTTAGTTGAACAGAAGCCAATTAAAACGAAAACCTATCATTTTGCTGAACCTCCTCAACCAGAATCAAGTGTTGAAATTACATATTCTCCTTCTTATGAAATTAATATACCATCGCGAAATGAATTCTCCCATACGAGTGGTGGAAATCAAGCTCCAGCACGACACCCGACACATCACCAACGGCCGCCAATTAGTTATGAGGAACCCAGCTATCAAGAACAACCCAAGTATGAGGATACCCCACAACAATATGATCCGCCCGAGAGTGGTTACGACAATGCATCGGATGAAAAATATGAAGAAATTGCCCATACACAACAAGAAGTCTCGGGCACCAATCTGCCAGCTAGTTATCATCCAGCACCAGGAAAACATCAGACACTAGACGAATACATTCCAACATCTGAAGACCTACCGATCAATGTTAATCACCAGCAACCACCTTATGACTATCCAAAGTCAAGCTATGAAGTTCCAATCTACGATCCGATACCATTTGATGCCTCTAATCAACAACAAAGAGAAATCTATCCACCTCAAACACATGGCAAAGCAAACGGCAACCAACTGCCATCATCTGAAGCCAGGCCAGCAAATGAAGACTCAACACCAAATGATGAACCGCCAGCAGACGCCGAACTTCAAACCAATAAGAAAAAGTCACAGTCACCTAGAAACAATTCGCGTCGAACGCACAAAAGGAAACGTACCAAAGACTCTTCAACCACACTTTCTACTACAAAGCACATTCTGGACGTACCCGAGCTAGAAGCAGCTTTCGAAAAAGAAAATCGCAACAAACTTTCTCAATCTCCAGAGCCTGATGCTAACGAATCTCAAAGATTTGAAAACGTAAATAGCCAAAATAATAACAACATCAATGACAATTACAGCAAAGGACCCTGGAATCCCATGAAAATACGCACCTCACCCATTATGAAGGCGTCATCAGCCACTGCCACGCCGCCAACTTCTACTAAACATAAACGTTATCATTACAAGCAACAAAGAAAAACAGTATCCAGACCAATAATCAGCACTACCACCACCACCACGACAACGGAAGCACCAACAAAATTTCAATTCATAACCATAGAAAAATCCAGATCGAAAACGTATTATGATGGGGTGGCCGCAACACCCAAAGTCCACCATCACACTCATTTCAACAGAAATCGTTTTAAAATAGAACATGCGAATACATCTACCACGCCTCCTCAACCACACCTCAAATCCAATCATGAAAATCAATTCGCTAAGCGAACGACACAAAATATATTCGACACAACCGTTTTCAAGAGTCCTATCACCGATAGAGATGCTTATCGTACTTTGCCGAAAAATCATAAATTAATTTAGTTGTTTCTTTTATTTTTATTTTCTTAATTTTTATTTTAAAGTTGAGGTAGTTTTATTTATTAATTAGTTTTTAAACTTTAATGTTAATAAATATTTAAAAGAAATCTAATGAATTTCCTAACTAAAAAAATTTGGGTATATTGTACGAGATAATTCAGAGAATAAGAGATTGAGAATTTAAATAAGAATTTGAATATTCCAGAGAAAAGCGAACTGCCACAAAGTAGTACAAGGTACGAGTAATGCTGGGAACACAACTGGGACGAAGGACGAATTTCGTTCACGATAAGTATTCGCTGCGTAAATTCGTCGTGTGAAGCACAATAACGACGAGTTTACTCAGCGAATTTAGCTCTTATAATTGCTAAAATTGGTTATTGTGTAAGAGAGAGAGAGAGAGAGAGAGAGAGAAATGTGTTTTCGTCATTCGTCGGTGTGCTAAATATAAATAAATCTTTTACCTCAGAGTTCGTCACGCACGACGAATTTCGTTCGACAGCGGTGTTGTGTTCATTTTCATATTCACAAATGTGTTTTATTTTTTATGAAGAAAGATCGCACCGAAAAATTCGTCGTTCATCCCAGTTGTGTTCCTAACTCAAGTTTTAGACTTGGCAGTTTTTCTTGAAGCAGTTCTTTTAATTTTTTTTGTACCCATATCGTCGATTGGTTATTATTGGTGTGCTGCAGACATAATGTATTTTGATTATACTGTGCCTCAAACCAATAACCAATCGACGATATGTGTCTTTCAGAGCGGTTCAGTTATATGACTCCTGTCATAATAAACACTTAATAAAGATAAATATATAATTTGATTAACATACACCTAGTACCATGATAGAATAATATAAAGATAAAACCACATTTGACGTTTAAAATTAATTATGACTTTACCCAAATTATTTGAATACTGGTTTTTTTTGTAAGCAGAGAGGAAAACGTTGCCACATACATATAATGTTAACTTTTATTTAGGAATGCTTTTTGAAATGTGTAATTTGAGTTTAGAAATTTTAATTTAATACATATTTTTTTAAACATTGTATCTCTTGGACATCAGAATAACGAAATTTGCGTGCAATATTCGATTTTTATTTAATTCACCTGATAATAAAAAAGGCTCACGGCTAGGGATGAAACATCATTCTTAAAAACATCCATGTTTGAAAACATGATTTATTTTCATGTCTTTATATAAAAATAATGCAAAAAGAATACATACATACAAATTGTTCTTTGCATTACATGCACTTATACCGAATGTAAATACCAAGGGTTCTATTCTGTAATTCAAAGGGAACGAAAGTACTTTCAAGTTTGTATACTATTGGTTCAGAATGGAACCAACTTGGTATACGATTGGAGGTGTGTTTTAGCACCACCCTTCCTCACCTTGCATGATATTAATATACATGCACATTCCAAAGCAGTTGCATTTTCTTTTATGTTTAGTTACAGAGTGGACCACGTGGAAAAGTACTTATTATGATATGAATGATGATTACAAAATACACCACCATCTGAACATAGTTATTCTGAATTACCTTTATTAACTAATTTCTAATATGGCAAATTAGTGCAATGGATTTAAGCTCCATATATAAAGTATTTTACTAGCTAGCTAGCTAGATAGTTTTGTAGAATAATGTTAACACTCAAATTCGAAAGCATTTTCTTTCGTTTCGAAATACGGAGTAGACTCCCAGAATGTGAAAGTGTACGTGTGGACAAGGCTGCTTTAAAGCAATAATGTAATGCATGTGTTTAATATGGCAGTTACCTTTAAAGAGGAATTGCACTTAGGCTCAAACGAACGGATGCAATGATTTTTTACATTAATATGCTATGGGAAATGAACAGAACAAATCAAAGGATTTTTTTTGGCAGCAAACCATCATCTATATTGCATGCTTCTCTCCATTTCTGCCACATACATATATGGAATTGAAGGAAATTGAAGAAACTTGACATTCGTGCCTTTGCTGAAATTCTTGGTATTACTGCAATTGTGGTACACGCAGCTCATTGCTTAACATTTATTTTTTTACACAATTTACAATTATTTATGATATATGTATGTATTATTAATATTATTATTAATATCTATTTAATAACTTTTAATGCAAAAGTGATGAATTTTTCAATATTTTTATTATAAAACATTTTTTTTAATTAAAAAAGCATAACAGTCAAAAAGTAATCACAAAACTCGGATTTTACAAATGAATACGGTAGCATTATTTTTGAGAGAAAAAATAATCAGGATAAGCGTCAGAAGGTTAATATTTTTTACCTTTACATTATTCTATCATGACTAGTACTTTCATATACTCTGACACAAGGTTTTTTCTTGATAAAAAAAGAAAAACAAACGGCAAGAGAATTTTTAATAATTTTTTGTATTTTGGTTTATTAAGTATTTGGGAGTATAACAAAAGAAAAACTATTCAAAATGTAAGCACGACTTCCAGGGGGAAATAAGTGCACGCTTAAGAGATTCCAAAATTTCTGTGGTGAGAAGTACAGACCATGCCTCCTAAAACGGACCACAATTTGTAGTCTAAAGGATTCAGGTCTGGACTACCCGATGGCCAATCTTCCGTAGAAATACAATTTGGTACATTGTTTTTTAACCACTTTTGAGCTTCGCCATTTATTGGCCGATTTACAAAAAATATGTCTTGTTTGAAAGATAATATCAGCCCCTTTAAACAGAAGAATAATTAATAGAAATACATTGGGAAACAAAGAAGGTATGACTCTCTCAATTAGAAATTTAAAAAAAAACAGTTTTTCTCCATATTTACCGTTATAAAATCACTTTCCGAAGTGATCTAAAAAACCAAAGGTATTTTCGTTCTTTATGGACTTCAAGAAAACAGAATTGGTACATGAGATCCCTTGAATAATTTTTTTCTCAATTTTTGTACCACAGTGTTATTTTCAAAATCTTTAGTGCTAAACGGAATAAAAAAAGTGCTAAAATGGCAAGCCTGCATGGAACCTACATATGTATATAAAGAATTTCGCGACTCTCTCTCTCTTCAATCGTTTAGGCTCTCAGTATATTAAACATTTTTGTTCATGCGTATGTATGTATGTGTATCGATTGACGTTCATAGTTTTTTTTTTATTAACAAAGCTTTCAGTACGCATATACCTGAACATACATATGTACACATGTACGGTAATATTTGGTTTTCAGTTGTATTTCAAGAAAAATTAAGTTATTTGTTTCTCGACAAAGTAAATACATATGTATTTATCGAGGGCGTTCGTGTTAGTTGTTTCACAATTTCTTATATATTGTGTTATTAACCATGTTTTGACCAATCAAACTTTTTTGAGTCTTAGTTTTATCTTGATTTTTTTGAATTATTTTTCCTGTAGTCATATTTGTATCATATAATTGCTTATTTTTATCCCTCAACGAGATAACTACATTAACGTGACTGTGGTATATACATTATTATGTAAATAAGTACGTCCCACCACAGAACTATTGGTTGTACGACAAACTCCTTTTGTACTGGTCGAAGACACCTGCCCGCCTGCATTTGCTATGTTACTGTGGCTTAAGACGTGCCCGAACTCTATACTCTTAAGTTAGTGGGACCAACATATAATTTAAAATTAACGGATATTTAAGGCCTGTCCCACGATGTCCCCAGCAAACGTCCGATCGACAACATGTATTGCAAACAACAATAACATTAGAAAATGTGTTGTTGTTTTCAACATTAGTATTCGATCGAACGATTTCTGATGCCATCGTGGGACAAGCTATTAGTGCATAAGACGACAAGAAACGAACGACGACGAATAAAGTTACTCTGAAGCAAAGAATAGGCAAGACTTTTTTTGAATGCACTGTTTAAATCAATAAATAAGTGTCTGAATTAAATTACGTGGTTACGATTTTTTGGGCAAAAGTGTGCCCAATTTAAAGTCATATGTATTTGAAACTCCCAGAAATAAAACATTTTAGTTCTCGATTCCCGGGAATTGGAAAAATCTGGAAAACTAGAAACCCTACATTCGTGTATTAGTTTCAGGTTCAGGTTCTTTTGTTACTTTAACTTTTAGGGTTCCGTATACCAAAGGTGAAAGGTAATAGAACTTTGCAGTGTTGCCAAAACGGTGGTTTTCCCGCTATATATGACTGTATTTTGTTGTCATTTAAAAAACCACCAGCGGGAATTTTAGCGGAAGGTTTTCTTAGTTGACGGATTTTCAGCGTTTTTCTGAAATTTATAAAGAAAGATATTGAATCAAAATACAGTATTTTTAACACAGCTATGCGACACGTATCCTGGTATTTATGTTGAGTTTTTTTTCCATATTAACAAGTACAGTGAAAAGAAACTAACGTCACATATTTTCCAAATAAAAAATTTTCATATTATTGTCGTGTAGTATAATGTGAAACTATAAGAGGTTGAAAATAAAAACATATGTATGTATATACATACATACGAGTATAAAAGAGAACAAATCTTTTTTTAGTGAATAAAATTTAAATCGAGAGTAAAATTGTATTACAAACGAATTTAATCATTCTTTTCGTATTAAAAAAAAAATAGTAAAAAATCTTTAGACAAACGAAAAGCAAACCGAAAACTCGTTGATTGAACCTGTGAGTATGAGGAAAACATAATATCAACCAAAATCTCTCAAAAGAATAACTTTTTCTAAATAATTTATTTTTAATTAGACTTTTTTATTGAAACTTTCCGTCGAAATTGAACTTCATTCCAATATGAATGAATGAATATGAGTTTATTTTATCAACACTATTTTTTAATTTCAGATAGTCAGAAAATCAGGAAATTTTAACAATATTTTACAAATACTTCAAACAAAACGGCAAGATATTATTCCACACGTGTAGAATAATTAGGTTCTATCGCAGAAACTGTTGAAAAGATAATTAAGCAGCTTAAACATTAATATTAATAGGCTGAGTTTTGCTTATAAATATTGGGGAAATATGAGATTCCAAAATATATATATCTATATATATTTTATAAAATTTATCTTACTCTTTTTTACCAATAAACCATAAAAAAGACATTTGTTGGTTATAAAAATTTCAGCGGTTATATTGGCGTTTATTTTTATTCAGGTAGCGGTTTTTAGCGGGTTTTCAGGGGCTACATAGTGGGAAAAGCCTACAACATTTTGGCAACACTGGAACTTTGGCCGCTACTACAACAAATACATGAGAGTTAAAAATTAAAGGGTGTTCCAAAACGAGCATCTAAAAAATTATAAAATTCCTTGTAATATACATATTGTATGTATATAGATATTTGAAATTTGTTTTCTTTACACAGGCTACAACTAAAATTTAAACAAAAATCAAAGTTAAAGGGTGTTCTATCAGTTAATGTAATTTTCACTATGTAATTTTGACAACTTAAGATACATTAAGTAAATCGTAAGAGGCAAACTCTTGAAATTTTCAAAAAAGGTAAAGCTAAAAAATCCCAAAAAAAATCCCAAATCGCCAAACCAACAAAAAAAAATCGCCAAAAACTTAAAAAAAATGAAGAAAAATTTTCGAACACTAAAATAAATCGCCTAATTCGAAAAAATCAACCAAATGAAAAAAATCGCCATAATTAAAAAAAAACCCAAAATAAACGAAGTCTCCAAAACGCGAAAAAGACATCAAAACGCAAAAAATCGCCAAAATAAAAAAAAACGCCAAAAACCAATAAAAATCTTCAAAACGAGAATAAAAGTGTCAAAACTAAAAAGCTCCTGAATGAAAAAAAAATCGCCAAATTAAAAAAACGCCATAAATGTGAAAATCATTAAAACTAAAAAAACCCGCCTGTATCATAAAAATTGCCAGAATTAAAAAAAAAATCGCCAAAATAAAAAAATCACCATAATGAAAAAAACGAGAAAAAAGGTGACAAAATTTAAAAAAAATCGTTAAAACAAAAAAAAAACAAAAAACGCCATAACTAAAAAAAATCCAAAACTATATGTATTGAAAAAACAAATACTCAAAACCGGAAAGATCAAAAAAAAAATGGCACAACTACATACATATTACATACGCTAAAGTTCGTATAGTATTACATATCCAGTGTCCCTACGGAATCCTTCGTGCGCGAATCAAAAAGAATTTATTCATCATTATAAAACTAAATATTCTTTCCCACAAATTGTAATTTTCGCTACGTGGTAAAAGTTATACTTAACAACAATGTCAACAATATACATATGTATGTATGTATGTACACATCGCTCATTTACTCAAAGAACGTCATAACTCAAAATCACCCAAAAGGAAAAAATCGCCAAAATTAAAAAAACGACATAAAACGAAAAAAATCGCCAAAACGCGAAAAAGGCGCCAAAACCAAAATAATTGTTTATTTGAAAAAAGTCGCCAAAATGAAAAAACTCTAAAAAACGAAAAAATCGACACAGCTAAAAAATCGCCTTAATGGAAAAAAATCGCAAAAATTAAGAAAAACGCCAAAAACCGAAAAAAATCACTAAAACGAGAAAAAAGTGTCAAAACTAAAAAAATTGCCAAAATTAAAAAAACAGAAAAACCAAAAAAAAAATCGTCTATATTAAAAAAAATAGCTAAAATTAAAAAAAAAAAACTTGCAAATAAAAGCAAAAAACCCCAAAACTAAAAAAACGCTTAAAACCGAAAAAACCCCAAAACGAAAAAAATGCCAAACTATATTTTATATTGGATAAAGTTCGTATTGAATTACATATGTCGTGTCGGTACGGAATCCGCGCGGGGTTCAAAGTCGCACTTCACTGAATTTATTCTTTAATATCGTTAGCATCCGAATGCAGATCGAGGTGAAGCAAGTTTTATTCTCTTTCTACAAATTATACCCAGTCGTTTAATATATATTTTTTTATTATTCAACAAGATCTTATACATATAGTACACGTGTATGCTACTATTTGGTTTTAAAATTTAAATTCCTGATAACATACACACATACATATATGTACATATGTATTTCCTATTCACTCAATTATTTTTTGACTCTTTCTCCTCTCACGGAAGTTTTATATAAAAAGACCTATTTTTTGGTAACTAATTCAGTCGTGCAAAAAAGTCTATCGAAGTCTATCGAAAACAAGCATAATAGAATATAAAAAATAAAAATATTGTGAAATTTTTGGAATTAAAAAAAATATGGCCAACAACGAAATTTGTTTAACCTTAAGCATGATGTCGCTATTAAAATGCTGCCTGGTTATTATAGTAAGTTTGAATTCGAATAAAAATATTTGCACATACACCAAGTCACATTCACCAGGTACTTGGCGGAAATGCAGCTGAGCTATTTTTTTTTATTCAAAGTTCATCCGAAACTGCAAAAATTGTTTACGAAAGATAAAATAAAAATAATTAAAAAAAAATTCAATATGGAAAATATTTTATGGAAAAATTTCTGTGAAAACAAATTTAAAAATATGAAAAAAAAATAATAATAAAAAATTTGTGAAAAGTGCTAAATGCTGCAAATTTAGTAAGTGATAGCTGCCGTTGAGAAATTTTTTCAAATGTATGTGCATAATTTTCATTATTATTATTTAACAACAAATTTTATTTTGGACATATTGGAATGTGTGTGAAGATAAATATGACGAGTTAAATATGTTTCGACGTAAAGACTTACGTTACAACATATTTAGGTGTGAAGATAAATATGCTATGACGTAACGACATGTTAGTTAATTAACTAGTTATATGAAAGAAAAACACATTTAAAAAGGGTTTCGCTCATTTTTATATTGCATTCTGTCGGAATATAACTATATTTAATAAAAATACAATTCTAAAAGTAGATTTCTGAAACGTTTTAGAAAAAGTAGCCTTCGGTAATCAATTTAAAACCATTTTTGAATTGGTTTTATGAAATGCAACCTTGTTTTCGCTTTGCTAAATTCAGTGCTGCCAAGTCAAAATGGCCAGAAGCAGCTGATAATGTTTATGCCAGTGAATAACAATAGATCTCACTTGAAAAATTTTCAACTTAAAAATGGATGCAGCAGCAACAATAATCAAAAAGTTATGGAAAAAATATATTTTTTTTTGGAAGAAAAACAACAGAAATTTTTTCATTGATCTGGAAAGTGAATATATATGATATGACTAACATCAATTCGCCGATAAAAAGTTTTATTTTGTAATGTATTTGTGCATTTTTTTATGTACAATAACTTGATTTCCAAGCACTTCTTCACGTTGTATATATAGTTCCATAATTTTATAATATTTATTTACATAATATAAAATAATTTCCATTTTACAATACATTGTAAAATTTCCGAGTTTTTCATACAAACAAAAACGGTTCTTGTACAGTTTGTCAAATAATTGTTATAAAAAGCAGCAAATAATACAACAACAAAGACACGCATTTCTGCATAAGATTTATTTTTTTTTAGCAAAGCTATTAGACAGTAAGTGATTTAACAAGCTTGAAGTGTGAATGCAAAATCAGCTGTTTATGGTTTTAACGTTAAAACCAGGTTTTAACTTTCAATGTGAAAACACTATAAAATTAAATAAAAGAAATAACTAAAAAAAAACTTCAAGTTAAGACTTATGCCATAAGTTGTTCTTTATGTATTTGTGTTTAATTGAAAAAACCATCTTATTAACAACCTTCTGTTACTTATTTTTCTAGGCTATTATCATGCAAGACATTAGCTACGCTTCAGGCACACAATCCCAAGGAAATGTGCTGCAAAATGTAACTCCATTTGAGAATAATTTACAACCTCAAAACACCATTAGAGAAGCTGTTCGACGCCCTAAAAGATTTTTGTTTCATCTGTGGAAACCGTTCGTTCATACGTATGCATTAAAATTCGATTACCAACCATTAATTAAACAAACACCGCAAGTGAAATATAATATGCCCACGAACTTTCAATCTGACAATGCATATAATCATGCAGTTTATATTGTAAAACAAGACCCCTACATCAATAATGTGCGTTTTCAAGAAGTGCCACGAATACCACCAACTGTAACATACGAACATACACCAGCAAGTGGCGGCTCTTATGTCCCTTATTTAAGAACCGATCAACAGATTTCATATTATCCAAATACTGTACAAAGCTATTCTCCTCATACAACTAACGTGCAGATTCCTCAACCAACACAACAACAGCCATCTTACACAAACACAGGAAATAGTTTTGATGCAATTTCTCCATCAGGCCAAAATAATCAAGCAACAGGTCAACACCCGCTTCTAATTGATTCGCAGTCACCTCAAGTTCCAAATAATTATCCGCCACTCAATTATCAAACAACATATACCTATCCTCATTATCCACCTAAAATTCAGACTCCTCTACCACCACAACAACCGTCATCTTACACAAACACAGGAAATTCTTTTGATACAATTTCTCCATCAGGCCAAAATAATCAGGCAACAGCACAACACCCGCCACCACCGCTTTACTTGCAGCCACCTCAAGTTCCAAATAATTATCCGCCACTCAATTATCAAACAACATATACCTATCCTCATTATCCACCTAAAATTCAGACTCCTCTACCACCACAACAACCGTCATCTTACACAAACACAGGAAATTCTTTTGATACAATTTCTCCATCAGGCCAAAATAATCAGGCAACAGCACAACTCCCGCCACCACCGCTTTACTTGCAGCCACCTCAAGTTCCAAATAATTATCCGCCACTCAATTATCAAACAACATATACCTATCCTCCTTATCCACCTAAAATTCAGACTCCTCAACCAGCACAACAACCGTCATCTTACACAAACCCAGGAAATTCTTTTGATACAATTTCTCCATCAGGCCAAAATAATCAGGCAACAGGACAACACCCGCCACCAGCGCTTTACTTGCAGCCACCTCAAGTTCCAAATAATTATCCGCCACTCAATTATCAAACAACATATACCTATCCTCCTCATATAACTGGAAGTTCTTTTGATGCAATTTCTCCATCAGGCCAAAATAATCAGGCAACAGGACAACACCCGCTACCACTTGACTCGCAGCCACCTATTGATCAAACAGAAGCAGAAGCACCGTACTTTATTCCAACAATAGAATTACCGCTCGATTATAATTACCAGCAACCATCCTATAACAGTAAGGTGTCCAGTGATAAAGTTCCAATATACCATAACGAAACGCTACCAAACTGAGTTGAGTTGATAATGACAATCGCGGTTAATAAGAGAATAAATTGCGTTTTCCTCAGTCCGTTATACCTTCACCATAAGCATTCACGTTAACTAATTAGTGTAAATTTTAGATACAATTCTTTTAATTTATAATACTGAAAACTTTTTACAAAAAAAAACACTTAAAACTAAATTAATTAAATAAAAATTATCAACACAACCAATAAGTGCTAGTTTTTTTTTACTAATAAGTTAGTTGGTGTGCCCCTATGGCTGAGTGGTATTGATGCTACCCTCTCAGTCCAGAGGTCGTGGGTTCGATTCCCACCATATACCCTGGGTGTTTTCCTCAGACAAGCTAATCGCTTTGCGGGTTGTGTTTGTTCTTTAAAAAGAAAATACAAGACACTTAGTTTAACCAAGTTTCAGTTAATCAAGAAACAAATTTAAACGGGGTTTAACCGCCCACACTGTTTCTCAGTGATGGATTAACAGTTGTCCATTTACCTAGAAATGCCATACTTTGTTTTCAATATAGATGTGGCATTCTTGAAAATATTTCAATAACTGAATTCTGAATTTTTGGAAAATAAAAAAAAATAAGATGGACCTAAAATAAAAAATAAAAATTTTAAAAACCCCCGATATATCCAGAAAAGATGGGATATCTTTTATCTTTTTTTTTTACTTTTATTTTAAGAAATTTAATAAATATTTTAACTTTGGTAAACAATCAATTGTATACACAACAATCGTTTCTCATATTCCGTTTCATTGTAAATTTAAATTAAATAGCTGATGTTAATAAGAATCTCTACCCAAGTAGATAGACTAGGGTGCTGATGAAGTGCGTGGCTGCACAGAAAAGTATCGGTATTTCCCCCAGCTTTAAAGTCTAACTTTAATTTTTCTTATCTTCTTTAGAAACTCACATTAATTAATAAAAATATTTCATTCAATAAGAATTAAAATTACTGAACTTAAGCCTGCCTAAAAATTATTTCTGATTAAATATTTTAACTTTGAAAAAAAGTTTTATATTTATATAACTAAGGCCTAGCGTTGCATTTCCGCAACGTGGATAAACTCGGGTTTTTTTCATCGATTAAATATTTTAATGTTAGAGTTAAGCGGCCCATACACTACAACAGCATGCATGCGCAATCAAGTGTTTGTGCCGTCGGTTGGGTCGTGTATGGGCGTTTTGTGTGATTGTACGTTTTGCTGTAGTGATGTCAAATAGAGTTTGATATTTTGCTGATGGTACAAGCTTGCTGGTATTGTGACTGGTGAAATTAGCTCAGTTCAGTAAAGTTGTCAAGGAGTAAATATTCATTTAAAAATTTTAATTTGTTTAAAAATAATTTGTTTCAATGGAAAATGGAATTTGAGCACTTTAGTTATACATAGCTGCTAATATTTGCAAAATATCAATGAAAATTTAAGCAAACAACTGTGCCACTATTCACAACCAACTTTCTTTAATTTTTTAATTTGGTATGTTAGGTGGGTCGAGCATGATTGTTTAATAGCTTGATTGCGCATGCATGCTGTTGTAGTGTATGGGCCGCTTTAAAGTCGACGTCGTTGACGGCGTCTTAACATCGAAATTGTGATGTTCGTCGTAAAATTTCATTTTTCATGTAAACGCCGTCGACGACGTTAACAAAGCTGTGTACTTCTGCATTGAATATACAACAACATTGAAAATATAACAACACGAATATACAACAACATTGAGCAACACCGCAACGACGCCGAATAAGTTGAAACAGATTGGACTTTTTCGGCGTCGAATTTCTTACGGCATTGAGATTAACTGCTCTCATACGATTTCATACGATTCAACTTTTTTTTGACATTTTGACGACGTCGACATTAACTCTAGCATAAAGCTTAAGTTCAAGGCGTATTCAAATCAGGTGACCTTATCGCTACAACAATACTAAAAACAACATGCAATTCGTCCGACTTTAAAAAGCTCCAACTGTCAAAAACAGTTGACTAAAATACCGATGTTTTAAAAAAATATATATCGATACTGTTCAAAAATATCGAAACGAAATATATACATATATCGATACATTTTTCCCATGTGCCCATCCCTATACTAGATATATCCCTGTCGGAGAATGTGTGGTTGACTAGAAAAAATAGTTAACTTATAGTTAAATTTTCTTAGCCTGACTTAAAGCTAACTGCAATGTCATCCAGAACAAACACAAAATTAATACGTAAGTTGAGTACGTAATCGAATTTAATGAGAGCCAACAAATTTATTCTCAGCTATTTTGAAAGTCATTTCAGTTTTATATTAACATTTTGCTGTTGTTATTTTAGATGTCAGCTTAGCTGAGTGGTAGCGCGTTGAGTACACAACTTGAGATGATACATGTTCGAACCCCAGATATTTTTTTTAATTTACTGACTACCAGTTGATTTAAAAAAGTCAACTTAAAGTTAGCTGAAAAGTAATGCAGATTGAGACAATTGACTACCACCTAGGACATCGCAATGTTAAAATAGTCAGTTGATTACATTGAAAAGTAATCCATGTGCCAGTCAGTACTAGTTGCGAAACAGTTAGCTTAAAGTTAGTTTAAAGTTAACGTAATTTTCGACAAGGATGTAATCCCAACAATTCATCCTTAACGAAACACCAGAGATTCGTATGCAGCAATGTGTGTCAATTGGAATGTGTTTGGACTCACAAACTGAAGGCGCTTAAATTGTTTTTCACTTTAAATGTAAACAAGCATTAGATAAAAGAAGAGATTTTGACAGTCGGCGTCTAAAGCAGTTCAATTAGTCTTCGAACAACAAGATACAACTTCAAAATGTGCATGACATAATAAAAACTTTGACAACACTCACTCCTTGTTTCACTATTTTGTTTTATTCATAAAACACATTACAATGCGATTACTCTGATGCCACCAACTCGTTTTTTTATGTAAATTTACCGAAATTTTAATAAAAATTTTATATTTATATGCGAGTTTTGTCAAAAAAAAAACGAAGAAAAGTATACAAATTGTTTGTCAAAGCACACAAAAAGTTGAGAGTTGGCTAACTTTTCGCTTCGCTTTGCGTTAAAAGTACTTCATGTGACATGTTTCATATTCATTAGATGTCAAAGCAAAACTTCAACGCAACGCGAAGCAAAAGTTTTATCTGACATGGCCTTTAAGGTCAACTCTCAATCAATTCGCCTTGCTTAAGTTTAACATTTATTAACGCACTAATAATGTCAAATTATTATTTTACTTATTTAGTAAGATATTTTTTTATTAAAAATATATTGAAATTGATTATTGAGGAGTTAAGCTGGATCTTATGCGCACTTCACTGTTGAAATGAGTTCTTGTTTCAACTCTGTTATCTGCTGAAACTCTTTTTGTTCTAAGAAGCTTTGGGTAAAGGTTTCCTGATGATCTGCATTAGCAACAGTGAAATGCTCATAGGATCCAGCTAAACTCCTCAATAATCAATTTCAATGTATTTTCAATACAAAATATTTCACTAAATACATAAAAGTAAAATAATAATTTGGGATTATTAATGATTTAAGAAATTTATTATTCGACATATTGTCATAATTATATTTTAATTTGAAATTTATTTGCTGGTGGTTTAGCTTGGTCTATATACGTATTTCATTGGCGCTTGAACCAAATCATCAGTAGACTTCAACCACAAATTTTGAAACCTCTTACTTTATGCACCGACTTTCAAAAACTATATGAGAATTCATAGAATAATAATATTTTTGAAAATCACAAAGACAAAGAGGTTTGTGACTGTTCAAAATTTGTAGTTGAAGTCTACTGATGATTTGGTTCAAGTGCCAATGAAATACGTATATAGACCAAGCTAAACCACCAGCAAATAAATTTCAAATTATTAATGTTGTATTATTAATTGTTTGTTGTCTTATAATACTATGTATCTTAATTTTTAATAATATTCATAGTATGCTTTTTTAAAACTGTATATTAAAAAATGTAAATACGTCGGTATGAAAATTATTATTCAATAAAAAATATATAACATTATTTTACATGGCGCAGTCGTTTAAAAATAAATTATTATTTTATTGAAATTAACTAACATAAAAAAAGAAAAGAAAAACCATGGATCTTAAAGCAATTCCAGATTTAAAAGTTTGTGGAAACAAAGCCAAGAATTGGGAAATATTTTTGCGAGATTTTGAAGACTATTTGGTAGCAAGGAATACTAAGTTAAGTGATAATATAAAACTCGCCTTATTAAGAAACCAAATTGGATATGAAGGTAAAGAAATTTTACGGACATTAGATATTTCTGCTGAGGATAAAACCAATTACGCAAAAGTAATTGACGCACTAAAAAATCACTTCGAGCCTATGAAAAACATTTTGTATGAACGATTTATATTTTACAACCGCTCTCAAAAGCAAAATGAGCCAATTGAAGATTTTGTCAGAGATTTAAAGGAATTGGCGAGTACGTGCGAATTTTCAAATATATCTGAAATGATAAGAGATCGTATTGTACTAGGTGTGTATGACTTAAAACTACAAGAAAAACTACTCAAGATGGATGATATTCAAACAGACAATATTATATTTGAATGCAAAATTTGTGAAAAGCAGAAACAGCAAATTAAAGAAGTTCAAGACTCAAAAAAGCAAGTATATGAAATCCAAAAGGAAGATGGAGACAATAACGGTATGAATTTGGACTTAATTAATAAACAAAAGAAAGGTAACTTTAGAAATAATGATAACAGAAAACCTCATAATACAAATAAGAAATGTACAAGATGTCACAGATTTCATAATTTCAATAATTGTCCTGCATTAGGGAAAATATGTAAAACCTGTAAAAAATTTAATCATTTTTCTATAGCATGTAGATCAAATGCTTATGTTAATAATATAAATCAAAATAATATTTACAGTACAGATTCAGATTGTGATTTTGCGTTAACTGACAGCATTAATACACACAATTATAAAGATGTTTGGTATCATGAAATAATGATAGAAAATTACAAAATTAAATTTAAATTAGATACGGGATCTGATGCTAATATAATTCCAATATCCACTTTGAATAAAATATTTAAAAATCCAATTATAGAACCTACTAATGTGACCTTACAGACTTATAGTGGACACGCCATACGTCCTTTGGGACAAATAATTCTTAAATGTGTTTCGAAGAGTAATATTTCTGATGAATTATTTCTAATAGTAAATGATAGATACAAACCAATTTTAAGTAGAGATACATGCGTAAAACTAGAATTGATTAAAAGAATTCATGATTTAGAGAAATCTTCTGATTGACTAGATACGTTACTCATCAAATACAAGGATGTTTTTCGAGGTATTGGAAAGTTTGACAAAGAATATAATATTGAAATTGATAAAAATGCAATTCCTGTAGCACATCCACCTAGAAGAATTCCAATGAAAATTAAGAACAAACTGGAAAATAAATTAAATGAATTAGAGAAATCGGAGATAATAGAAAAAACAAATAGTCCATCAGAGTCCATAGAGCTTAATAAATATGTTATTCCGAACCATTATTTAATACCCACATTTGAGGAAATAAGTGCAAATTTAGTGGAATATATATATTTTTCAGTTTTTGATTTGAAAGACGGATTTTGGCACATTCCTTTAACAAAGAAATCAAGTTCTTTAGTTACGTTTTCTTCACCCTTTGGATGTTATAAATTTAAGAGATTACCTTTCGGATTAGTTACTGCATCTGAGGTATTTCAGAGATATAATTTCGAGACTTTTGGAGAATTGCCTGGAGTAAATATATATATAGATGACATTATAGTTGGTGGTAGAACGTTAGAAGAACATGACAAAAATGTATTAGGGTTGTTAAATAGAGCTAAGGAAAAGAATATAAAATTGAATGAAAATAAAATTCAATTTAGGGTACGCGAAGTAAGTTTTTTAGGTCATATTATTTCGAATAAAGGCATAAAGCCTGACAGGAAACGCGTGGAGTCAATTTTAGCATTAAACTTTCCAAAAGATAAAAAAGGTCTGCAATCATTTTTGGGTTTGATCAATTATTTAAGAAAATTTATACCGAATTTAGCAGATGTGACATCTCCGTTAAGAGATTTACTTAAAAA
This sequence comes from Tachina fera, assembly GCA_905220375.1. Classification (NCBI taxonomy): domain Eukaryota; kingdom Metazoa; phylum Arthropoda; class Insecta; order Diptera; family Tachinidae; genus Tachina; species Tachina fera. Next base: position 11,280,736 of record LR999964.1, read on the forward strand.
AGGATATGATTATATAGTTTTGCCGATTCATGAAGAATGTTTCAATAAAATTAAAAACATGGTATCAAATCACATTGTTTTAACACCTTTTAACCCAAATGATGATATTATTATTCAAACTGATGCTTCAAAGGATGGAATAGGTTGTTGTTTATTTCAAAACAATAAAATTATATCCTTTGCTTCTAGATCATTATCAAATGCAGAAAAACAGTATGCTCAAATTGAAAAGGAGTTTTTAGCAATAGTGTTTTCGTGCAAAAAAATTCCATCAATTTATATATGGGAGAAAAATTACTGTAATATCAGATCATAAGCCGTTAGAGACAATTTTTAAAAAGAATGTTAATAAAATTGGATCTTCAAGATTACAAAGACTAAGATTAAAGGTGTTTCCCTATAATGTAGATGTTCTTTATAAGCCAGGTAAAAGTATAATTGCAGCAGACTATTTTTCTAGAAATTTTATTGATACTGGTGATAGAGAACATGAAAGGGGTGTAACTGAGATGATTCATAGTGTAAATGTAGAAGATAACACTTTAGAAAAAATTGGAAATGCAACGGATAATGATGAAAGATTATCTCTGATAAGAAAATATTCTTTAGAAGGATGGCCAGAGAAAAATAAAGTACAAGACATTGTTAAAGGATACTATAATAAGAGAAATGAAATTACGATTGATGGAAAATTAATATTTTACAATGATCGTATAATAATACCAAAGAGCTTACAACATAATATATTAAAGAGACTACATGAAAGTCATATGGGTATTTCAAAGACAAGAAAGAGAGCTGCAGAGTTATTTTATTGGATGGGTATGAATCAGGATATTGAAAACTTTATTTTGAAATGTGGAAAGTGTCAAGAAATAGGCCCATCTAATACTAAAGAACCCATTATTCCTCATGATATTCCAAATTTACCTTTTGAAAAGGTTGGTTGTGATATTTTGGAATATTCTGGCAAGAACTATTTAGTTGTGGTAGATTATTTTAGCAAATGGTTTGAATTAATTTACCTAAAATCTAAAACATCATCAGACGTCATTGAAGCATGGATAGAAGTATTTTCTAGATTTGGCATACCAAAAACTATTATAGCTGATAATATGCCATTTGGTTCATATGAATGTTTAGAATTTTCTCATAAATGGAATTTTAAAATTATTACAAGTAGCCCAAATTATCCTAGAAGTAACGGTTTAGCTGAAAGAATTGTTGGAATTGCTAAAACAATATTGAAGAAATCTGATACAAAAGAGGATGTTTTTATTGCATTATTAGAGTACCGAAATACACCAGTTAAGGATTTGAATTATTCGCCATCACAACTTTTATTATATAGACGCTTGAGAACTAAGATTCCAATAACAGATAAATTATTAACACCTCATATAAAATATTTCAATAATAGATTTATTAGGGAGGAAATGGAAAGAAAAGTAAATAATTTCAAAAGGTATTACAATCGAAACACAAAACGAAAGCAAAATTTTTTAATTGGAGATAATGTATATTTTAAAATTGATTCATACCGCAAGTGGATACCTGGAAAGATAATTGCTTATCATAATTCACCTAGATCTTATATTGTAAAAAGTATAATTGATGAAAAGACTTACAGAAGAAATTCTTTTCACATTAAACGAAGAAAAAATTGTAATTTTGAAGATTTAAAATATGAAAATGATGAAAATGATAATGCTGTCAATTTACGTAGAAGTAGTCGTGTTAAAAAGAAAACAAATTTTTACAAGACTATGTAATCCATTAATTTAGTTTAGTTGTAATCATTTATATGTATTTAGTTAATAATTAAAATTTACAAATTTAAAAAAAAGGAAGATGTTGTATTATTAATTGTTTGTTGTCTTATAATACTATGTATCTTAATTTTTAATAATATTCATAGTATGCTTTTTTAAAACTGTATATTAAAAAATGTAAATACGTCGGTATGAAAATTATTATTCAATAAAAAATATATAACATTATTTTACAATTAATGATTATTAAACTTAAATTGTAACCATTCCCAAAAAAAATTAATTTCTTAAAACTTTGTTAGTATCACCATATTGAGGCTAAAACTAAAATATTGTGACAGTTTCACTTAAGTAGCTCAACGGGAACGATGCCATAGACTAACAATTCATATTCTGTGACGATGCTTGGGTCTTAATGTGTTAATATCATTACCATGCGAAAGAACTTCCAAAGTGAAGTTAGTTTTTTAAACTTTTTTAAGTCAAGGCGAATTCAGTATCAGGTTACCTTCAGTGTTGTCAACTTTGAAATTTGAATGAGACATTTTCTTAGATTAATTGAACTGTCGGAAAAATAAAAAATTATTTTGGATTTGTTCATATGTGATATACTGAATATCTCGACCAAAGAATTATATGACTTATATAAGTTTCATAATTAAGGGCACACACATTAATTTGTAAAAAACTATACATTTTTGTACATTACTTTTATAAATTCTGGAGTCTTATTCTGAATTGCGATGCGAAAATCAATGCGATGCGAAAATACATAAATTGGAACAATTGCTATTCTGTATTGCGATATTCGCAAAGCTCTTTTTTAATCGCATTTCAAATGCAAAAATGTGGCAAGTTGGTATTCTACATTGCGAAAACAAATGTCAAACACTTGTCAAAGTCGCAAAATTTATTCGAGAACAAAATAGCATTTGCAAAGTACAAACATGCAAGTGAAACATAATATTTTATATCATATATTTATTATTTAATTCAAGGAAGCAAGCAATAAGACCACCAAACCGCGTCAATTTGAAATAATGATAGAATTTATGAATAAGCACAGCCAATTGGCAAGAGGTCATTTGAAAACACCAAATGCACGTCAGCCGGAGAATACTTTGGGGCAAACGTTAAATGAAGAACTAAATACCAATGGACCACCTATTAGAGAAGCTGCAGGATGGAAAAAAATATAAAAATATATAAACCAGTTCAAAAATATTTGACTTCAACTTTAATTTTAATAGGTTTGGGCCGATTTTAAAGTACACACCAAACAGAAGCTTAGACGCAATAAAACCAACATTGGCGGGACTTGCAGTGGCCTATCAAGATATAATCCACTGTCTCCCTTAGACGAGCAAGTGGTGAAATTGTTAAACATGACGGATTCCGTAAATAGATTATCTGGTGCACTTTCCTTAGAGGCAACAACTGCTTCCAATCTTGAAAAGAATGGTGAAGACATGGCATTCAAGCGTAGAATATCGGATTTGCTTCTAAGCAATGTTCTCTGTATCCTTTTTTGATAATGCCCTTCTTCGTCGTCGAACCACAGAATCCATTTTTATTTTTTTTCTTACAGAATTTCTAAAATAAATTTTATAAACAATTTTCACATCCAAACACAAACAATTTATTTATTTTTAATTTGACGTTTTTTGACACTGACGTTTATTTGAGCACTGTTGCCACGATTTGAAATAAATTGCGAATGCGATTGCGAAAGTCTAACAGAATACCAATTTCCTTTCGCATCGAGTTTCATTTGCGCATCGCATCGATTTTCGCATCGCAATTCATAATAAGCCTCCTGATTAAAACTTTTAAAAAAGAGATCAAAAATTAATTATTCCAAATTAATAAAGCTAATATTTTCATCATTATTGATATCATAGGGTCATAAAACAGATTTCATTTCAAATTGTGATATTTTCTAAACATCATTACTATTATTATGGTAATTAGCACTATCAGGCAGTTGGTAAAAGTTTCAAAACAAAAATTTTCCAATTTTAACTCCCTGTCGTGTTCAATTCACGTTGGTGCCACCAAAAATTTAAAAACGCACCAAAATTTAAAAAAAAGCGCACCACGCTCCAACTGAGGCACAAAAAAATTTCAAAAAGCACCCAAAATGTTGCGAAACGCACCAAGTTGACAACGCTGGTGACCTTATCAGCCCAGTTTATTATCAGCTGTTGATGCAAAATTGGGCAGTTTGAACCAAAACATTAAAATTTGCTCAGAAATCTTTTGTAGCATATCAAACTAAATGTTTTTTTTTCAGTCGTTAAGCAGCTCTGGGTCGGGGAACATCTCTCGCGTCATCGTAATTATTTCTAAAGTGCGGTCAGGCTTGTGTGTGTTGTTTGGCCTTCGAGAGTTTTTCGTCTCGCTCGCACTGGTTGACTGATCTCCCACGGATAACCGTATAATCTTGCGTTTTTTTGTGGAATTTCTTTAACAACCACGTTGCCTACTTCCTATGTGAAGGCATAGGTCGTGTACAGTCAGTCACAAAACCTTTTAAAATACTGTTAATACCATCTTGGGCATATGGTCTACGTTACTCCGCCCATATTTGTGCAACACCATATTATGCAAATTTACTTTGCATTAATATGTTTAATAAATAAATAAATAAATGTTTTTTTTGTGTTGAAAAATTGTTGTACTGGTAAGTGTTGGAACAACACTTTGACTAGGACTCTTACTTTTAAATCTATTAATAGTCGGAGTAGGCGGAGAACAAGTATGTCATGCTTTTTAAAAAACATACTTTTGACAGACTGAAAAGATTCATTCGGTGCTTGACTTTTAAAAAAAACTAGAATACTTGTATTTGAATTTAGATAATTAATAAATTGCTTTTAAATATAATATAAATAAATTGATATTTATTTAATTATTAACAATCATATCAATTGGCGACGAGGATGGGATTGTAATGAGTAAGCAACAAAGTTGATGTTAAATTACTTTTAAATTCTTTAAAAGATTTTTCACATTTATCATTTCAGTGATATTCTACACCATTTATTAATAACTCATCCAACGGGTGTCGCAGCTGGCTCATTCTAGGCAAAAACTTCGCATAATAGCTAACAGCTCCTAGAAAAGATCGGAGCTCCGAGACATTTTCCGGTCTGGGTAATTTTTTTATTACTTCGATTTTCTGGGGATCTGGGTGTACACCTTTGGAGTCTAAAACATGCCCAAGGTATTTGATTGAAGATCTAAAAATTTCACACTTTTCCCAATTAATAGTCAAACCGTATTCTTGAAAACGTTTAAAAACCTGCATGACAAGTTTATAATTCTCTTGTATTGTTGATGTCGCAATTATTATATCATCTAAATATGTAATAACGCCATTTAGTCCACACAATATAGTTTCTAATGCCTTTTGGAAAGCACCAGGAGCCGACATAACTCCAAAAGGAAGTCTATTATATTCAAATAAACCTTTATGTGTATTTACCGTCAATATCTTTTTTGCATCGTCATCTAATTCAAATTGGAGGTAGGCATCAGATAAATCTAATGTGGTAAAAGTGTTACAATTTGCCATCTTAGAGAAAATGTCGTCTACGTGTGGAATTGGATACTGATTTTTTTCAATGCAAGAGTTTAATCCCGTCGAGTAATCTCCACAAATTCGTATTTTATTATTGGGTTTACGTACCACGACAATAGGAGCGGCCCATTCTGAATGTGTAACTGGCGTTATTATATTCATTGCCTGAAGACGATTCAGTTCTTCTTCAACTCTATGCAACATCGCGTACGGTACAGACCGTTTTTGTTTAAATACTGGATTACAGTTTATCTTAAGTTCCAAGTGAATTTTTATTTTTTTACAACACCCAACTGTATCACTCAAAACATCTGGAAATTGTGCCTTAATTGCTTTAAAAATTGATTCTTTGTTCATATCTGTAGAAACATTCAAACATATATTTTTGATAGGGCTGTCCCAGTACTCGAATTTTTCTATAAGATCAATTCCGAAAACGTTAAGTGTAAATAGTAGACTCAGCCACATAAATAGTTGAAGAAACTGATTTTTGTAAATTAAATATCATTGTATTAAATTCACCTAAAATCGAAATGTTGTAGCTAGAAGCGCAAGCAGCGTTCCGTACACATTTGGAAAGTCTTGGCTTTCCCAATTTAACAAAGTTGAATTTTGAAATAATGGTAATATCTGAAGCAGTATAAAATTGAAGCTGAATAGATTTGTTTAGAATGCTTACTGTGACAAATTTTATTAAAGAAGCGTGTTCCCGTACTTGATTGATAACATTTACCTTTTTTGAATTGAATTTTCTAGGTGAATACATGTTTTTTTTATTGTGTTTTTCAATAAAAGTAAAACATGAGCAATAGCCATCCTTGTGTCCAATTTTATTACACATTTTGCATTTGTTTTTTGAAAAGCTGCAGTTTTTTACAAAATGCATGCCACCACATTGCCAACATGGTCTATTTGGAGAAGTATTATTATTGTCATACTTATCATATATTTTTTTAACTTGCATCTCATCAGATGCCACAATACTGACTGATGAACAGGGAACTTCTACTAGTTTAAAATCTTCTTTTAGCATTTTAAATCTTTGAGCCTCTGTGATAAGTGTCTCAAGTTGAAGACAATCTGTAGACGTCTCTAAGGAATTCAAAAGTTTTCCACGTAACTCGGCATCTTTTGATGAATTTAAACCAATGATGAATATAAGACATTTAAGTTCATCGGCTGACATTTGACCGTGAAGAAAAAATTCACATTGTTTGTTTACCCTGGAGCCAAACGATACGAAGTCCTCTAAGTCAATTTTCTGCATTTTCAAGCATTTATATCGAATACTAAATAGAGATACTTTTTTATCAAACAATAGTCTCAACTGTTGCACGGTTAACATAGCGTTTACAACTGCGATTAACCCTGACATAATATGTGAGGAAAACGTCGGCAGAATAACAAAAATAAAATGCCGACATTGCTCTTCATCTTATACAAGGGGACAACGTAATCTAACTTTTCTTAAAACATTTCATTTTATGGAGATTCTCATCGAGTTAACATGTTTTATTTTTGCATAATTAGTTATTTTATTTTAACTTTTTCACACAAACTTTAATTTATAAATCAATTAAACACATTTAAACATATGTATAAAATCCCAGAAAATTTGTCCAAAACATAGTTTTTCATTTATTTTAATAAACACTCACACATACATACTAATTTATTTTCATGTACGTGTATTTTTTGACAATTCATCGCATAAGATTGCTGTTAAAGGATTTCTTATAACAACGCTCTCATAAAAAATCTTATAAGATTGAGATAACACTAATTTGAAGTCTACACGTAACATAATTCGCTCTGCGTTTGAATTTGACGATCTTATCTCAGATATTATGTTAGGTGTATAGGTACCCTACCTATGTAAAGAAAAAATGACAAAAAAACGCATTCCACATTCATAAAAACAATATTGTTCACTACTTGCTTAAGTGGTTTAAATTACTGTTTATATTTAAGTAGATATAAAAGGTGAAAATGTCAGTTTTATTTATATAACATGACTTTTAGAGGTAAAACAGGACGGTAGAAATAAAAAACAGTGATTACATTTAATAAAAGAAATTGTATTAATAAAAAATAAATATCAATTAATATCATTTACAATTTAAGAAATTTATTATTCGACATATTGTCATAATTATATTTTAATTTGAAATTTATTTGCTGATTTGATTTGTTACAGCAACAATGAAATGCATATAGACCAAGCTGAACCACCAGCAAATAAATTTCAAATTATCATTTACAATAGTTAAATTATTGTACTTTGCTTTGATTTACGTTCTTTGAGTAGAACATGCATTGCTATACATTATAACATACTTGAATAACAAGGTTAATACTTTTACTTGAGAAATGTGCTACATATGAAAAAAATTTCCGATTGCCGTAAGACAGACTTTACAATGTTCAAAAATTGTAGAAATGATGCAAATTTTCACCTACATATATATCTCCAGATATATTCAAGATATCGGAAAATTGATAACGAATTTTTAAAGAGGACACATTATTCATATATATTTACATTATTCACATACATACATACATATAATCAATCAATCAACCAAAAGAGAAACAAAGCGAAGATATGTATAGTCGTTTAATATTTCTTTGTTATTCACCAAGTTCTTGCGAATGTATGTATGTGCATACATAAGTATGTATGTATGTAATTATGTATGTATGTATGTGTATTAGAATTTCGTTGTTTTTCTTTAATATCGTTAGCATGCGGAGCAACTTTCAAGGCAAAGTAAGTTCGTTGTGCTCTTATAAGTCTACAAACTATTGTCGGTTAATATTTTTTATTTTTTTTTTGTTCCAATTCTTGCAAATGTATGTATGTACATTCATAAGTAAAAAATTCTTGCGCATGTACCCTATCGGAGAATGTGTAGTTGACTACTAAAAAAGGTTAACTTATAGTTAAATTTTCTTAGACTGACTAAAAGCTAACTGCAATGTCATCCAGAACAAACCCAAAATTAATTCTTAAGTTGAGTACGTAGTCGAATTTGATGAAAGCCAACAAACTTATTCTCAGCTACTTTGAAACTCATTTCAGTTTTATAATAACATTTTGCTGTTGTTATTTTAGATGGTTGCTTAGCTGAATGGTAGCGCGTTGAGTACACAACTTGAGATGATGCATGTTCGAACCCCAGACATTTTTTTTAATTTACTGACTACCATGTGATTTATAAAAGTCAACTTAAAGTTAGCTGAAAAGTAATGCCGAGTGAGACAATTGACTACCGCCTAGGACATCGCAATGTTAAAATAGTCAGTTGATTACGTTCAAAAGAAATCCATGTGCCAGTCAGTACTACTTGCGAAATAGGTAGCTTAAAGTTAGTTTAAAGTTAGCCAAATTTCCGACAGGGTATGTAAACATACATTAGTATGTGTATTGGAATTTCTTTGTTTTTCTTTAATATCGTTAGCATGCGAAGCAACTTTCAAGGCAAAGTAAGTTCGTTTATGCTCTTATAAGTCTACAAACTATTGTCGTTTTATATTTTTTATTTTGTTTTTGTTATTCAACAAGATCTTATACAGACTTGTGTATTCCAGTAATTGGTTATAAATTCCCGGTATATGTATACCTATTTCTTATTCATGCAATTATTTTTTGCCTCTTTCTACCTACTCCCATGGAAATTTTTATATAATAAGACCTATTTTTTTGGTAAATAACTCAGTCGGGGAAAAAAAGTCTAACGAAACTTTTATATAGTAAATAAACTGTAAAAACAAGGATAACAAAATATAAAAATATTGTGAAAAGTTACAAATTGTTTTGAACTAAAAAAAAAGATATGGCCAACAACGAAATTTGTAGAACCTTAAGAATGATGTCGCTGTTAAAATGCTGCCTGGTTATTATAGTAAGTTTGAATTCGAATAAAAAGTATTGGCACTAAAATTAATAAGTATTTGCTCATTGAATAATAATAATTAATACATTAATATAATAACACGTTTGGGCTGATCTGCAGCCACATTCAGGAATGTGAGCATGATAATCTAGTAAATTTTCGGCTATTCCACCGAGAGACCAATTAATAAGAAAGATAAAACTGAACAGAACAGAAGCCTGCTTTTTCGCATTTATTGACAAATTGGGGTTTTGATATTTTTATAATATTTGGCTTGAAACATTTGAAATAAGCAAAAAAAGCACATTTTGTTCTGCAGCTCCTCGTATGTGTGTATGTATGTACATATCTTTCAAAATAGCAAAATCAATAGTGTAATAAAAAATAATATTTCAAAAAATGTGCACAATAATTCTGCATTTCGTGTTTTATCTTGTGTAAAAATTTCATATAAATATTGTCTGCTAAACTAAACAAATCCTCCTGATAGTAGAATATTTGTGCATGCCTTCACTGAGTTGTATGTAAATTTAAAACTTTAAAGGCGTTTTCTGCCAAATTAGTTTTTTTTCGTTATGTCACTATTGAAGTTAATGAGCTTCTTAACCCTTTCACTACTGTACTATGAGGCGTGATTTTTTTTTCAACAAATATAAGTAATTTTTTCGTATAGATGTAATACTTAAAAGCGTCAAATATCCTTCATAAAAAAGATATCTCCTGGGAAAATACATTTACGAATGTCCCACTAGTTTTTTAAGACAACATAAATTGGGATCTCAAAGGTAGTTTTTCCATGAGAATAATAACAGACAATGGGATAATTTTAAATGGGCGAAATCAAGCCAATGGATCTATTATTTTATTATGGAAATAAACTGCTAAAAAATAAACTATTAAACATATAATACTTATGTATATTTTTTGCTCAATATAACATACAAAGGAAAAACACTTACAACCCTCTGAAAAGTCGCAAAACACTTGGGCATCCAACAGAGATTTGTTGCCAAATAATTGTAATAAAAAAAAACAATAGCCCAATTCACAGCCTTATGCAAATGGTATAGTATATTGCTGGTATTCGGTGTTTGATGCAAATGGTCGTGCATAAGTGTAAATGCAAAATATTGTAGCTTTTATTTAATATCCAACAACAAAATCCAAGAAACGCTACAATATTTTGCACTTATACTTACGCAAGACTATTCGCATCAAACACCGAATACCGTCATTGAACTCACCACTAAGTATTTTTAAGTGGTGAATATTAATATACAGGACAATTTGCACAAGATAGTGAATTGGCCTAATATACTCACTAAACACACCAGAAAAAGTTAGTGAAGGAGGGGTGTGGGTATGGGGCTACTCTGTAATTCGAAACGAAATAAAATGCTTTGTAAATGTTATAAACATTTTCTTTTGTCTCGAATGACACAGTAACCCCTGCTCCGCCCCTTCCCCTTCTAATAAACTACAATGTGGGTGTTTCTCATTTAAATCGAGCGAGTATTGTATCTCTCGCAAAAAAAGGTTAAGTTTAATTTTTTCTAAGACTTAAATTAATTAAATCAAATATTATTAATTCATTTATCCAGAGAATGTGGATAATTAACTCTAAATTCGTATGTTCATTAGCTCTTTATTGTATTGAATGAAGATTGCAAATTTTATTCAGACAAATCATGAATTTTCCCTCGGAATGTATTTCTCGGGGAAAATAATCTTCTTAAAAAAAAAAATTCTTTCAATCATAAATTCCTTGCGAACAAAAACGTGTAGTAAGTGGCATCACCGCATTTTGAAATCAGTTGTTTTCGCTGAAAAAACGAACGAACCGAGTAAGACGAGCTGATCCGACAATTGTAATTTTTGTCTCTAAATTTTGTCGCTTAAAATAACGATTATGTGATTCTTAAACTTATTTTTAACGATAGGACTCAGCTGATATTTTTTGTTGATTTTTGTCGATAAAATTAAAAGCACATAAATTATTGTCGCTTAAATAACGACACAGCTGACATTAACTTGTGGCGAATATGATTAAAAATGTTACTGAATAGCAAATTCGATAAACTTTCGTTATAATTATTTTAAAGATGCGATTATCGCTAAAAGAAAAGTTAGTGAATCGCACTACTGAAATCGTTGTGTTAGAATCTAGGCAGAATAAAACATTATTCAATTGTATTGGGGCAAGCAAGCATCCTTTTACTTATTTTACTGTTACTTATTTTTCTAGGTTCTTATCACGCTACAACTTAACTATGCCGCTTCATTTCCCCAAAAATATGCGGCGGAACCAACTAAAGACCTGGTGATCGATAGTAAATACCAGCCATCATCCTATGATATAAAACCAAAATCATCAAGTTATGATGCTCCAATCTATTATGACATAACACTTAATGCCTTCAAAGGCCAAAAAAGAGAACGCTTTCCACCTTACGCAGATGACGAGCAGGCGGAAAACTAACCAACAAAAAGTTTCAATAATCTATTAAAGTCTATATATACAATGCAAATCTTTGACACGATGCCAGCCAGCAAACCCCATCACCGATAGAAGAGTTGGCGTTGTCCACTTTTACTCCGGCTTTTATTAAAAGTAAACAAACGACCGACCACCATCACCACCACCACCATCACCTACACGACAAAAGAAGTGTGAAGCAAGCATATGATAATCAATTTTCTAAACGACATGAAATATATTCGACATACATACATATAACTTAGCTGGCCTTTTATGTATTTACTTTAGAGTTAAGTTTAAATTATTAATTATGGTATAATATATATATATATTATACCATATATACATATGTATGTATATATGTACAAATGTATATATAGTATAATATATAAAAGTTTTTAAATTTTACTATTAATAAAATTTCAAGAACATATATTCAATGAATTTTCTAAATCAAAAGTGGCTATTGTGTACGAGGTAATTCAGATAATAAGATATTGGGAATTGAATTAAGATCTTAAATATTCGAGAGGATAGCCAACTGCTATTAAACAAGTCACTTCATTGATATTCACGGTTATAATCAGGGACAAGGGTTTCATCATGCAAATGCATGTTTTTTTCCTTAAGCCTAATAATGGCAAGAACTAAGTATCTTTACGAAACAATGAATTTGCGTTAAAATGGCATCGATTTGTTAGTGCATATTTTTGCATATTTTACTGAAAATTCATATTTTTGCATAATTTGCTCGTAAATGCATATTTTTATCACATATTTTGGTATAAATCCATCATGGTTTTGTATCATATTTTTCAATTTGTCAAAAAATTTACAAAATTTAATGAAATAGAAAAACCTGGGACCGGGTATTATTTTTCTTGTAGGTCCTGTCGAGTTAAAGAAGAATCCAATAGTGAAATATGTCGGACACCTCCAAAATCCGGATTTACGGTTTTTTAACCTTTGCGCACTTATAAGCCTGTAACTTTGTTGATAATGATCCGATTTTCAATTTGTTATCTAAGAAAAGTTGAGAAATTAAAATCACGCCGGTACTATATCAGTAAACAAGCCACAAATACAGCAAAATTTTATGTATGTTGTTGTAATGATAAATACATAAAATAAATAAAATGCATCAAAAATCGGTATATTCCGAAAAAATTGCCAAAACGTAAAAAATTCAAAAAGGGAAAAAAATTTTGAACGTGCAAAAAGAATCGAGGACTTCGAAAAAAAATTGCCAATGTGAAAAATCACCAAAATCTAACATAAATCAAAAAAGGGAAGAATCGTCAAGATAGCAAAAAGGCGTTGGGCAGACAAATAAAAAATCGCTATAACAAAGTATAAATCCAAGGCGAATTTTACACAAGGTGGTCTTGATTTGCAACTCTGCGTATTCGCCTTGTATATTTGTTAGTGTAAGGTTTCCTGCTATCAGAATTTTTCTTAACGTTTCGATTCATTTGACAGCAGGAACATTATGTCAGCTGGTGTGTTAAGACCACCTTATGTAAATTCGCTTTGTATAAATCGTTTATATGCCAAAAGAAAAGAAAACGGCTCAAAGCCGTCAGTCACTCAATAGAGAAAACAAAAATTAAAACGACAAACAATCACTAAATTAAAAAAAAACACTTCTAGAACGGAATAGTCTTTAAAATTTTGAGCTGCCTTATATGATAGAGATAGAGATGAGCAATCCCGTGATTTGTTTAATTAATGTTGTTCGTAGGGAAGGCGATCAAGTATTTTGTTTGTAACAGAGTTCCGTTATTTTGAGAAATACTAATAAAAAGAGTAAAAATAATAAACAGCAGAGAAATTAAAATTACGAAGACAAAAACGTGAGAGCTATAGTTGCCAGAAAATATGATTTGACAGATTTTATGATTTTTTTTCGAATAAAGCTGATGATGATATATAAAAGTTCAATGTGGTAGCTTTATTTGCTGTAAAGTAAACATCGGAGAGTATTCACTGTTTTTTTATGAAATAACTCTGGTTCAAGGAGCTACATATATAATTATATAAATATAAATGTCTCATTCTCGGATACATGTGTGTACATATTTACAGGCTGTTCCACGATGACGACGGAAAACGTTACTTCGATTAAGACTCAGTTAGCCGACTGTAATGGAAAGTTAGGAAACAGCTGATCAATATTGTTATGTGAAAAGTAATATACATATTTTTACATTCCGATTACATCTCTATAATTATTTTCATTATTTTCAACATAACAATATCGATCAGCTGTTTCCTGCTGTCAGTTGGCTAACTGAGCCTTTGCTTGTATTGACAACAAAATTACACATTTTCTTATTTTATTTTTTTTTTTTTCAATGCAAGTTATCGATCTAACCATCGCTGGTTTCTTTCAAATAATATTTATGTATGTACTCACAATTCTTTCCATAAAGTTCCTCCACTTTTTGCTAGTGCTGTACATTTGAAAATCGTTGAAAAATACAGGACCCGAAGAGGTGGGTGGCAAATCAGGTAAAACAGCATCCAAATTGAAAGCATTGCGACACTTTTCTATTAGAGCTTTCAGAACCGGCATTAAAAAGGAATATTCTTCGGGATTGCCAACTAACCATTAATAATATAAATACTATTTAAGCAAATACTCGAACTGTCAATACAATACAAATCTTACCTTCAATAGCATTATCTAGAGCCTTGTTTATCAAAAATAACAGATAAGCCAGTTCAGTAGGATTCTCGGTGGTTCGACATTGCAGTATCGCATGAAGTTTAGCTGTAGCCATGGCCACTACGCCAGGATTAGGATGGTGGGAGCATTTTAACAGCAGCCCTAAACATAAACGTATCATATCGGACCACTCGCCTGAAGAATCCGCTTGAAATATCATTAAAGCATCGAGTAAAGCCAAAACACCGTCCAACAATTTCGTGGAGCATTTTTTAGATTCATCTTCGTTGGAGCCTAAAACCACCAAATCATAAATCATGCGTAGAATATGTGAAGCATTCTGCAAAGAAAAGTATTTAATGTACTGCGTATAAATACTTTTAAGAGAAAACAAAGATGCACCACTCGTATCTATCTACCTCTTGATTTATTAATGTCTGATTGCCATTTTCGGCCAAATCGAACAATGAAGCTTGCACAGCCATTTCCAAAATGCGCAATCTCAATGACAAATGAGAAGCCATTAGTTCATTATTCAAGGCCAATAGATTAATGCAGCCCAGCACTTGTCCTCTCTCCTTCCAACATTCGGGATGATCGTTGGGTACGCCACGCCAGAAGACAGTGAATAAGATATTTGATACCAAATACACCAATTGCTCTTCACTATCCACGTCAGCTTCAGAGGAAAACTCCAAATTACTTTCAATCGAATCGCCCTTTTTGACAGATGAACTCACAGAGCTTACAGAGTCGGCTCTTTCCTTTAGGGAACTTGTATCTTGTATATTCTCGGTGGAGGAGCCCAATGTCAATGATTCGAATGTGTCTTGCAAATCATGTGTGGTTTGCCTTATGACAGAGAATACTGAAGACACATTTTCCGCTACTACGCCCGAAACAGATTCAGCAAGTCCCTTGAATTCCGATTCCAAAACATTGGCAGCCTCTGAGACACTCGCCTGTATCTCATTAAGTATCAGGCCACCATCACTATGTTCACTATGATCCATGTCCATTTGTTGTTCACAGAAGTTTATAAGATCGCCCTGATTGTCGAACTTGTTTTCATCTTCTAACAAAACATCCAAGTTAATGCCGAAACTTTTACGTTTTTCCTCATCAGGTTTGATATTTTCAATGGGCTTGCGAATAAGTAGGCGAGCAATGGACTCTTGCCAACCCGCCTGCTTGGCTATGTCTTGCGGTGAGTTTTGCTTGGTGAAAGTGCATTGTAGCAAGCGCTTGGCCACTTCCAATTTTACCAGCAATTCACAAGAGCTAACATGGTGAATCAGAAATATTAAACCGCAGTAGTCTACTTCGGTGTTCAGCATCTCGTCGAGCATGTGAAATAATATGGTGGAGCTCAACTGCATCGGTATGGTATAAGAAAAGAGGCCAGGGAATAGTGAAACATCGGTGGTAGCATCTTGTAAACGCATGATTTGCTTGTATTTGCCTTGGACACGAGATGTCGACAAGAGGCCGCTTATGAGCTGCAACAAAAAAAAACAATTCGAAAGCATTGACATTTATAATTTCAATTGTTCTACTATTTGATATTAAACCAAACTGCACAAAGGCAAAGAATTCCAATATGAAGGCGCACACGATTGTTGGGCAATCAGAATTGATTGGTTGCGAGAAAGCACTAATTACACAGTAAAATGCAGCAAAAAAAATTACATGGTTCTGGGAAAAGCCCAAATGCGCGTGTCAGCGTTTTGGAAGATCTTAGAATTTTGTTTTAGGGGAGTGGTTAAAGTCTCTCCCGCCTCGCCCTTTGGCCTGTTCATGCAGAACATTAACATATGGAACTAGTATGTGGTAAAAAGGGCGGCCATGTTAGCCATGATATTTTACTACATACTTATCGAGCCATAACCGCTAAAATAGCTCAAGCGATACATTTTTTGGGCTTCGTTTTGTTTTATTACTAAAATCGACTATTTACGATCGCAAATAATCGATTTTGGTAAAAAATAATTAATTTCGAAAGTAACGGCGTTTAAGCTTTTTTAGCGGTTATGACACTATATGTCAGAACTAGGGTGATCGATTATTCGACTTTTTCCAGAAACCGCTTTTCGAGTATTCGAATATTTGTAATCATGAAAAA
Source organism: Tachina fera (assembly GCA_905220375.1). Classification (NCBI taxonomy): domain Eukaryota; kingdom Metazoa; phylum Arthropoda; class Insecta; order Diptera; family Tachinidae; genus Tachina; species Tachina fera. The sequence continues at coordinate 11,297,256 of LR999964.1, forward strand.
CCCGGTTTCGGTCTTTACAATCCAGGATAAACCGGTCAACCGGTTTTTTTTAGTAAGAACATTATTATACAAAAGTTTTTTTTATTGCAAAATATACAAATCGAAAAGTATTCGACTCAGCTGGGTTTTAAATTGTAAAAAAACCCGACTATTCGACATTCGGAAAATCAACATTTTGAAAAAACCAACAACCGTATTGTGAAAAACCCGGGTTTTAAATCGGTTGGAAAACCGTGTCGATCAGCCTAGCCAGAATGTACCAAAGCCTAAAACTCGTGCTAAGGAACAGGAACAGGAAAAACCACTCACACTCAATTTTGATAATTTTTATTCATACAAATTACCTTATGTGATTATCAAGTTATTGGATTAAGGCAGCCGCCAGGTGCCATAATGAAATATTCACTCATTTAATTCTGCCAACGTTCCCCGTTAGATCGAAATACCTTCAGCAATGTGTAGTTTCCGCAATGCAAGCAAGCGACTTGTCTAGAAAATTTGTATAGGAATCACTCAAAAACTTGAGTGCGTTGTGGAAACTACATATACTCTGTTTGCATTTTTTAATTGTCCCACAAGTTAATTTGTGAGAATAAAAATGAGCAATCTTGAGCTTGGCTTCTTACTCTATGCGTTAAGTTTCGGTCTTTGGTGCATTCTGATATACATATTGTTACGCAAAAATATTCGAACAGAGCTAATGTAAATGTTCTTTATAAAGAAAACATTTGGTAGATAAAAAGAACTATCTAGAAGTATTTAGCTAAAGAAAGAACTAAAAGTACACACAAAGGCGAATTCAGTATCAGGTGACCTTATCCAGCCCGTCTGGCCAATCCAATTCCATTTACGCTTCATGATCTGGATACGTATAAGTGTTTCATTAGCTATTTCCCACAGGTCTTTGTTTGAAATAACATTTGGCCAAAATATCTTTAGTATTTTTAGCTAGCTGTGGTACTCCAGGATTCACAGCCATACAACAGAACGGAACGCACGGTAGATGAAAATAGGTGGAGTTTGGTGCTCGTCTGAATTTGCGTTGTATTCAATAAGTAAACAAAATTTATGGAACTTACTGATATTTTCCCCAAATTCGCTAAAGAGAAAATTCATTAAAACAATGAACTATGAAGAACACATGAAGAGCAAAGTTTGAAAGATTTCATGTATATTAATGAAAAGTTTTACTAATGTAGAACATTTAATGAAAGAGTTTCATTCTCTAAATGAATGATTTTCCTTTCAGTGTATTTATGGAAGCGACCATTTAGCTGAACAATCCCTGCTTCTGGAATCGGACGCATACACTACAGCCTGTTCTTAAGCCACTAAACCCAATGAGTGGTGGTAAGAAAAATTCTCAAAATATGAGTACATATGTACATGAAAAATAATTCAACAACATTCAAATAAAACTAAGACGCAAAGAAACGTTTATTCCTCGTCAAAACATGGCTAATAACACAATATCTCAGCGTCTTTGAGACATGTTTATTTACTTTGTCGAAAACCAATCGATTTAGTAACAACTTTGCTACAAAACAAAAACGGAATATCAAAATGTTTTATTCAAAAACATATTTGGCATAATAAAAGGATTTGTTGAAAAAAAAATAACCAATGTCAATCGATACACATACCATTTGCAAAAATTTTTAATTTACTGATATAGCAGAGAGAAAGATTCGTGAAAAAAAGCAGGAAAAAAACTCAAACTTCTAGAAAATAAGGGAATAACGCTTAAGAACCCAATTTTGTTATTCTTTGTACACAATTTTTATTTAAAAATACGAAAAATAAAAAAGATATTTGATATGGATTCTTCTTATCTGGAAAAAAAATCTCCTATAGGAATTCGAAATATAACTTCGAAAAGTGGTAACCCCTTTTTTGTCCCTTTTCTATGAATTTCATTACATAGTGTCCACACCGGATGATTTTATATCATAACTCGTAATATGACACCTGTAATTTTTTCATTAATATCAACACAAGAATGGGTAGACGTTGATGATTTTATATCATGATGAATTAATCAAACAATTAATAAATAAATAAATTCAGTGAAGTGCGACTTTGACCCGCACACGAAGGGTTCCGTACGGACACAAGATGTGTAATTAAATACGAAATAAATAAGCCTATATAAAATATAGTTTTTGTTTTTTTTTCGTTTTTGACGTTTTTTTAATTTTGGCGATTTTTTTTTTTATTTTGGCCGATTTTTTTAATTTTGGCGGTTTTTTTTCATAAAGGCGATTTTTTTGGTGTTGGCGATTTTTTCGGTTTTTAAAGTTTTTTTCATTCTGGCAATTTTTTTAGTTTTGACACTTTTTTCCACGTTTAGGCGATTTTTTAGATTTTTTGCGGTTTTTTATTTTTTTTTGGCGATTTTTTTAATTTTGGCGATTTTTGGTTTTTGGGGTTTCTTCATTTTGGCGACTTTTTTCATTTAGGCGCTTTTTTTAAGTTTTGACACCTTTTTTTTTCTTATTATGGCGATTTTATTCGGTTTTTGGCGTTTTTTCAATTTGACGATTTTTTTCATTTTGGCGATTTTTATTCATATGAACAATTATTTTGTTATTGGCGCCTTTTTCGCATTTTGGCGATTTTTTTCGGTTTTTATTGCTTTTTTCATTTTGGCGATATTTTTCATTTAGACGATTTTTTCGAATTTTGCGACTTATTTTATAGTGTTAGAATTTTTTTTAATTTTGGCGATTTTTTTTGGTTTGGCGATTTTATAATTTTCGGTTTCCAAGATACAGCAAGTTGTCAAAATTGCATTAACTGATGGACCACCCTTTAATTTAAATTTTTTTAAATTTTAGTGTTAATTGTTGTAGTCTGTATAAAAATACACTAAGGGTTTTCATGAGAACTCTAAAAATTGCCATTTGTGCAATTGAGCAAACTTGCGAGACTTGTTTCATGAAGCCCCTGTTAACCTTTGTGCAAACAACTTATGTAAATTTTAAACAAACATGTGTGTGTGCGTGTCTAAAAGTGCCTAAGGAAGTCCAAAAAAGCAAGAAGTTGATGTTTACAAAATGCACAATTGCACAGCTTAAGTTTACGAGCCAAAATTATTGGGCAAACTTAACAGGTTTGTGTAAATAAATGTCTATAAAATTTTTGACATTTTATTTACGAGAGTGTAAAAATGCACAAGTGCACAGTTTGCGAGACTTCTGAACAGTCTCATGAAAATCCTTACTAATTTTACAAATTTCAAGTGTCAATATACATATGTAAATACAATTGTATGTATGTATATAACATGGGATTTTAAAAATTTTCGTTGCTCGTTTTGGAACACCCTTTAATTAATTTAATTTAATTCATTTAATTCTCATGTGTTTGTTGTTGTAGCGGCCAAGGTTCTACATACTCTATCCAAATTTCAGGTCCCTAGCTCTTACGGTTCCTGAGAAAATAATAAAAAATTAAATAAAAATTTCAGAAATTTATTTATTTTACAGTTAAACTGGAAAATTCTTTGTTAACCTTTATTTTTTTAAGCAAACATCGTTCTACACACTATAAGTAATACATTTGAGTTAAAATATACGAAAGTATAACCTCAATTAAGCTATTCTTCCACATGAGATTAGAAGTCTAAAAAAGATAGGCTGCAAGTAATTTTGCTATAACTTCTTGAAAAATCGCACAAAAATAATTGAGATTTGATGAACAGGATTACTTACGGGGGTACCATTAACTCAAAATGAGCTTATCTCTCGACTTAAGCACTTTTTCATTTTTGTCACAGATTTCTTCGAAATAAGTTTGAACAACTATTTCGCAATTTATTTGCAAATAAATGTTTCTTCGGTCTACACGTGAATATTATTATGTATGGTGTTGGAAATAGAATTTGACAGATCAGAACATTTTTATTTCCAAGTTTATTGCGAGTGGAGACATCAATAACAGGGCTGAACAATACTTCTTTTCCTCAAATGTTTTTCTGATAAATTGAACCAATCTATGCGTTTGCTCAATGGTGCTATGCTGACTTCTAAAACCAAATTGATGGTCCGGGATGCACCCATTATCAGTTAAAATTGAAGACAATTTTGTCATGAGTAGCTTTTCAAAAAGCTTTGACATTGTTGACAGTAAACTTATTGGCCTATATGACTCAGCCTTGGTAAGATCTTTACCTGGCTTTGGAATCATTTTAACCTTGGCAAGCTTCCAGCAGTGTGGATAATACTCCAGTCGTAAAATGGCATTAAAAATTAATAACAGGATTCTAATTGCAGTACGAGGTAACTTAATCAGCATCTGGTTACTAATTCCATCCATACCGGGAGAGTTTTTCGGGTTGAGTTCGGCAATTAGTTTTTGTACATCACACATCGTAAATTTTAAGGGTCGAGGGGGTAGAGCAACTACAATCGGCAAATCAGCAACACCGGTACATGTATTTGGTGTAAATACGGATTTTAAATGCTCAGCAAATATGTTACCTTTTTCAGTAGCGCTTCTTGCCCAACCTCCGGTAAATGTGCGCAGAGGTGGCTTAAACTCAACGGGTGTTTTAAGCTTTTTAGCAGCGCGCCACAAAGAGTAATTAGATGCTGGTGTGACATCAAGACCTTCCAGATAATTTTTAAAAGATGAAGTTTTTTTAGATGCAAGCAACTCTTGGAGTCGTTTAGTGCACTCTTTAAATCTGATTTTGTGTTGAGGTGATCTGTGCTGTTGCCATTCCATTCTAGCTCTTCTTTTTTCACGTACGAGATGTTCAACGTCAGTAGAATAAATTTTATTAAACCCCCTAAATGCGGATGGGAGGTAGTGGCATGTTCAGAAGCTTGTTTAATATTCTCGTTAAGATTTGCAATGTTCGATTCAATATCATTGGGTGTTCTTAGCGTAATATTTTCCGTGCAATGACTACTAAGATATTTTTTGAATCCCAGCCAATTAACACGATTTATCATCTTGACATATGGGTGAGATAAAGCGCTTCTCAGTGGGCTACAGATTGTAACGATCGTGGGAGAGTGATCGGACGAGAGATCTAGGGAAGCTTCAACAAGAATTAATTCCCTAGAAATACTTTTTATGACGCCGAAATCTATAACATCCGGAATTTTTCGTACGTCAGTAGGCCAGCAAGTAGGCTCCCCACTCGAAATAACATCCAAGCCCATTTTTGAAATTGTGGTGAACAACGCTCTACCTCTAGGCGTAATAAGACGCGAACGTATGCTCAGCATTGTAGTCGCCAGCTGCTACGAAACAAGGTCAAATTTAAAAAAAATTGATTTTTATCAATTCTCAGTTTTTTTTATTTTTGTTTCTCTTTTTTCAGCATAACTTGAAGGGACACCAAATTTTTACATTTTTACATTACGTGTACATGAAAATCGCCGATACCCGTGTATTTTTATTTTTTCTCCCCTTTCTGAAAAAGTATATGTATATGGTTCATAGGACAGAATGTGTGTAACGCGGTGTTACCAGCTGTTGATGCATAATTGAGCAATTTGAACCAAAATTTTAAAAGATTGGTTTTGTAGCATAAGTTCACCTGATACTGAATTCGCCTTGGTTTGGTTTGCTTTGAAATTTCATTATGAATCGACTAACACCAGAGCAACGCGTGCAAATTCTTGAAATTTTTAATCAAAATAATTGTTCTATGTCTTTAAAAAAGGTGAACGGAATATTAACATAATTCGAAATTTTTTCGCACCTCAATTACGTGACATTAATCTTGCTTATATGTGGTTCCAACAGGACGGAGTCATATGCCACACAGCGGGCGCTACAATTAATTTACTCAAAGAAACTTTTGATGAGAAATAATTTGGCCCATAACGGCCCAATTTATTGGCAAGCAAGATCGTGTGATTTAACCCTATTGAATTATTTTCTTTGAGGTTATGTTAAGTCACTTGTCTACGACGATAAACCACAAACAATTGAACACGTGGAAATCAACACTCGAAGAGTTATCGGCCGCAAATGCTGCGAAAAGTTGTGTTCCATATGGCGCCTTCTGTGTACAACAGCGGGGCAGACGTAGTGGTAACCAGTTGTGGTATATTTAAGTAATCTATGTGTGAGTGTATTCAAGCTCTTGATTTTATTAGAACAAGTGTTATTAGTAAATAAAGTGTCATTCTTAACCCTATTTAGTACACTGGGGCCTTTTATTCACTTGCAAATCTTCGAGTCGATGGAAAAGCGTTTTTAAAGGGTAAAAACGTAACAATATGTACATATGTGATAAAATTTGAAGGCGAAAACTTTTGTGGGCATATTGCAATTTGTTCCTTAAAATTTATCACATATAATTTCGCTTACAGAGCGATACGAACTTTAGCCTAATCGAATCATAAGCAAAGAAATAAGTAAGTTCGAACAAAATAATTCAAAAATAAGTTTCATTCAACAAGTCACAGACTTATTAAGCCACTCCTCGTACATAACTTAAACTTAACGAGTATGCATGAATTTTTTACTGCATATATTTTTTAATTTAAACCTGAAAGGGTTAATAAGTAAATACGCTTACCCTTATAGCGGATTCCTGCAGCTCACAACTGTAATTCTTGTCCACAAAATAGTTGTAAATCAAATTAGCCGTGCGTGGCTCATGTAGCAGCAAAATCAGTTGATCTCTACAGCTTTTACCCTTGATGTGCATGGTCATCATGTCAAGGAATTCAATTAAAACATGATCCTGTTTTACCGAAGCTAAAAATGCTATAATTGCACCGATCTCCTTGATGTTAATATCCTTTTGCAAATAGAAACGTATTATGGCAAATATGGTTGAGCGTATAGTTTTGGCATCTTCGGGAGTTATACTCTCAGGGGTGCCATAGTGCTGGCGTATGACATCTAGAAAAAATTGTATGCCAAACTTTTTGCGAAAATATTTACGATCATTCTTAATCATGGCTCCCAAATATTGAACATGACCCAAAGTTATTTGGAAGGCCATATGAATCCATATATCAAAATTGAATGCTATAGATGTGTAAATGTCATCCAATAAAGCCAGATTAGATTGGCCCGTTGAGGACTTGTGGCCTTGTATAGATTCCATAAGCAAGTGAGTAGCCATCAGGGCATTGACGTCAAACATTTTGGCGGGACATTTTTGCAACATCATACCGATTATGGACAGACATTCGCTGTGCAGCAAATTCTCTTGATTATTGTCATACTCGTGAGTTAAGTAGCGCAAGAAGCACATAAAGCTGGCTACAGGATATTGTATCATTTTCCATTCCGTATACGAATTCGAAGACAATACCTCCCAGTCGGAAAATTCCTCTGTCACCGGAGTTTTCGGGGCTTCGTTGGAATCTTCAGCGGCAGCCGCCAAAGAAAACTCTTCATTATTTTCCTTGATAATGCGCTGCAATATGGGCAATATAGCCTGTATGCCGCCCACACTATTGATGGTGTCTCTTATTTTTACTATATGACAATACTGCGCCTGCACTAGACCCAAATATTTGCCACTTGGTATCAAATCCAAACAAGTATTGTGCATATAAGCGGCCGGCGAGTAACAGAAAACGAACCTCGATGTCAATTCTAATATATCGTTGTCTTGGGAAAAGATTGATGTAAAATGAATGCCAGCATCGAATATAGTTTTTAAATTAGTAGTCGGTTCAGCCAATAATACGCCTCCGATTTGTCCATGCAGGCATTTTTGTTCACCAAAAACTGTCTCCTGCATGCCAACGGGAAAGTTTTTAACATTCGGATCAAAGGAGGCGGATTGCGTCCTCAGCGGTAGAGTAAAATAATTGGACACCTAAATAAATGTAACTTATGTATTTATTTTATAAAATATATCGTTACCTTAATATAGAATAGCCTCATAGAACTTATTATTATTATTTTTTTTTTTTGAAATTGTGATTTTTGTATTTTTCGATAGATTTGCCAAATGCAAAAAGTACTGAGTTAGGGCCTTTTTATATTAACCTATATATATTAGTGTTGTAATAATTATTCGAATATTGAAACAACTATTTTTACATATTTTTGTTAGAACGAACCAAACTGTCTCAATTTACAATAGAGAATTATTCGAAAATTTTTTGCCGAATATTGGAGTAATTAGCGAATTTGCTCAAATATTCGGGTAGCAAGCGAAGCTACTTTAAATAAATAATTTTGCAAAACGAAACCGACTTCAATGCAAACATCTGATAGAACATTTTCGAAGAAAATTTATGGGACCAAACTGGAAGTATAAACTCGTTCAATAAAAAAAATTTTAATCTGTAGGTTAAGAAGAATTACATGAAATATAAAATTAAATTTTGAAGGTAGCGTCCCACCCATTTTTTAAATACAAGATTCTGTGTTTTTTAGAGATTTCGGTACCACTGTCAATCTCCTAAAAATCGATCGGTTAAGTAGAACCACGTGAAATATAATAATAAAGTTTAATGGGCGTAGATCAGCCCATTTTTTCAACTTTAAAATTGTGTAGTTAGAAGAATCAAAGGTTTTTTGCGTCCCCAACTTTTTTTACAATGGGACCAATTGGAAGCCATACTTACTCTCTCAGACAAAAGACAGTCTAAAATGTATCGAGTTTTGAAGTCAGTTAAAATAGTTTAAATTTCATAACTTTTTAAATATTTATGTGCTCAACGCAAATACTTTGTTTCATGATTATTTTGTGATACAATTATTAGGTGTGTTCATTTACTTTCCCAGCAGAAACCTGCAACGAGAGAGCGAGGCAGATATTTACAAAATTACTTTCCCAGATACAAAAAAGTAAATGAACGCTTTACTTGTAAAAACTTGCAAGAACCATGTCAGAACCATGCATGGAAATAATGATACAATTCTATATTTTCTTAATGTATTTTTGGTCATATTTTAAATTAAAAAATTTTTAAAAATCGACATTTAATACGAAATACTTTACTAATTTTTACTAATCCAATAAAAAAATGTTATTATTTGTTCGTTCGATTATTCGAACGAACAAATAATAACATTTAACAAAAGCTCAAAATGATTCACCTATTCGAACAAAGAAAAATATATGAATTTTTATTCGAAGAAGTATTAAAACGCGAATAATTGGCAACACTAATGTGTGTGTGTATGTGTGTGTGTATAAAATTGTGCTTACATTCGTTGACAAGGTTCTTTCCAATAAACTTGGCAACATGCCCTTATAAGGATGATTGGTGTCTTGCGACGATGATTTGGCCATTGCTGAGTTACTGCTTGCACTATTCGATTTGATTTCCTGCAATGCTGAGCCCACAGAGCAATAAATAAATGGCTGCAAAATAAATTATAGGAAAAGAGATTAAAAATGCAACTAACCCTACCTATTGCAGTTGTCGACATCGACGTCACTTCAACACAATACCAACAAATTGAGGCTTGTGTACTAGTTGTCGAAAACAACTTACTCTTGTTGCCAGGTTTAGGCTATTTCCCAGACCTTAGGAAGCGGAAATAGATTGTCAGCAGCACAAAATTGTTATCGAGAGCGAGTTAACAATCCCCAGTTTTTTTTTGGTATTGTGTTAAAGTGACATCGATGTCGACCACTGGAATAAGGGTGAATATTTTTTTTGTCGCTTTTATCCAAATAAATTATGTATTTATGTATGTATGTACCTCTGTAATGGCTTGGACTTTTAAGGTGGCACTTATTTTTTGCATAAAATCTATATAAACATTGATTTGGCTGTAGGAAAAAGGTCTTTTTGGCGGTGTTATGGACACTGTTACGTAATGCCATTGGCCATCTAATAAAGTGCTAGAGGCAACCGAAGATGTCAGGTATTCACGTTTCGTCAATGCTGCCACCACAATGCTGCCATTGTTTTGTATGAAGACTTCAAAGCCAGTATTGCTGCCAGTACGCAAACTAAAAAGCATTTAAATTCAATAATAAAAAAATATATATATATATTTTTCTGATCAAGTAAAATAATAATTTGGGATTATTAATGCATTAACAAATGTTTAACATTTAATTGTTGCTACAATTCCCAAAAAAAAAAAATAACTTGACTGCACCCGGTCAAAAATAATTGTGGGGCAACACTCTATTCTTTCTAAAGCATTGAATAGTCATTGTTGCTTTTCACATTTATCGTTTTAACATACTTCTAACAACTATAAGTCGAGCTGAAAAAAGTCAGCCAATGTAGCAATGGTAGAGTAAGAAAATAATAAACATGTTGACTATTAAGGGCGACTTTTTGAGTTGAAGATTAGAGATTAAATTAACCTTAATCTTCATTTGCAATTTTTGGGTAGTCGATTATATTGGTTTACTTGCTAGTTTAAGCAGCCAATCGTGGTGGTTTAATCTTACTTTAGCATTGACAACAACAACTTTTTGTAAAAATTATATGGTAAAATAATTTAAAAACACGTAAATATATATATATATATATATATATATATATATATATATATATATATATATATATATATATATATATATATATATTTATATCCTTTAATACGCGGAATATTTTACTTGTAAATATTAAAATATGGCAGTTTCTTCTTCTTCCGACAAAAAATCAGTGTGTTGAGATAACATGTACGACTTTTGCACAGAAAATTTTGCCACTATTTTGTTCATCAGTATGGTAATACTACACGTAACAAGAAGTGTAAACTACTACTCAAAAACATCAAACTCAATTATATGAGATTAAGTTAATTTTCGGATTAGATAATTAAAGAAATAAACTAATCTTAATCTCGAACCCAAAAAGTCGCCCTAAGTTCTTATTTCCACTATGATATTGGTTAAATTTTTCATTTGTTTAAATTAAAGTTTAACATAATGTCACGAATTTTTCTAAGAAAGTTTTGGGTAAATGTTCCCTGATGGCCTGCATGAGAAACATTGATCGCATTCATAAGACGTAACTGTTGCGCAACCGTTGTGTTTGTCTTAGAAACGCATAGTTGAGTAGTTTCGCTCCACTCAACAGTTGAGTAATTGCTGCCATTTTTTCCATCATAAAATTTTTTCGCTACCTATAGTCAACATGTTGTGCTCAGCTGCCGTTTATAATATAATGCATCGCCGCTTTGTTAGATGGCGGCTGCAAATATTTGTTAAATTTTGCATTTAAAATGCGATAAAGGAACGAAATAAAGGAATTAAATTAAATTACTAATTTCATCAAACATTTGTATGTTTATTATGCTGTCTATTTGTATTATATATTACATATTTAGTTCACTGTTGCGTTGAAACGTTTTTTGAGCACATGGCGGCTCAGCGTTAAAATATAAATACTATAGGCGCAGGTCTTTCTTTTTATTGCAGTGTTGTTCAAACACAGAATATTTATTTTGCGGAGCAAATTTTATTGTAAAAATGGAACATTCATCAGCTACTGACTTCATTACATATTCTGTGTTATACATACATTTTACCTAAACTAATTAATTTAGCCAATCTAAGTTAGTTTATTTGTTGCTCTTTCATTCGTTTTCAATTGCTTACGTTCATCAGCTGTTCATTTTGCAGTACATCCATCAATCCGTTTCTAAGAAGTAACTGTTGGGGGCAACAGGTGCCAACAGTTTCACAACAGTTGAGCTCAACAGCTACGTCTTATGAATGCGACCAGTGAAATGCGCATAGGATCCAGCTAAATGACTCAATGATCAATTTCATTGTATTTTAAATTTTAAAAAATATTTTACTGAATAAGTAAAATAATAATTTGGGATTACAAGGGCTAATAAATCAGTGCAAGTTAATCTCTTTTTTTTTGTTTGAAATGTGTTTAAACCAGCAAACACATAAATCAGTGAAGTATTTAAACCATCTGTAAATGCATAAAATTGGATCTGTTTTCTTACACTCTATTGTTCTTTTATACTATTTTACTTCGTCAAACACAATAAAAAATTATTTCCCTCTCAGTAAAATTTATTAAATATTTTGTCTTTTTGATTGAGCAAAGAAATGATAGCCTGTTGCAAAACAGTTACTTTTTTGACATTTATTCTAGTGTTGCCACAAAATTATTGTTTAAGCTGCGCATAAGATATGGTTCACTGATTTAAGGCGCAATCAGACGTGACATAACCATAGCCATAGAAATCAGCCGTTCGAACTAAACTAATGGGCAACACTGTATTTGATTATAGGTGACTCGCCATAACGCCATAACTCTCACCATAGAAACCAATTGAATTTTGGTTTGGTTATGGCTTTGGCATTATCGCTATGTCACGTCTAATTTAAGCTTTACTTCTGTTGAGTTTAAACGAAATATAAATTTGAGTTTAGTTTAACTAAACCAGCGTTTAAACTTTCACTGATTTATTAGTCATAAGTGCGTTAACAAATGTTACCCCTTGTTTGTGTAACACGTTGCCGTTAGAAATCTTGGAGTTTTTTGTAATAGATTAAAGGAAGCTTGTACAACATTTCTTTAATCTATTACAGAAACGTCAAGATATTTATCAACAACGTCTTACACAAACAGACTGTTAAACTTAGGGCCCACCCCACGATGTCGACAACGTTCGACTTGTCGCACACTTACATTCGAAATAAAAAAAATTTCAATATTTTGTTGTTGTTGTTTGAAATGTAATTGTGCGACAAGTCGAACGTTGTCGACATCGTGAGATTATCCCTTAATTGCAACAATTTCCAAGGAAACACCAATTAAAAAGCATTTCATAACAAATAATTAAATGTCAATAATCGTGCACATCATACAAACATTTATCGCTCATTTACTCAAACAATGTTACAACTAAAAAAAATTAGTTTGCCAGAAAACGATTTGTAAAGTTTTCAATTTACATACATACAACTTAAGCCAGAATTAGTTTTTACTTTCTGTTCTGTTTTTGTTTATAGAAATATAATGCAAGTCGTTAGTTTTTCTGTTTCGTTCTGTTCTGTTTCGGTTCAGAGTCTGAACACAATGTAACGATTATTTATTGCGGTGCGGTTTTCCATACGATTTTGAAGTAAAAATGCGCAGTGCGGGACGGAGTAAAATTAAAATCTATTTTATTTTCATTGCGGACTTTCTTATTCTCTCAATTATCTCTTGCTGACGTTGCCGTAGTTTTTGAATAATTGGCTTTGTTCACAACATTATTGTAAAAAAAACATGATTTTGAACTTCAAACATTACTGTCATAGATTATAAAAGTTTAAAAAACAAATCAAATATACATATCTGCGAATGTATGAAATGTTAATAATTTTTTTGTTTTTAGTTATAAAAATGTATGCACAAAAAAATTAATAAAAATTTAAACAAACATTGACAAGTATTGCCGGCGCCGTCGTCCGTTTTGTTATGTTTATTTTTCTCTCCCGCAACGAGAAATCGCACCGCACCGCAAACATTGTGTTTAGACTCTCAACCTGTGAAAATCAAAAAATTGTTAAGTAATTCTAAGTGACATCATAAATTAAATAAAAATATTTTGAAATAAATTGTGACTAAAGGTATTAATTTCAGGTTTTTCTCGTTGGAAAAATGGAAACAAAATTTTTTTGGAATTGTTTTTCCTGTTTGTTGTAAAAAAAATTTTATTCTTCCATTTTTCCAACAAAAAAAACTTAATACCTTTACTGTGTTTCAAAAATAAATAAAATGAATTCAAAAAAAAATAATTTTTAAAAGAAAAAATTTAATTATATTGAAACTTAACAATGGTCGATGCTAAATTCATCCCTTTAATGCAAAACTGTGATCCTTCTGAACAGAAACAGCTGATAAGTTACTGCAGAAAAAGTACTTAAATTTAGAAGCAGAACGGCACTGCACAGAACAGCAACAGAAAGTAAAGACTAGTGGGAAAGAAATTTTTATAGTTTTGTTTTCAAGAGCTGAGTAAACAAGATATGTGTATGAAATGTATACACAATATGAAGAACGACACAAGGAATAATTTTTGAATTCCATTTTGGGAGTTATGACGTTCTTTGAGCAAATGACCTCTATGTGCATACTTCAATAACATTCTCCGGCAGTTGGCGCGCTGTTCCTGTTCCGAACTGTTCATTCTAGATTTACCATCTTGCTGTTTTGTTTTATTATCCAGACGCAGTAAAATATGAAAAATAAAACCATAAGCACCAGACATCGACCAATTTTTAATATCGGTCACAACTATGCCATCGCCAGAATCACAAAAATTTAAGTATTGGGAGCATAAATTTGTGCTAGTCAGGGATTGCAAAGAAACACTGACCAGGGTCTGTAATCATGAAATTTAAATAATATGTATTTATTTTTTTGATAACGATAACGAATGCATTGCGTGCTCACCTGTAATAATTGTTTGGAATGTGGAAATTTACTTTGTTTTCTTAAGAGACTAAAAATACATTTCAATTCTATGGGTATAATGCTTAATTTACTAAGTTCCTCGATAAGCTTAATGTAGTTTTGTACACAATGATCCGAGAGTTTGTCATAACGATGCAAACTCAAACACACATATTTTATAACACGAGTTTCACAAGCCACAGATTTTCTGCAATCAAAAATTATATTACATGCATACATATGTACTTATTTTTTTTATAAAAGTTGAAAATTTCAAGGGAATTACTTACGTCCCATAATTGGCGGTACAAGATTTAAACATTTTATCACTTAAATACGTTTGCTCCTTAACATCCATTTCCGGCAGCCATTCAATGAGTTTCGTCAATACTTCAGGTAAAACTATTACACCCATTTGTTCATTATAAGCCAATTCTATGGCTGCCTCCAGTAGAGCAATCGATGGTAAGCCCACTTCCATAAGGCCATTAAATAGTTTACCCACTTTATCATAATAACGTATATGATCAATTATACGCACAGAGTTGCGTGTTATGGATGACAATGCTTTTAGAACTCTTATCAATAGTTGACCGTAATTAAGATTTAAGTCTTTGACACATTTTGGTACTGAAATTAATATATCCACCAAATTTGTTTCCTCAATTGCTTCGCATATAAACACACAACTTTGTACATCGGATAGGAAAACATTAATATTATCAACAGATGAGTCGAGAGCGTTAACATCTATGGTTTGATCATTGGCATCATTATCATTATCGGAGCCTATATCAAACTGTTCACTATTGGAGCTGCGAAAATTATCAGTTTTTAACAGTTCGTCCAAAACATCACAGTAAAGTTTTATGAGGGTTATTAAATCTATTTGGCGCTGTTACAAAGAGAGGAGAGTTAGAGAGAGAGAGAGACAATAAATGTGTAATTAAAAACATATAGTGAGGGAAACATATGTACACATGTATGTGAAACAGGCTCTGGAGCCAGTCTTGCCATATTTATTTTTCAAAAATCTTCACGTCGAGCAAAAATAAGTATTTTTTTAAATTAAAAATCTTTTATTTTTATTTTATTGAACGAAAAAAAAAATTCTTTTGTTTCCAGGGAACTATTAAACGTATAGCTAAGCTAATTAATAGAAAATATTTACTGTGTAGAATATGTGTAAGATTATTATGAAGCAAATCAGAAAATATGTTAGAAGTTTAAAGAAAAAGATAATATAAATCTCCACATGTGGTAACACTGTCTGGAGCCCAGCTAGCCAAGAGTTGTTTAATATACAACTCCTAAACCAATCTTCTGATCATTATCTGGAGAGCGAAATTTCCACACAAAACCCCGTTTTAACCCACACTTCAAGTACACGTTCTTTTTTTATAGCTATGCTATTTATTGAGCGATACAGGAGGTAGGACGTGATTTTAGTGACAAAAATAATCAACACTACGTTTTGAAATATATACGTAAAATTTGGCATCATCATATAATATAATTTTCTTTGGAATGTCATTAAAATGTTATATTTTATAAAAAGTGCATCTAAGCCGACGATATGAAATTTATTTTATATAACTAAACAGCATAGCTATAACCGGGTGTCCTGGGATACCACTCTTCTTTTTTTTAACATGGGGATTTATATTTAACACTCTCTTATAAATAAATCTTGCAATGTTTAATCGACCATACTTTTAGCTTAAAAATGTGTTTGTTCTTTTTTAAAGTTTCCAGACACCAAAGTGAAAGGGATCCTCGCTACGATATCCGTCTGTCTGTCACAGGCTGTTATCAGGAACCGCAACAGCTACGATCCTGCAATTTTCACAGACTATATAGAACTTTGGCCGCTACAACAACTAATTTATGACAGTTAAAAATTATAGGGTGTTCTAAAGCGAGCCACTTAACATATTGATATCATAATGTAATATACAGATAAATATAATAAAGGTATTCATTTCAGTTTTTTTTTTGGAAATATGGAAAAATTTATTTTTTTACAACAGGTAAAAAATTCCACCAAAAGTAGAATTTAAAAACTCCACTTTTGTTAATTTTTATTTTCCTGTGTTTGTTGTAGAAAAAATAAATTTTTCCATTTAAAAAAAAAACTAAAAGTCCTCGTCCAGACTTGCAATTTTTGTTGCTGCAATTTCTTAAATTTGTGCTTTGAAATTGGCATAAGTGTCCACATTATGAAATTCTAACTTGCAATTATGCATTAAAAAATTTTTATTACACCACAAATTTCTCTGAAAAATTAACAATTCTATTTATTTTTTGTTATATTTTTTATTTTTCACACAACTGAATAAATAAATTAATAAAAAACGTAAAATTCAACTAACAACTTGATATAAACAATTACGAATTTCACACATGAAACTGTGTACCCCTTCCCAATTTTCTCACCCCTCTCGCCAATAAACTCAAGAATTGCTACAACAAAAATTGCAAATCTAGACGAGGACAAATGAATACCTTTAATATAGACACTTGAAATTTTAAAAGTTTCCACACAGTATTTTGATTGAAATTTAAAAATTCAAAATTAAAGGGTACTCTTTTAGTTAATGTAATTTTGAGAAACCGTGAGAAGCACACTTGAAAGTTTCAAAAACACTAAAACTAAAAAATCTCAATATTAAAAAATCGCCAAAATATAAAACCAAAAACCAAAAGAAATCGCCAAAAACCCAAAAAAAAACGCCAAAACTAAAAAAATTTACCAAAAACCGAAAAATAAACTAACGGGTACTTAAAACTTCTTAAAAAATTTTACATACAGGTAAGATATTCGATTGGTAAGATATTCGGTTGGAGGAGGAGTTTTAAATGAATGAATGAATTAAAATGACCTTCAGACTCCCTAATGAATGTAGTAAAGTACAGGCAGAGTTATCTGGTATTACAAGAGCCACACACTGGCTAAGGTTCCATCGGATTTCAAATAGAGATATCCATATTTTAAGTGACAGCAAATCTGCTATTAAGTCCCTCATTGGGGTGTATACCACATCATTAATTGTCCAAGAATGTCGTATAGCACTGGATGGACTTGCGCAGCACTCAAATATTTCTCTAAACTGGGTGCAAGGGCACGGTACTATTTCAGGAAACATAGTTGCGGATGAACTAGCAAAGAGGGGAACCCTACTAAGAGAGGTCGATATCGACAATCTTTGATGGTACCTTTCTTGAAGTAGATGGCGAAATGAGACCACTTGTGCAATACCTAGAACCCTCTGGCCTTGCCTGGACTCTCGCAGAACGAAAAATCTCATGAACTTCAATAGGAAGCATTTGAGAGATATAGTGGCCACTTTGACTGGTCACTGTACCTTCGGAACCCATGCTAAACGTATGGGTCTCCCGCATAATGACTACTGCGTAGTTGCAATGACGAGGAAGAGGAAGAAAGTATCCAGCATCTCCTATGTCTTTGTCCCGCCATGGAGGATCTCCGTCTGCACTTCTTTGGCAGAATATCCTTTGGAAACTTATCAGAGTTATCGGAAATTGGGCTCAAAAATATTAGCCTCTTTATTAGGAATAGTGGTTGGTATAACCACTGACCCTCCCACAAATTAAAATTTACTTGTATATATGTATGTAAATACATACATTCTGCTCGCGAGCAAAATTTTTATTAACTCGCTCGTTTTAAAATTTGTCCTTGCGAGTTCTAATTTTGAGCTCGCGAGCACAAATTTTAAAACGAGCGAGTTAATAAAAATTTTGCTCGCGAGCAGAATTTTTTCCGTAATTTGTAAGTAGCCTAGAAATTTTTGTTCGTTTAAATGGATGGTGTTTGTAAATAAATCTACGTTAGCTTTTTTTGTTTTGTAATATAATTATACTCACTTCTTCTGGACTAGATTTTTGTAAAACAATCATCATTAAAGCACAGCATCTCAGGGTAACAATACGTAAATCATTTGAGGTTTCCCATTGTGATAAGATTTTCATTAAAACCGATACGGTGGCTGGACAAATGGCTCTCATGCCATTTCGCTATTTAAAAGTAAAACAGTAAAAACAAAATCAGCCCACTTGTATTACCAATAAAATCCAAAAGAAATGAAAAAATAAAATAAAATAAAAAAATTATATACTGCAGCACTAAACTAGATAGTTAATAACTTACCAAATTAGCACAAGTTTCAATACCATCACCAGAGCTTTTAACATTATTATAATTAATTACAGCTAAAGTTTTCTGCAACATTTCAATTACATTTTACATAGAATGATTTTAAAATAAAATAAACATGAGAGACAAATGGTACCATAACCGAAACAAAAAAAAACAATATTAAGACATTTTACAATGAAATTGAATTGATTATTATTGAGCGTTTAAAGAAGAAAAGAGAAGCACAAAGAATGTTTTTTAGTAACAAGAGTAAATAACAATTTACAGAGAAACCTTACCTGAGATCCACATATTATTGCTCCTAAGGTATTTATTAATGATTCACCAATATCTGGATATTTGGTTATATCGTTGTGTTGGAAACAGTCTGCAAATAAAGAGAAATAAATGTAGGCAATCTCTATATATTAACACGATTGCTTCTAAAGGGTTTTCCAATAAGGACTGGACAACTTTTTTTATTTATATTTCCAAAACTTTATGAGCGACTTAAAATACTATCAAAACATTTGTGAATGGAACTCGACTTCGTTGATATGGCCAACGATCACACATTTCGGGCGTAACGGCCGCTTTTTCGAGTTCAATGTTGGCTCTGAGTTCTTCCAACGACGTCGGCTTGTTGACATAGACCAATGATTTGACGTACAAAGAAAAAAGTCTAGCGGTGTTAAATTGCACGAACGAGTTGGCCAATTGATTGGTCCATTTCTTGTGATAACACGCTCACCAAACCTAACCTAAGGTTAGGAGGGGTGGTGCTTTACCGCACCTCCACTCGGAGAACCAATTGGGTCCATTGTGATTCCCTTGTGTCGCACATAAAAAAGTAATATTCACCCTCCCATTTGCAGCCAGAAGTGACCGTATGATCCATCACTAAGCCACCGAATTCCCATAATAGAGCCCCCTATGTCTTCTAGTTTACACTTCCTGACTTCAGTAATGCTTTCATGTAAACATCTGCTCAGCCATGTAAGCCTACGAAATCGCAGCTTCGGGCAATGACAGATAATAAGTTCAATGATTTCTGATTCCTTTTCATTCACGCACATCGTACAAAAATCTGGAGTGCCAGTCTCTCAAATGCTGGTTCTTGCTCTAACCGAGCAGTGACCAGTCAACACGCCTATCATGATTCGCATCGCCTTTTATTCATGTCCAGTAGTAGTTTAGATCTTCCTGAGTCTTGTTATGACCAAAAACCCCTCGAGACTCTACAATCCTCCCTACTTCGCCATGAATTGTTGGTCCATATTTCTACCCAATCAGTGAGTTCCTTATAGTAATGACCTATCGGTAATTTCAGTGATTTTCCCTCATCCAATGCCGACCCTATTGTTGCCATCTCATTGGCAATTTTATTTCCCTCAATACTACTGTGGCCAGGAACCCAACATAGTCTGACACTATAATTTTCTATAAGCAAGTGTAGGGCCTTCCTACAGTCACTAACAAGTTTCGATTTGACATTGTGTCAATTCAAAGCTTTTAGCGCTGCCTGGCTGTCGACGTAGAAGATTACCTTCTCACCTTCAGCTACATTCCTGGCCACCAGCTCCGTTGCTCTAAGGATCGCCAAGATCTCAGCCTGGAAAACACTACATTCGTTGGGCAGTCTGAAACAACTACGCATGTTCGTTGCCTAGATATAGATACCAGCCCCTGCGGCTTCCCCCATTTTTGATCCGTCTGTAAAGACTGCACTACCCTCATACAGCCTATCGGATTTGACCCAATAGTCCCTATCCGGAATTACCATTAAGGATGTTCTACTACAATCGATCTCAGCAACCATATAGTCCGTAACCCCTGGGGTTACCGATCTTATTTAAGATTGATGTGTGACCTGATATTCCTGTCCTCACCAAACGTACTCTTCAATAAATCGATTGTAACGTATGCTGTGTGGCTTGTGGCACCGTCTTGTTGAAACCACATATCGTCCAAGTCCATGTTTTCCAATTCGGGCCAAAAATAATTGGTAATCATGGCGCGATAACGATCCCCATTCCCAGTAACGTGACGATCGTTATTGTCGACGAAAAAATATGACGCAATGACGCCGCAGCAAACAGTTATTTTTTGTGGATGCAGTGGTAATTCATGAAGCACATGTGGATTTTCACCATAACAATAACTCACATTTTGCTTATTGACGAACCCATTGAGCCAAAAATTAACTTCGTCACTGAAATTCATCATCTTGGCGCATCTCTCCAGAGCCCAATCGGAGAACGTACGCCGCGTTAAATGGATCTTTACGCGAAATTCACCATAAAGTGGTCTTGGCGATGCCGAGTTCTTGAGAACGTCGCGGAATCGACTGATTTGGATCGTTTGCTACAGACGCCTGAGCGGCAGCGATATTTTTGTCACTTCGAACAACCCGTTGTCTCTCTGACACGGCAGCATCACCCAATGAATATGTACTAAAAAAATTTCTTTAAAGTTGTTATTCCTTGTCTACTAGGGCGAGAATAACGACCCAAAATTGAAGTTAACGCTCGTAAAATTGCGCTCACCAAGTCCGAATTTCGGTAGTACATTTTTATAATTTGCATACATTGTTCGTTCGTGTACTTTACCATGATGAAAATGTTAAGTTTACTGGAGAAAAAAAGGAAAGTAACAGTTAGCTGATCAGTGAAATAGTGCGTTCACAAATTAAATTCAAAGTTGTCAAGTACCTATGCGAAAACCCGCTATATACATATTTACCATAAATAAATGGTATTATTTCCACATGAACGCTGTGCGGCTTATAAGGTAATTTATTATAATCAGCAAAGCTATTGCGCAAAAAACTTCGCCATGTCAAGTAGGGATCATACATAACCTCCAAAAATTGTGAAAAACTACGAAATAGATGTGAAACCTCCTTTGAGGTAGTTGTTGCTCCAATATGCTGAAAAGAAAAGAATTCAAAGTTTGAACTTTTTTACAACCAAATACAAGGTGTGTTCGAGTACGACTAAATGATGTGATGATTCACTATCCTACACAATCGTGAGTGGGATTTTTGAGAAAATACCAGATATAAACATTTCAAAAGACAATTTTCGTAGATCATGGGATTGTGATTGGTATTTAACAGTTAATATAAAATTATTACTTTATTACTTTCAATAAAAAAAAAGAAGAGAAGTGTCGTCTGTCTTTTGAAACCCAGTTATAGATTTGCTGTTTTTTTTTTGTTTTTGTTTCACTTACTTCAAACAACGAAACAAAACAAAGTTAAAAAATTTTTGTAATTTATTTTTGTACTCTGCTTTTAAGTACAAAAAAAATCGATTATTTCTGTTACGAAAATCACGTCCTAACTCCTGTATCGTCAAATAAATAGCAAAGCTATAAAAACGTTTGCATATAAAAGTACGCAAACAGAGAAGAGAGAGTAAAATCCAGTAAAATACATATACTATATAAAACAGTTACATATGTATGTACATATGTAGTATGTGCCAAGCAAAAAGTACATATCGCACACTAAATCATAAAGAGTCACAACTCAAAATGATCAAAATGGTTTTGTTTTTTATAACCAGTTAATTGAACGAATATCTAACGACCGCAACAATTTCTTTTGCAAATAAAGTCTTCTTGAAGAATATAAAATACCCTTATACTTGTTTTTATGTTACATACTTGCGTCGTTTGTACAGTATCAACTGTTGTTTGCCACTACTCAGCATCTGAAATTTTTTAAATTGTGACTCTTTATGATTTAGTGTGCGATATACAAATTTATACATACTTTTAGAAAGAAACGGTGATTTTGATAACACTAAAGTTTCGTATCGCTCTGGAAATGCTCAATTAGTTACAGTTGCATTCTATTACAGTCGGCCAACTGAGACTTTTCTTTTTAACTTTTCAGGAGGGACAAAAAACGATCTAAATTTATTAAATATATTATTTAAAATTAAATTCAGTAAAGTGCGACTTTGACCCGCGCACGAAGGGTTACGTACGGACACGAAATATGTAATTCAATACGAACTTTAGCCTATATAAAATATAGTTTTGGCATTTTTTTTAGTTTTTTGCGTTTTTTTTAATTTTGGCGATTTTTTTTTTGGTTTTGGCGATTTTTTCGGTTTTTGGAGTTTTTTTTCCATTTTAGCAATTTTTTTAGTTTTGACATTTTTTTCTCGTTTTGACGATTTTTTTTTGCGTTTTTTTATTTTTTTTTTTGGCGATTTTTTTAAATTTATTTATTATTTAATTTTGGCGATTTTCGGTTTTTGGCGTTTCTTCATTTTGGCGATTTTTTCGGTTTTTGGCGATTTTTCAATTTGGCGATTTTTTTAATTTTGACATTTTTTTCATATTGGCGATTTTTTTTCATATTAACAATTATTTTGTTACTGGAGGCTTTTTCGCGTTTGGCGATTTTTTCGGTTTTAGGCGCTTTTTTTCATTTGGACGATTTTTTCGAATTTTGCGACTTATTTTAGTGCTAGAATTTTTTTTTAATTTTGGCAATTTTTTTCGTTTTGGCGATTTTTTTTTGGTTTGGCGATTTTATAATTTTCAGATTTTTTAGTTTTACCATTTTTGAAAATTTCAAGAGTTTACCTCTTACGGTTTCCAAGATATAGCAAGTTGTCAAAATTACATAGTCAAAATTGCATTAACTGACCACCCTTTAATTTTAATTTTAGTGTTAATTGTTGTAGTCTATACAAAAATACAATAATTTTACAAATTTCAAGTGTCTATAAACGTATGTAAATACAATTGTATGTATATATATAACATGGGATTTTAAAACTTTTCGTTGCTCGTTTTGGAACACCCTTTAGTTTTTAATTCTCATGTGTTTGTTGTTGTACCGGCCAAGGTTCTACATACTCTGTCCAAATTTCAGGTTCGTAACTCTTACGGTTCCTGAGAACATAAAATAAAACAAACAAAAATTTTCAGAAATTTATTTATTTTACAGTTAAACTGAAACATTCTTTGTTAATCTTTATTTTTTAAGCAAACATCGTTCTACACACTATAAGTAATACATTTGAGTTAAAATATACGAAAGTATAACCTCAATTAAGCTATTCTTCCACATGAGATTAGAAGTCTAAAAACGATAAGCTGCAAGTAATTTTGCTATAACTTCTTGAAAAATCGCACAAAAATAATTGAGATTTGATGAACAGGATTACTTTCGAATATGCAGATTACGGGGGTACCATTAACTCAAAATGAGCTTATCTCTCGACTTAAGCACTTTTTCCTTTTTGCCACAGATTTCTTAGAAATAAGTTTGAACAACTATTTCGCAATTTATTTGCAAATAAATGTTTCTTCGGTCTACACGTGAATATTATTATGTATGGTGTTGGAAATAGAATTTGACAGATCAGAACATTTTTATTTCCAAGTTTATTGCGAGTGGAGACCCCCCCCCCCCAATAGACTCTGCATAGGCTCAGAAAATGATGAATCTAAAACGTGATACCGCTATGGTGGAGGAAAATACAACATCAGTTAACGTCATTAAAAAAAATTCAAATTTCAAATCTAATGACAATAAAAAAGTACCAAAGACTCCATGTTGGAACTGTGGCTTGATGCATTATTCAAAATATTGCACATACATGAGTCATAAATGTAGTCAATGCAATGTTATTGGTCATAAAGAGGGATACTGCAAAAGCCCAGGTAAAAATAGTTCATTTAAAAACAAATTTTCGTATAAGAAGAAAAACAAGAATTATAAGAAAAAATCAGGCTCTCCACAATCAAATGTTGTTCAAATCAACAAAATTTCGCACGCATCCAGGCGCAAATACGTCATGGTCAATATTAGATCTTTGTCTTCTGACCAATGTCATCACGGCTTTGATGTCAAACTTCAAGTGGATACAGCATCAGACATCTCAATGATTGGAAAATCCCTTTGGATAAAAATGGGAAAACCAGGAAAACATTTCAAGAATCGTTTTGTAACAAGTGCATCCAACAACAAAATCAAACTTTTAGCCGAGTTTGATTGTCAAGTCAGGCTAAAAGGTGAAGTACAATTATGCAGTTTTTCTGTTGTAGAAATTGATACGCTTTTAATATTTGGTACAGATTTGTGTGATATCTTTCGCATATGGGACCAACCATTAAATAAAATTTGTTGCCAAATTAAGCAAGCTGAAGTAGGTGCAGATGTTTTGAATGAAATACGAACGAATTTTGCTGATATTTTTCAAGACATTCCAGCAAAATGTACCAAAATAAAGGTTCAACTACACCTTAAGACCGACGTTCAACCAATATTTAGAGCTAAACGGCCAGTGGCATATGCAATGCTTGCTCTAATAGAAGATGAAATATCACGCCTACAGTCATTGGGAATAATTTCGCCTGTCGATTTCTCTGACTGGGCAGCACCAATTGTAGCTGTAAAGAAACCGAACGGAAAAATTCGTATATGTGGGGATTATTCAACCGGACTAAATGACAGTTTGGAACCACATAAATACCCACTTCATCGTCCAGAAGATCTATATGCAAAATTAGCTAACAGTTGCTTGTATACTCATATTGATCTCTCTGATGCTTATATTCAAACAGAAGTAACATTAGATTCAGCCAAGCTTCTTACAATAAACACACATAAAGGGCTGTTTACTTTTAATAGGCTAGCTCCTGGTGTAAAAAGTGCTCCAGGCGCGTTTCAACAAATCATGGATACAATGCTCATTGGTATAGATGACGCAGCAGCTTATATCGACGATATAATTATTGGTGGCTCTATAGTTGAAAAACATTTAGAAAATGTCAAAAATGTTCTGCAAAAACTACGTGAGTTCAATTTTCATATCAAGTATGAAAAATGCAAGTTTTTCGCCAAAGAAGTAAAATATCTTGGTAACATAATGTCAGAAAATGGTTTACGACCTGATCCTGACAAGATAAAAACTATTTTGGACTTACCACCACCAACATCTACATCAGAACTCAGATCATTTCTAGGATCAATAAATTATTATGGTAAATATATTCATCAAATGACTAATCTTAGGGCACCACTTGATAATCTATTGAAAGATAATGTCACATTTGAATGGAACTATGCATGCCAAAAGTCATTTCAACAATTCAAAAATCTATTGCGTTGAGATTTATTACTAACACATTACAATCCAGCATTGCCAATAAAGGTTGCAGCAGATGCATCAGGTAAAGGTATTGGTGCGTTCATTTGTCATGTATATCCAGACAAATCGGAAAAAGTTATATTTCATGCTTCACGTACTCTCACCGCAGCTGAGAAAAACTATTCTCAAATTGAGAAAGAAGGACTTGCTTTAATATTCGCCGTAAAGAAGTTTCACCGTTACATATATGGTCGACAGTTCATATTGTGTACTGATCACAAACCCCTTTTGTCGATTTTTGGTAGAAAATCTGGTATTCCAGCTTATGCAGCAAATAGATTGCAGCGTTGGGCATTAACACTTATGATGTATGATTTCAAAATCGAATACGTCAACACCAAAGATTTTGGTTGTGAAGATGTTTTATCGAGGCTCATAGATTCCAACATAAAACCTGATGAAGATATCATCATTGCCTGTGCTACATTGGAAGAAGATTGTTCAGAAATGTTAACCGATCATTTTAATTCACTACCAATAACGTTTAATATGGTTTTACATGCAACAAATAAATGTAAAACACTTCAGTCAGTAATATCAGCAATTAATAGTGGATGGAACCACAAATTACCGTCAACACTTACTCCATATTATGCGAGAAAAGATCAACTAAGTGTAGTACAAGGATGTCTAATGTTTAACGATAGAATCATAATACCAAACAAATTTCGAACTTGCATTTTAAAAGAACTTCATCGAGGGCATCCGGGTAAGGAACGAATGAAATCTTTAGCAAGAAGCCATGTTTATTGGCCTGGTATTGATGAAGATATCCTTACTTATGTTCGTAATTGTCATCAATGTGCTATAATTTGCTCTGCACCAGTTAAACATACTCTACAATCATGGCCTGTAGCAAATAAACCTATGGAACGCATTCACATAGATATTGCTGGTCCCTGCAATGGTTTATATTATTTTGTTATTATTGATGCTTATTCAAAGTGGCCTGAAATATTCGAAATTTCAAACATTTCATCACTTACTATTATTTTAAAACTCACTGAAATGTTTGCTAGATATGGAAACCCTGATACCATTGTTTCAGATAATGGCACACAATTTGTAAGTGCTCAATTCAACAAATTTGCAATAGATAGAGGAATAAAACATATCAAGACGGCGCCATATCACCCACAATCAAACGGGCAAGCTGAACGTTTTGTTCAAACGTTAAAACGTGCTCTTGAAAAACTGAAACATGATGGTACAAGTAAAGAGAACTTGGAAACTTTTCTTTATACTTATAGATCAACACCCAGATTGCAGATGAAGTCACCAGCGGAACTATTTCTAAATCGAAAAATTAAAATCAATTTAGATTTACTCAAACCACAAGAACAATCACCCATTAAAAGAAATATCCAACAAGATGTAACTTTCAATAGAAAGCATGGAGCAAAAGAGAAAAGTTTTAAGTCTAATGAAAAAGTATACGCTCAAATTTTCAGGAATAAGAAGTATATATGGGTAGCTGGTTCAATAATAGAACGCGTGGGAACTGTTAATTACAATGTATTGGTTAACCACGAAAACAAGCAAAAACTTATTCGTTCTCATGCAAATCAAATTAAGAGAAGATTTGAGACGGATGAAGGAACAATCTCAACAAATGTATTATTGGAAATGTTTGATCTACATAAAAAATCAGATATCGTTCCTACATTGCAATCTGATCAAATCTTAGAAACACCTCATCAGCCGCTTTTAGAAGCTGATCTAGACAATGAATGTGAAGCAGAAACTGCTTTTGATTCAAATGTTCAACCTGAAGTAGACTCATCGTTTCACTCGACGTCGGATTTAATTGAAAATGATGTAATGTCATCACCTTCGACTAGCACTTTCGAACCTTCCACAATCAAAAGAAACCGCAAACCTCCTGGATGGATGAAAGACTACAGTGTTACTTAAACAAAGGGAGATATTGTATTTAAAACACTTTAAAATATTATACATAGTTTTATACATAATTAAAGAAACAATAATGCATTGAAATATTAATTCCAGATTGTAAAAAAAAAATAATATTTTTCTTTCAGTCTTGATTTGAACTTATTTAAAACTTAAAATAAATTCTTTGATTATTTTTATAATTAATTTGTTTTTGAACTTAAACCATAACACATATGTCTGATGTACTCTCAATTACTGTCTTCAGAAAGCAGATTATAGATGACAAGTTGTAGGGTCACAAAGGAAATGTGGCCATGCTTCAACGATAAGCTCCCAGAACAAATATTCAGTCAAAATAGGAGAAGCATTTTGAAGTTGGCAGTGGAATGGACGGAGATATGATGGGACAAAGTTCTCCCGGTAGGGGTAATAATAAACGCTTATACATATGTACATACATACATACATACATACATACATATACATATGTACATATATACATAATATGAGTACATGAAAAATAATTCAACAACATTCAAATAAAACTTAGACGCAAAATAAATTAGATTCGTCAAAACATGGCTAATAACACAATATTTTTAAGAAATTGTGAAATAATTAACACGAGCCGAGCGCCCTTGAAACCTATTTATTTACTTTGTCGAAAAACAACTTATTGAAAAACAATTTTTCTTTAAAAGCAACTGAAAAAAAATAACAAACGTCAATCGATACACATACATTTGCAAAAATTTTTAATTTATTGAGAGCCAAAACGGTTGAAGATAGAGAGAGAGAGAAATAGAGTGTGAAACGCGGTGTCAAGGCGACCTTATCAGTCCGGCTTTTTTTGAATTTTGCGACGTATTTAAGTGTTAGAATTTTTTTTAATTTTGGCGATTTTTTGGAATTTTTGCGATTTTTTTTTGGTTTGGCGATTTTATAATTTTCAGATTTTTAGTTTTAACATTTTTGAACATTTCAAGAGTTTACCTCTTAAGGTTTCCAAGATTTAGCACGTTGTCAAAATTACATAGTCAAAATTGCATTAAGTGATGGAACACCCTTTAATTTTAATTTTTTTAATTTTTAGTGTTAATTGTTGTGGTCTATATAAAAATACACTAATTTTACAAATTTCAAGTGTCAATATACGTATGTACATACAATTATATGTATATTACATGGGATTTTAACATTATTCGTTGCTCGTTTTGGAACACCCTTTAATTTTTAATTCTCATGTATTTGTTGTTGTAGCGCCCAAGGTTCTACAGTATGTTTGTACAAATTTCAGGTCCGTAGATCTTACGATTCCTGAGGAAATAGCGTGTTACGGACAGACGGACAGGCGGACAGCGTAGCGAAAACATGAAGGTTCCTTTTTTCACCTTTGGTGTACGAAGCCATAAAAATGGGCGGGAACACGTCCAACATTTTTTTATATAATTTTATAAAACACACTTGGTTCTTGAAAGTTGAGAAAATGGGCGGGGCTACGCCCATTAAAATTTATTATACCATTTCACGCGGTTCTAGCTAACCGATTTTTACGAAGCTTACCACACACCTTGAACTCTAAAATAGACACAATCCCCCAATTGAACAAATGGGCGGAGTGACGCTCATTAAATTTAATATTTTATTTTAAGTGGTTCTACTTTACCGATTTTTACAAGACTTAAGACGCACCCTGGAGCTCTGAAAAACACACAATATTGCATTTAAAATTTTTATATTTCAGGTGTTTCCTCTTATATTCTTCTATCAGATCTTTGCTTTGAAGTCGTTTTTTTTTTGGCAGAAAGAATTATGTATAGTTTAATAGAGTAAAATTAAAAAAATTAATAAAACAATTCATAAAAGTAGTAAATAATACATGAGACTGTGTAAAAGTATTTCATATCAAATGTCGTTTTTTAGAAAATTTGTAATTTAAAATATTAGGTCTGTTCATTTACTTTCCCACCAGAAACTAGCAACGAGAGAGTAAGGCAGAAATTTACAATATGAAAAAGTAAATGAACGCTTTACTTGTAAAAACTTGCAAACAAATTTTATTCATATCAGATCCATGGATGGAAATCATGATACAATTGTACTTTTTCTGATGTCACTTGTTTGATAATATTTTAAATTGCAATTTTTTTAAGAAATTTATATTTAAAATGAAATTCTTTACACAGTTGCATGTATATTTACGATTTGTATGCATTTTTCATACTTTTTTAATTTTATTCCATTAAAAAATATAAGATTTCGATTTTCCATCTCTGATCATACATGAGAAACAAACAAAATTATTTGCCATTAAAATTTAATTTATGTGGCTTAAAGGAAGAAAAACAATAAATTAAGAAAACA
The DNA here is from genome assembly GCA_905220375.1 of Tachina fera. Classification (NCBI taxonomy): domain Eukaryota; kingdom Metazoa; phylum Arthropoda; class Insecta; order Diptera; family Tachinidae; genus Tachina; species Tachina fera. Next base: position 11,327,165 of record LR999964.1, read on the forward strand.
CACTTTCTTTTTTCATACGTATACATGTTTTTTAACATAGAAATTCACATTTTTACAGTTTTCCTTTTTGAGATATTTTTTTTATAATTTATTTCACAACAAAACACACAACAAACAGCTGGTTGGATAATTCATGCAAGTAAAAATTTTCCTAGTTATAATTTGTAGGAATTTCTTTGTCTCTCAATTTTTTTCTCTCTTTTGACGCTCTCTCCTTGCAAACTTTTTGGGTTAATGAACACTTTCCAGTAAAAATTGTTACATATTAGTAATAATTTTTAGTAAATGAACAAACCTATTATCAAATAAGATTGTCCAAAATACAATACAATTGTATCATGATTTCAATCCGTGTTTAATAAATATATAAATAAATAACGTCGGCTTAGAGTGTAAACCTGCTAACTCACTTCCAGCAAATTTTGTAGGAGAGACAAAATACTGTTAACGGTTTCTATACAAAGCTTCAGATATTAGCCTAAGGTTGAGTTTACATCTGGCATTTGCCCAAAAAAGCGTAACCAACTAATTACTAATGAAAAGCTGTTTGATGCAGACATGTATTTATTGATTTCAACAGTTTGCAATCATGTTGGATTCTATAAAATTGTGTATTAATTATGTATGAAACTGTTTAACTTAATAAATACAAGCCTGAATTTTTCATTAGTAATTAGTTGGTTACGCTTTTTTACGCATGTGTGGCACATGGCCTAATACACTAACTGCACATATTCATGAAAAATATTTTATATTTATTAAGCGCTTATTTGACATATTTCTATGGAAAATTTGTCAAATAAACCTGTAATAAACCTTATTTTTTATGAATTGAGCCGTAAGTTAATTCGATATTTAGAGCTTCAAATCAATATAAATATTTTAGCAAGTCGATGAGGCGTCTCTTTCTCTTTCGTTCGAACGGCATTAATATGTCATATCTTATAAAAAAAATGGATTTAGCAGGTTTACACTCTAAGCCGACGATAAAATTTTCTTGAAAGTTGCTAGTTTCTGCTGAGTAAGTAAATGAATTAACTCATCACCTAATATTTATGTTGAATTCGTAGAAAAAATATTTTTTGCAATAGATAAACGAAGTTTAATATCTATTGAAAAAACTTCCATTCCAAAAATTCCATTTCATAAACAAATTCAACACAACCCCTGTAAATAAGCTTAATTTGTATTTACTTATCTTATCGCAATACAAACATATGTATGTAAGTATATTCTAATAATGTTTGTTTTTTATTTGTATTAACCTTCTTAATTAAAGCAACATAAAATTTACTCACCTGCTGAAATACATTTGCTAGAATAGCAATCAAGTTTGACTTATACTCATATTTAATAACGGCCAGAATATTATCAAAATGTCGGCAAACAATTATCAAGCAATCTACGAGTATTGCAATTTGTCGTATCGTCTCATCAGAAACTTTACCCTGTTAAGAAAAAAAACAAATAATAATAAACACTAAATGCAGAAATATTCATAATTGAGGCTCTCCGACCCCACACATAAAACCGCAGGGCTACCAAATCAGTGCAATTTAGTCACTTTAGCATTTTAGGGATCGGCGAATTCATTTACCACGATTTTGCGTTGGAGGTGGCAGCATTGGCTACTCGAATTTTTCTATGTATGTACCCAGCAAAAAATTTCATATAAGTTAAGGGTTTGGAAGCTCTTCCCTACTGGATTACCAACTTAATGATTTTAACAAAGCGTGAGACTAAAATAATCGATTATGGAGAAGTACTTACTTTTTAGGGTTCCGTACACCAAAGGTGAAAAAAGGAACCCTATTGTTTTCGCTACGCTGTCCGTCTGTCCGTCCGTCCGTCACACGGTATTTTCTAAGGAACCGTAAGAGCAACGTACCTAAAATTTGGACAGAGTATGTAGAATATTGGCCGCTACAACAACAAATACATGAGAATTAAAAATTGAAGGGTGTTCCAAAACGAGCAACGAAAATTTTAAAATTCCATGTTATATATGTACATACATACAATTGTATTTACATACGTTTATAGACACTTGAAATTTGTAAAATTAGTGTATTTCTGTATAGACTACAACAATTAACACTAAAATTTAAAAAAATTTAAATTAAAGGGTGGTCCATCAGTTAATACAATTTTACCTATGTAATTTTGACAACTTGCTATATCTTGGAAACAGTAAGAGGTAAACTCTTGAAATTTTCAAAAACGGTAACACTAAAAAATCTGAAAATTATAAAATCGCAAAACCAAAAAAAAATTCGCCAAAAATTCAAAAAAATCGCCAAAACGAAAAAAATTTCCAAAATTTAAAAAAAAAATCAACACTAAAATAAGTCTCAAGATTCGAAAAAATCGTCCAAATAAAAAAAATCGCCAAAAAAAGGGCCAAAAACCGAAACAAATTGCCAAACGCGAAAAAGGCTCCAGTAACAAAATAATTGTTAATATGAAAAAAAATCGCCAAAATTAAACAAAAATCGCCAAAACGAAAAAATCGCCAAAAAATAAAAAAAACGCCATAAGCCGAAAAAAATCGCAAAAACGAGAAAAAAATTTCAAAACTAAAAAAATGGCCAAAATGGAAAAAAATCCAAAAACCGAAAAAATCGCCAAAACAAAAAAAAATCGCCAAAATTAAAAAACGTCAAAAACGAAAAAAAAATGCCAAAACTATATTTTATATATGTAGGCTACTAAAGTTCATGTTGAATTACATATCTCGTGTCCGTACGGAACCCTTCGTGCGCGGGTCAAAGTCGCACTTTACTGAATTTATTTTATTTGGCAACTTGTTTAGATAATCTATTTAATCTAAAAAAATCATTCTACTCATTTAGCAACTTGTAAATCATTTTTTTTATTTAAGGTAATGTGATTTGTAAGCGAGCAATGAAATTTGGTAATCAGAAAAGTAAGTCATTATATGGCAAGTAGTTCTGATGGTAATGTGTAATTTTTTGCTGGGTATGTATATCTGTCTCTACCGCACCATTGACATTTAGCTATTCACTAAATAAAAATTGTCTACGCAGGAATTGGCGCAAAATGCATAAGAAGTGATCTGAATTACATATCGTTAAATTTACTAAAAGCACGTCATAGCTGAAATAAAAAAACTAGTGTGAAAGAAAACGAGTTTTTGAAGTCTTAAATTTACACACAACTTAATGGAAAAATTTAATTTAATTTTTCTCTCAAGAGCTCTGAATAAACAAGATATTTGAGTTATGATGTTATTTGAGTAAATGAGCGATATATAGTTTATATAATTTAAGTTAAGTTTTATTAGCCCTTAATATATTAAATAACAATTATCTTTAGTACTTACATTCTGACACGAATCACTGGCGACAATAATAAATTTACCAATTGCCGGTAAAAGTTCATCGGGTAGACGACCCAAATGTGGGCCACTATCTGGTTTAACCTCATGCCAATATGGACATTGTTCAGATGAGAAATCCAATGGCAGTTGACTTTGCCAAATACTAACGAAGCGTTCAATAAATTCGCGAAAATATGATTCTTCATTCTGGAATAAACATTATAAAAATTTATTAGATAAGGCAAATATGTATATTAAAATGTAACTTTATACTTCGTATTATTCGAGGGTAAATAAAAACTTTAAGGATAAATAAGTTATTGCTTTAGGTTTTCAAATTACATTCACTGAGGTCAGTTTTATAGCACAATTGTGCAAAATAAAATCACACAAATTCTTAGGCCCAATTTCACCAACTCATTTAAATATCAATTCATAGGTATTTAAAAGTAATTTTTCCATACAAAAATTAATGAAAATCGACATTTAAATATGAAATTGGCCCTTATTCTCTTTAATTTAGTCGCCAATGAGACAGCGACGATAACACATGCATAGTGGGTGCATTAAATTATTTATAGGTACAGTGAAAAAAAAAGTGGTATGCGAAAAATATTCTATGATCACCAATACTTTTCGCGACATTCAATGTGTTTTATGTTACAAAACTTTTAATTAAATAAATAATTATGCATTAAAAAGATATTTTGATTTACTTTTTTGGAGCAGCTTCACTAAACTGCATTTAATATCAAAACTTAAAAGACCTAACTGGGAAAATATGGGTGGCAGCCAATTTTTATGTTTAATTTTTTTTCTTATTTTTCAAGTTGCTATCAGATAAGCTATTTTAAAATTTCTTTTTGGAGATTATTCACAGTTTCCCATGAAAAGTTCAGAGCCCCATAACTCGGAAAATATGGGTCGCCGCCAACTTTTTTATGCGTGGTGTAAAAGCACAATCACAATTTACTTCAAAATATTTTTATTTAATTTGAAATTTATTTGCTGGTGGTTCAGCTTCTTTTGTTACTTTAGTTTTTCATCATTATATATGTAACTACATTCATATACATATATTCTTGCCTACAAATTATAATTTTCGCTACGTGGTAAAAATTATACTCGTACTTAAGAATAATATCAAGCATATGTACTAATTTTCGTATGTGTATGTACATACATACATACATACATACATACATATGTTAGATTGTCTTTGCTTTTCTTGCAATATCGTTAGAAGTTCAAGGTAACTTAAGTTTTTTATTCTATTATACATACATATGTATGTATGTATGTTAGTCTACAAATCTACATATTATACTCGTAGTTAATGTTTCTTTTTTTCATTTTTTTTTTGTTGTTCACCAAGATGTTATGGTAATATTTAGTTTTAAATCCCCTATACATATACATAAATATGTATACATATGTAAATATTTCTTATTCACTCAATTATGTTTTTGGCTCTTTTTCCTCGCACGGAAATTTTATATAAAAAGACCCACTTTTTTTTGGTAAATAGTTCAGTCTGGGGAAAAAACTCTATCTACAGGAAATACACTGCAAAAACAAGGATAACAGAATATAAAATAAAAATAAAAACATTGTGAATTAAAAAAAAAAATATGGCCAACAACGAAATTTGTAGAACCTTAAGCATGATGTCGCTGTTAAAAAGCTGCCTGGTTATAGTAGTTTTGAATTGGAATAAAAAATATTCACACTAGAATTAATAAGTATTTGCACATATAATATAATTACAATTACATGTTTGGAATGATCTGCATATATATACATATGTATGTACATTCAGGAGAGTTAGCGCGTAATCAATACCGCTATCCTTCCTTCGACTTATAACCTAGTAAAGTACGGACTTTATACACCGATATAGATTGGAAATAGTTTATTGACACTCATACATATGTATGTATGTATAAGTTTATATACTATATAACTTAAGCTTTTATAGTGGGTATAGACTTTACAA